>OY747136.1:26358794-26958794 GCA_963556465.1 Berberis vulgaris | reverse complement strand
GGATTGGTTTCCAGTGTTTGCTGCTTTTCCTAATATGGTGACAACTTTACTTAGTTTTTAGCATTTGTTGTTTTTTTTCATTAAATATATAGGATGAAAACTTTAAATAGTTTACTGAATTTGTTTGTTTCTTATAGAATGTAGGCCTGTTGCATCCACAAATAATTCAAAAACTCTATTGTGACTTAATTTTTTGTTCTCAATCTTGTATTCAATAACGCGGCAACATGTGTATTTCACAATAAAACATTATGATAGCTAACGCTATTATAATGATGACACAAATGTTGCAACGTCATCGGATACAAGCTTTTTAGTCCAAAAATTGATTCACAGTATAATTACTCCAAATAACTAGCCATCTTGCTTTATGTTGAAAACATGCCTGCTTGTTGTTTGGGGACTAGTGTTTATGAGTAAGTTACAAGGTGTAGAAACAAACAAAAAGAAGGCACGTTTCAAACCATTATAATGAGCAATTTTGGTAATTTTGACTAATAAACTTAGGTTGAACAAAAAACCAACCTTTCGGTTTGAATATTTTTATCTCACAGTTCAGTTTGGTTTGAAAATATTGAAACCAGTCAATACGATTCGATTATCAATTTCTAAAGATTTTAAACTAAGTATAACCGAACTGACCAATTATACTCTTTACTTTTATTCAAACTTGGTAGACTTTCAACTTAGCTCTCCCGAGCTTTAAGTGCATAGGTACAAATGGATTCACTTTTTGGTAATAGAGAAGTATAAGTCTTTATAAATGTCATTTTCATCAATAAATAAAACAATAAAAAAATTGTTTTTACTCTTTTTTTTTTTTTTTACGTTTTATAATTTTGGAGCAAACATGTCATGTCATTAATCAAAGGTCAACAAACTGTTGATTGGATCTAATAGTCAGTATTTACTAGAACTTTATAGAGATCATTCATAGTAGAAATTGTTGTTATTAATATACCACTGTTGGATTGCGTGAGACGTTGACTAAAGTACAGTAAACACTTTTCTTATTGTATCTTCTTTCAAATATTTTTATCTTCCTTTAGATTAATCAACAAGATAAAATTTCCTAAAAAGATCAAATGCTAGACGATCAAATGAAGATCACTGAATAGGTAGACATTTTGATTTATGTAATCCATATTAGATTTTCTTGTTTTGCCCCTTTTCTTTTCCCTTTCTCCAAGTTTTTGCTTTCTTGTTTTCTTTGTTCTTCCCTCTCCATTTTTTCTTTCAATGCATCAGGCTAGAACCGCCAAACTGATAAAAACCGAACTACACCTACATCAGCGGTTTAGTTCGATCAATATGTGAATTAGTTTCATTTTGAACAGATTGCAAACCGACTGTTTTGGTTCGGTTCCCAATTTTGTACAGAAATCGATCCAAACCGAACAGTGAACAACCCTACATAAAACCATAAGTTATTTGAGGATATTTTCCTCATTAAACCATTTGATGAACTATAGCTTAGGGAAACTCATATGGACATACTATATTCACCCACACTTTCCTCCAAGTCCCACTACATCTAACATGTCAGTGGTTTATGCTTCCACTCGTACCACTTAACATAAACTGTCCGACAAGTTTTTACCAGAATACTCAAATCCTATATTGATCAGATATGACTTCAACCCATTTCGACCACCTACAACCATATTTTGACCTCCATTGCTTGTTTTCTACCTTTTTTTAAGCTCATTTTGTTCGATAGTGTTTGAGTGTGATTTGGAAGCTTGTTTACATTGGAAGGTTGATTTGAAAGTAGAAAAGATTTGAAGCTTAGAGATGAAACCTTTTGTAGGTTCTCAAGGTGTTCCAATAATTTTAAAGGAGAGGTTTGGTGAAAATTGAATAGATTGGTTGAAGATGGAGGTGATTTTGGGCCAGTTCATGAAAAACCACATCTAGGCATCGTGAACCTCAGGGTGAGTTTATGTCCAAAAAACTCGCCATATATATATATAGATATTTATTTATTTTGAAAAATGAAAGAAAATCTACTTTGTACCAACACAATTTTTTTTATATTTTTTTCAAGTTTTAGTTTAGAAACTTGATCAAGGGTATGTGAGCATCTTAAATGATACTCACTAACCCTTGGTCGAGTTTCTACATTTAAACTCATAATTTTCATGTATAGTGGTACAAAATAGGTTTTCGTTCAGTTTCTAAAATAAAAATATAAAAAAAAAAAAACTCACCCCGGAGGTCACGAGTGCCTAAAAGAACACTCGTGCGCATCTATTTTTTTGCCAACCCCACCCAAAATTACTTCCATCTTCAACCAACCTCCTCCGCTAGTACACCTTCAACCAATCTCATCCATTGTCAACCTACATCCTCTTCAGTTTTTGGAACATCTTGGAAATTCACAAAGGCTTAGCCTCTTTGTTTATCTTGTGTCATAAATCTTTAAGCTTCATTCATCCAAAATCACCTTCATCTTCAAACATCTACCTCAATTTTCAAGCTTTTAAGCTTCTAAAGTACACAAAAAAAACCCTCAAATTTAAACAGTAAACTCGAGAAAATGATTAAAATGAACACAGGAGGGTGGAAATGAACGGAATGGGAGATTTGTGTGTGTGCCCTAGAGAGTGTTCTGATTTTCTAGCGAATCTAATTGATATTTTTTTTTTGTCTTTTCTGGAATAGAAGTAGGTGGTTTAGTTGGGCATGTTCCCTCTCAAAGAGTTGGGGAATCAACATATGTGGATAAAAAGTTTGAGAGTTTGTAATATATTTCACTTACTCATAAACTCTAGCTAGTGCCAAAACAACTAGCATACGTTTATTTAATTTGAAACAAGATGCCTTGAAATTAATCATATTGTGGATGGACCTACTTTCTGTTAGATTTTTTTTTTTTTTTTTTTTTTTTTTTGGGGGGGGGGGGGGGGGAGGGGGAATAACTAAAAGTATCACTATAAAAAAGAACAAACGTTAGAAACTAACTGAAGTTGTCACCATATTGAAAACACCATATGTTTTAAACTAATTTAAGTTGTTAAATATTTGTAAATAATAATACAAATAGCTCAATGGTTGTCAAATTCAAGCCAATGTACTCCATCAACCTCGGTTCCCTCACAAGTTTGTAGCTTGAGTTCGAGAATGCATTTTGAATGCGACCTAATCCATCAACCTCAATGAATTCAAAGATACATGACTTTGTGAGAAATTTCCCCAGAAGTTGTTGGTCAAACCAAACTATCTTCCTAACGGATGTGGAAGATACTTCACAATTCTACCATTTAAAGCAACAAAATCGCAAAGTCTCAAGCAATGGGCAAAGGACCTTAGTTCTCCACCTTAATTTTTTCCTCACTCTCTTTGTGAAAGGTCAGACAACGCCAATTACTCACTATATACTAGTATGATGTTGCAAGTATAACTTTTCTAGGGAGTTAACAATGGAGTTAATTAGAAAATTCAATATTCCTGATGAGACATCAAACAGTCATGTGATCACAGACGAACACGTGGCATAGATCAACTCTAATGAATAGGGCCATGAAGGAGGCCAACCAATCTATTGTACCCTGAATGAAAATATTTCAAAGTCAGCGAACTAAAAGTAAATTTGAATTAAATGCAACATTACTAGGGCTGAAAACCGAACCGTCGGTTCGATTTTTCACCTAAACCGTAAACCGAACCGACTTAGTCGGTTTTAAAATTTTCAAACCGAAACCGAACCGACCATTAACAAAACCGATCCGAAACCGAACCGATTCTAATTTATGCAAACTGTAACCGAACCGAACCGACTAAAATCGAACCAAAACCGAAATAAAACCGAACCGACCGACTATTTTAAACATATTGTATTATTTATATATATTATTTATATATAAAATATATATTATTTATTATATATATTCATTCGGTTCGGTTTGGTCGGTTAAAATCACATAGAAACCGAAAACCAAACCGACCACTTCGGTTTTGAATTTTTTAAAACCGAAACCGATCCGAACCGAATTCAAACCGAACCAATCGGTTCGGTTTAGATCGGTTCTGTCGGTTTAATCGGTTTGATCGGTTTTTTGTTCAGCCCTAAACATTACTTCAATATAAGTTCCATAAAAGGGTCAGCAAACCAACCAACATACATGAAGTTTGGGGATCATAAAAGCAAAAAAGACATCTACTTGACATGAAGTCACCATCAACTCCAAAAGAAATTCAAAGTCTCACTAGTAGAACAATAGTTTTTTATTTATTCTTTAGTAGATCAGCAGACAAATCCAGGAAATGACATATACATCTACTTGGTAGTTTTAAATGTTGCAGTGAACTCAGTTCTCATCAGCGAAGAGCTAGGGGCACAACTTCCTCCCGGATGTTTGTAAAAAACTCATGAAATGGGTGATAGAGATGAGCCAATATGACTTGATCTACCCGCTGAGACAACTATAAAGGCTCAAGCCTTAGCAGATTTTATAGCACAATCCACTCCCTCTTCAACTGCGAAAGCAAAGTCAACCAGTAAGTCGGTGTCGCATCCTCCAACAAAGGAAGACTCCTCAACTCATACTGAAACAGGGACATGGCACCCCGAAGATATGTGACATTTATGTGTGGATGGGTCATCAAATCACAAGGGTGTCAGAGCATGACGTTTTATTAACACTAGAGCCATGGTAGAGCAAGTCATCACACTTGGTTCCAAAGCCTCCAATAATGAAGAAGAATATGAGGTCTTGCTTGTTGGTCTACGACATCTTGTAGATACATGCCAAAACATTTAACGATGATCCCTTACTTAGACAAAGTCCGGGATCCTCATAAAGTACTTTGTGTAACTCAATCAGTAGATCACCTCGTCTCCAGCATAAGACTCTACATGTAGATCATTTTGTCTTCAGCAGACTACATCTCAACAACGGAAGAAACTTCAAGTCTCGCAGATGGCTCCCTCACGACCAAATAGGCCAATCCAATAGTCATTTTCCCTTTTAAGAGATATTTCCTCCCCAACAGAGGAGTCAACCTCAACTATAGCAAATTCTTTGGAATTCCACTTTGTTTTTAAAAAACTATCGAAAGAAGCCTCATCAATAGAAATGGATAACTCAGCAAAATCACAGGCGTTCTACTTCTATTTTTGGCGGGTCTCCTCAGTAAAAATACATCTCCTCTGTTTTTAATACAAAGAAAGAAAAAAGGTCAACTCAAAAACAAAGAAGATGAGGGGAATTCGTGGGAGCAAAAAATAATCCTTAGCCCAACAGGATAAGAAAGCCCAAAAATTTTGAGTCGTTCCTAAGAAGTCAGCCCAAATTCGATACAAGTACAAAAATCCCAAATCTGGACCCAATGTAACTCGACAAGACACTATTTTTTAGCAAAATAATAGTGTTCGGCGCTGACCAGTATGCTAGTTGAGCACACAAACCTGCAGAAGAGGTCTCTCTAGATTGGAAGTTATAACCATTCACAGGAAGTTACAACCATTGATGAAAGTTACAACCATCTATGGGAAGTTACAGCCATCAACAAGAGGTTACAGCCATCAATAGGAAGTTACATCCATCAATGGCTCCCGACCTGCCACGTGTCTTACTCTTCTATGAGTAGTTGGTTCCTGACCTGCCACGTGTCTCACTCTTCTACGAGTAGTATGGACCTCAAGGAGGAGAGTCTGACGTCCTCGGACTACCCATGATTAAATTTAGCGGAGAGAAATGCTTCTCGGTCGGGAATATAAGGTTAGCAGTAGTGGCAGGAGAGCCACAACTGAAAGGTCTTGTTCCTGGACTTCATGGTAGTAGACATGCCATCTACATACAACCTTATCTTGGGAAGGCCATGGCTCCACCAGATGGAAGCAGTAGTTTTCACCCTTCACCAATGCGTTAAGTACACTTCTAACAACTCTAAAGGAACAATACGTGGGGACCAGCCTATGGCACGAAGTTGGCATTATGATGCATTAAAGAAAATAGAATGTTCTGAGATCCAGACAATCAAGGGATGAGCAATCCGCTCATTTCGGTAACACCAAAGCGCAAGCGAATAAACGATAGACTCATCCCTTTGGAGGGAGTTTGTACTTCTTCTCCGCAACATGAGAAGAAATTACGAGATCTCAATGAACCAATTAGGTGCTCACCCAGAGCAGGTGAACACACATAATAGTAATTCTCATTTGTGCAAATGTCAGAACATTCGAAGACTCCAACAATGGAGATCTCCCTTCAGCTTTTGGAAAACCCAAAGCATTTTCTTCAAATAAGAACATTACAGGAAATACGCTTTACAGAAGATAGTGCCTACAACAATGAAGAAACACCATTATATAGACATAATGGTTCATCAAACGGGCACTTCAGCATTAACTGTCATCATTGAATACCGTATGAAAAACGAGGAGACGGTGATTCCCAAGGAAACTGCACAAGTCAATGTTCGTCCAATCAATGAGGCTGCACACAACCCCGTTAATTTGGGCGGAGTGACTGATACTCAATCGTTCCACAATCTACGTCGTACATGTGTTACCATGCGATCTACATTGTACACGTAGAGTATTTCATTCAAGAAAACCTAGCTCTCACTATACATGCCCATGGGCTCGGCCCACTACTCAAACAATATTCTATCACGTGCCTGACACGAGCATTAGAAACCCAAGTCATTCCTGACACACGGATCACACCTGCATATCACCAGCATATTCAAGGTACTCATGTATCTTCATAACTCATCTGCACAACACACTCCGCTTGCAAATATAGGATCTCATGCCTGCAGTTGGTGGAGACCCTACCTGGCCGGGCAAGCTTAGTTAGTTTTGGCTGACGACAACGGCTTTTGGTTCACCCCCAACAACTAGTCCGCCCAGTGCGGATGTCGATGGTTTAGGAAGTGGGAATCCAATTAGCGCTATCACGCTGGGTGACGACGATTCGCCAAGGACTGTTATCCCCTTTGCGGACAACGGTCGCCGAACCTGATCAGGTAAGCTTAGCTAGTGATGAATGACAATGACAGCTTCTGATCATAGCCCAGACTTGTAGCCCCCACCGCGCGGGTATAGATGGTTTGGAAGATGGGAGCCTAGTCAATCCCGACTAATGTCGACGGCTCTCCACGGGGTCTTTGCTCTTCTACAGACTATGGTTGTCAAATTACCAACCCCGAACTTGTAGCCCCCACTATGCGAGTGTAGATGGTTTTGAAGGTGAGAGACTAGTCAGTTCCGAACTAATTTCGACAGCTTGCCACGGGACCACTGCTCTTCTACAGACCATGGTCGCCGAAAACTCCGAAATTTATAGATCGATGCACACGGGTATAGATGATTTGGAAGGTGGGAGCCTAGACAGTTTCGAACTGATTTCGATGGCTTGCCACGGGACCACTGCTCTTCAGCATGGTCGCTGAATCCCCTCATCTCAAACTTGTAGCCTCCTATGCGCGGGTATAAATGGTTTGAAAGGTAGGAGACTAGTCAGTCCCAAACTGATGTTGACAGCTTGTCGCGGGATCATCGCTCTTCAACAGACCATGATCACCGAATCCTTGCTCCCTGAACCTGTAGTCCACTCTGCTCGGACATAGATGGTTCGAAAGGTGGGAGCCCTAGACGGCTTGCCTTGCGACCACCACTCTTTTTTGAAACAATGGTCGCAGAGATAAAACACAGCTCAAGCAGCGTCTTCATGCTCACACAAGCTGACATTCTATTACCAGCAAAAACCGCTCATGTCGACCCATAAATTGTCCCGCCAACACTCGAACGACTGCTACATGGAATGCTTGCCCGAGCTTGCGAAACCTGACTCGGGACAAATGCTCTAGTTCAAAGACAATACATATGCTCGACTATCACAGTTCACTCATGCCAGCAACCGTTACCAACAGTCAGATAGGTGAAAAAAACCCCTAGTGGCTTACCTTAAGGATGAACTACAACTGGGTAGCACAGCCTGCTTCTAAACCATTTGTGGAATGCCCACTATTGACCCAACTAGCCTATGCCAAAGTAAAATGACAAGGCGAAACGGAGAGCACGCAATAGGAAAAATAAACACAAAACGGATACAGAACGTACTCAAGATAAATATGTTTTCATTAACAATTAAAAAAAATTACAAGTGTATAAAGTCTATTCCTCGTCAGGAGATGGTACAGAAACAGAAAAGCTAAGCTTAAAGGATGAGGGAGCAAGAGTTGCGTCCGTATGTGTCACAATCTTAGCATCATGATTCGGATCGCCATCTTCGTTTGATGACGTAGAAGCCACTGATAAGTTTACATACGACATCTTCCTATAGCGATCGAGGTCCGGATGTTCTTCCTTCATCAACGCCAGCAACTTCAATCTACCCTGTACAATCCAGCGGAATTCACACTTGCCTTGTTCCTAGAAAAGCTCTTTCACACACCTTCGCTTCAGCAAGTTCACTCTCCAACAACTCCAGCGTTCCTATCAGCGCATCAACCTGAGATTGCTCTATAGTCAGAATGCTCTTAACAACACTGAGCTGATGTTGCTCCAATTCAAGCTGTTCATCGGCCTTCATCGCCTCCCAAGCACTGAACTCCACGTCAGACTTCAACTGTTGTCTCTAAACAACCCAATCAACCTTCTTTAAGGCATTCTCCTCAGCGAGTGACATAAATTCAGAACATGCCTTTGCCGCAACTTCATGGGCAACCTCCAGGTCACGATGGGTCAAATCCAACTCCTGCTTGAATTTGTCCCTCGCCAACACCGCCTCTGCTAAGTCAAACTAAAGGGCTTCCAGATGAATCCTCGAGTCTCAATAGCAAGAGACAAATGTTCCATCCTCCTCTCCTCAGCCTGCTTCCTCAGTAGCTCAATTTCATAAAGCGCGTCAGAGTACAACCTCTGCATGTTCGAAAAGACAAGCTCCATGGTGTACACCCTCTCATGAGTCGCCTCAACTTTTGTCCTAGCAAAGGCCACCTGGCTCAAGTGAGACATCACTACACCAAAAATACCCATCCGTAACGGTTTGGGACCATGGGGGTAAGCTATTGCCACGGCTTAGAGGCCTGGCCATTTGAGGCGTCGCCAAATCACCTTTGATGGCTTTAAATCGTGGCAACACTTATTAGCAACAGTTTTATGTTCGAGGACGCTTGATTATTTTCTACATTTAGCCACGGTTGTAAGCCATTGCAAGAATGAAGGCCACGATTGTAAGCCGTTGCAAGAATGAACGACCACGGTTTTAAGCCGTTGCAAGTCAAAACAAAATTCAAAAAAAAAGAAATCTGGTTTGTTGCGAGGGTTTGAAACCGTTGCAAATCAATATAATCGAAAAAAATTTACATTTTTTTTGCTGCTGCAGCAAAATCACAACCCCACACCTGCAAAATCAATCCTTACTAAGATCGACCAGACACTTGCCATGTGGCGTGTACCCATGCCTACGACACGGCTACCATGGAAAGGATATATTATTAGATATCATTGGATGTCTTGGCCTGGCTAATGCACTCTTGGGAGCAAATCAACCAAACAACAATAGCTATCTAGATATTTTGCACCTTCATGAATTGATTATTGATGCTTCCGTTACACAACAGATGAGAGATCTGTTAGCGGGGTGGGATTTAACACATTTTCAAAAACATAGAAATCACGAATATTAATGATGGCAGAAAACACAAAAATAAATGAAAATAGGTTCAAAGGCCAGCAATTACACAAGTGTAAAAAGCGTAAGACCTACCTTCAATTGATAAAGGGTGACTAAAGCCATATAAATCTATTCAGGGAACCTAGAACAAATTACAAATCGGAGTATATCATATACTAAAACAAATGGCAAATTAAATCATCCAAAATTTATGACCTGAATGTCTTCTTTTGTATTCGACTAGAAATAGGTTTGAACTCGAGAATTCATAGTATATTCAGATTTACCAAAACAAAAGCACAATTCAATCAATTGTATCGCAGCAAATGATGCACAATTTCTGGAACTGAACAAATAGAAAAACTCGGAACATGTGACATGCTTTGGAAGGGGTTCTAAGGTCACCATCTAAGCCATAACAAATTTAACACAATAGTTCCAGTAGTAGTTTTACAATGCCCTATAAACGCAAAAACAAAAACAAAAAATAAGAAAACTTGAACCTGCTCCCTTCGGGCGCTTTTCTTTAGGTTTTGGCTCATCAACTCCTGAAAGAAACACAGATGTCGAAATATCCATCTATCATCTGTTCATCTTAATGAAAAAATATCGTTAACATAAAAAAAAAATTCCTAAACTCATATCTTTCTGACCTGCTCTTTCTTGTTTCCGTTGCTTTTCGTTTTCCTTTGGAGTTGATTTAAGTGGAGCTGTTTTGAAGACAATAAAGTAATGGCAATGAAAACACAAAGGTAGAAGCTAGTTTAGAACAGAAGCAAGTGGATTAAACAATGCCAGGAGATAAACACATTTGAAGATCTTAAAGGAAATTAGATCAGTTAATTCAAATAGATAGATACAAAAACAACTTGACACAGCTCAAAATATTATAGCAATATTTCTTCAATATTATAGCAATATTTCTTCAATTCTTTTGCTGCCTAAAGTAAAAATGGCTAGGCTAGTAACAAGCAACTCCCTAGGGTGTTTTTTTTACAGTCCTTTAGTCCTGAATTCAGAATTAGTTCTAAACCTAGAATTCAGGTTCAGTTTCCATCGTTAGATCACCAAGAAGCTCATCTTCTTAAACTGAAAACATGAGTTCATCTCTGAATTAAGACAAAAACAGTCTGAATTTCTTAATCCACTTAACTTAAATTTGTTTTAGATCTGAATAGTAAAAAAATAACACAAACCTTTAGCCTTTATACTTTCGTTTTCTTCTTGAAGTATATCAAGCTGCAACCAGGATAGAAATAGCTAAGCATGAATGAACTCTAACAATGATATTCACCCTACCTTTCTAATTCCAAGATCAACTACAGAAACTAAGTTATAAAGCGGCATGAAGAAAATTATGCGTGCTGGTGATATTCCATCATGCAACAGTTACATGCCTTCCAAGCATATCACATACCTCATCCTGGAGAACAAAAGTAGGACGATCGTTGTCAATTTCACGGATAACAGATAACCATTCAAGTGGCCACACAAATGGTGCATCATCATGGCTCCCAAATACACTTGCCCATGGTATTCCTTTAGCTCTTGTTGGAGCAATGGCTTTGTCCCAATACTTAGTTGCATTTGCGACTGCAAAGTTGTTTGTTGTAAGAACGTCCCCGAGATATACTACAAAATCTGCATTTGGTATTTATTTTTGAAAGTGAGAAACATAATTATATATATGTCCATGGAATTTGGAAAAAATATAAATGAAGACGACTACTTCAACAAAAAATTATGATAGTACAGTACATATGTATATGAGGACTGAAATTATACACCAAAACTACAACACCTTCAATGAACTATTTAATGTGCAATTTATCATATATATTACTACCATTGAACATAGATAACAACACCCTTACTTCCACTACTGTTCTTGAATTCCCATGAAGATATCTTCATTTTTTATATAATACCAAATAAATAAACTAATCAAAAACAGAAAATTTTGGTTGAAATTAATGCTTAGAAAAGTTACCCAGGTTTTCTGAATCAAGTAGAGTGGTGAGGCACTTATCAGAATCGGCATCGTGTTGGGGACCCCAATCATCCCAAGCATTCTCTCCGTAGTGCAGATCAGCAAAAAGCATTATCTTGACTAACGAATTTGGCCCATTGTTTCCCTCTCACTGTTCCCATAGTAAATAATAAATAAAGAAATAAATAATTTGAAATCGTTAAAGTTAGTCTTTGGTGAAGCACGTAAATTAGCAAAGAAATCCTTTCTCTCTTTCTTTAATATGATCCAAGAGATATCAGCCTTATAAAAGTCTAGTTGCTGAAAAATGGAACTTATACAGTCTTATATTGGGTTGAAACTCAGCCTTATAAAAGCACCCCTAGTGACTAAAAATATGGTCTTCCAAGAGCATGGAGTGCCTTATACATATGCTTTAAGAGCTCTCTCTTTAATCTCTCAAAAATGAATATCTGATGAAGATGCTTGCATAAAGGCAATGATGGTAATAATGATAACAAGAAATAATTGTTTGAAGAAATTAAAGCTTCAAGTATCTTACTGAATGTCCCAAAATAAAGGTACCTGCGACCCTTACTTCAAGTATTCAAGTATCTTAAAGCTTCAAGTATCTTACTGAAATTAAAGCTTCAAGTAGCGGTCTTTGTTCCCTGCGACCCTGCCAATGCGCGCTTGCCATCTTCCATGCTGGTGATGCCTGCCAAATTAACAAACACGGGGGAGCATAGATATCAGATGAAAGTTCATATTTGTATTCAAATTAAAGGGTTTTTGATACAAAGAAATTAGTAAAAACCTCATTACTCCTCGGTATATTGAGGCGCCTCTCGAAAACCTGCTACTTTTCCTACAAGACAAAATAATAACACATTCATTATATTTACCAAAATGCAGTGAAATACAAGTAATCCATAAATAACAAAAAGAAATTAAATTATACCTTCTCAAGTGAGCAACATATTCCTGCCTACTCATGTTCTTCATGCTTTCGAGTTCCTATTGGTAATTCTCCAACTGTTAAAACAACAAAGGACTTACCAATCAGTAACCTTAAGTTCCATAACATATAAATAAAAGATATATCAGCATGTTAATTCGAACAATATATATTGTTACCAAGAAATTGATGTAGGTCGAGGGACCCCAATACTTCAGTGTTGCTAAATCATAAGCTCTTGCAGCTTTCTCCTCCATATCATAACCCCCTAATCAACAATGGAGAATGATTTTATTTAATTAATTAATACAAAACACAATAGATAAAAGTTGTAATCAAACATTAAGTGAATGGTTAGAGATTTTACCAAGATAAACTGTACAGTGTGATTTGATTTGAATGGCATCCAGAACAAGGGAAGAACATGACAAACAAGAATCAGTGAGTACTAGTCAGAAACTTACAAGACAGAGAAAGACCAAAAAAAAACATTGAAAATGAAAAAAAAAAACTCCAAAGAGTTGCTGCAAATAAGGTTCTTTCTAATTTCATGAACAACCAACCTTGCCTCCCTTTCCTGGTTTGACCTTCCTTCTTGCAGCTGTTATCCCAAATATGTGCCTCATATCTACCAGTCCATCTATGTATGATTGTGATGAAGAAAAAATGGATCAAAACAAAGCAAAATTCAAACCAAAATTTTTAACCCAACAAGGAGACATGAAAATGGTAAGGTAACACTACACCAAAAATGGCCATTAGCAACGGTTTTAAACCGTGGGGGTAACCCATTAGCACGGTTTAGAACCGTGGGCTATAGAGGCGTCGCTAAATCCCTAGTAACGGCTAAAAACCGTGGCTAAAATATTAGCAACGGTTTTATCTCGAGGACGGTTGATGATTTAGCCACGGTTATAAACCGTTGCCAAAATCTTAGCCACGATTCTAAGCCGTGGGCAGGAGTAGCCACGGCTTAAAACCGTTGCAAGTTTAGCCACGATTTTAAGCCGTTGCAATAGCTTTAGCAACGGTTTTAAGCCGTGGCCAATACTAGCCACGGTTATAAGCCGTGGCAAGGTAGCCACAGTTTTTAGCCGTTGCAATAGTTAGCCACGGTTTAAAACCGTGTCAAATTTTTTTTTTTTTTTTTTTTTAATAATAATTTTTTTTTTAATATTTTTTTTTTTTTTTTTTTTTTTTTGCTATCAAATGACTTTGAGTCATTGAGTCAAAATCTATCAAATAATGGAGGCAAAGTAATGTAATTAATAAGAAAATGTATTACATTGAGTCAAAATCTATCAAATAATATCTCAAATACAATGACACACACACAAACTTAAATATCTCAAATACAAAGAAAGTGGAACAATGCTGCTGCTGCTACGAGAGACGCAATGCTGCTGCTACAAGGGACAATCTGCTGATGATGCGAGGTACGCACTGCTGCTGCTGCTGCGAGGGAATCACTACTGCTGCTGCGAGGGACGAACTGCTGCTCTGCGAGGGACGACCAACCTCTAAGGTTTTACCAACTGTCAATACAGCGGACAATTCGGATAGTAAACCTGGCCTGTCAGTGCCAGTTAACTCAATCGATGTGTGCTCTTTAGATGGCATTACCCCAACAGAGCTTCTGAAAGATGAGAGAAAGCATACATTGGTTTCCAGAGACTGAAAATCATAAATGAAACAGTTTGATTATTAGTAGAGTATTGCAAGCACCACAAAAGGTTTTGGTAGAAATGAAAGTTATGAACATAAATGGAGATGAGTATCAATCAGTTTATGAATTCTGACCTTTATGATATAATTGATAAGTCCTTCATCTCTGATTTTATTTCCATCATCATCCGTCACTTTGAACACTGAAAGATATGATCTTAAGTTTAGCACGAGAATGATAATAAAAGGGTTTGAGTTCATTTCAAATCAAATCAAGTAGTCTGGAATGGAAACCTTACCATCCATAAACCATCCTCCATCAGAAGATATGTACGCTTTCACTATAATAAGGTTGAGATCAGTAAGAAGTTGCACAACTTCTAAGACAATTCCATGTTTGTTGGCACTATCAACCTATAAACAAAATTTCACTATCAGTGATATCGAAAATCTTTAATTTCTTGCAAGTCTCCGATAGAACGAACAAAAGATCCCAAAGGGTATAAGCAGCTCACCTGAATGACAGTTTCATGCTCACAAGCATCATTGTCAACCACAATTCTGCCACAACAAAAGGCAAAAAATTAATCAAGTCCTGAATTGCCCCAAAAAAAATTAAATGAAGTGAAAAAGTGATCATTTGATCACTATGTCTATATAAATATAATGTAAAAAAAAGGGGCAAGCCCTATATTGAATGAAAGAATCTCAATGCCACTCAGAGCTTTTAGCTTGAGAATCAAGCAAATGTGCTTATAAAGAATAAACAAAACAAATACTACTAATATTCCTGTCTATTAAATCAGGAAAATAAAGTTGAAAGGGGAGCAAAACATAATGTATTAGGACAGATTCCACAAATCTTCACTATAACTCTTCAAAGTCCTCACACCAAACTTTCACATAAAACCCCAAGAGAACTATTCAACCAAAAAAACATTGATTTGTGTGTTTCTAAGCTCTCGCAGACCAAAAGGACCCATTCAAAAGACCCCCATACACTAATCTCTAACTAGTAATTTTTGAAATTTCAGAAAGACCAATAGAGCAATATATGAATTGAACACAAATCAAAGAGATACAATTTGAAAAGGACCCCAAAACAAGTGATTTGTGGGTTTTCTATTTAAGGTTTTATTGTGGGATTGGCAATGCAACAAAAGTTAAACAACTAGTTTCCCGGGATTGACAAAACACCAGGAACTCCAGCCGCCAAGTGCATAGCAAGAAATGAAGAATACAGAGCTCCTATATGAGCAGCCTGACTAGCAAATATATAGTGAATGAGGAAGTAAGTTGCCTGAAGCACGGCAAATGCTGCAGGCCAGCTCAATCCAAACTATAGCCCTCTCTGGACTAGTTTGCCTGTACTTGTTCATTCTCCCCTCCATTTCTCTCACTGTTAAATCACCTCAGACTGAAACGGATCTAAAACAAATACATCTTAGTCACTTCAGCCTTCAGCTTCACATTTCATCATTAATCACAAGAAATACAATCTACCTAAGACTTATAACTGACTAGAAGTTCTATTGTCTCGCATTAACTATAACCTAGCAAAATTTGCTTGCAAATCCAACTAATTGAATGAACTTCAGCTCATAATGTCAAATTCCATCAGTTCCTCTAAATAATAGCTCAAAAAGACCTATAAAACTACTATCTGAGCCTCATCAGATCTAATTTCACTCGCAAAACCTATTTAGTGATCCCATACAAAGGAATGCAACACAAAAACACTACAAATCAACTGTTCAAAACAGTTTTCAGTAAAAAAATATCCAATATGGAAGCTAAGTTGTTATTCTTTGACATTCATGGATACAAAAGAAGAATATCCAATATGTCTAGCAAAATGGCTTTTGACCAATGGAAGCTTGTCATCTATACAAAATATGATAGATTCATGCAATATGATATGATATGAGAGACGCAATGCTGACTAACCTGTGTTGATTCAGGTTTTCCCTCTTGGTCTGATTCTATGGGCAGGGCCAGGGACGAACTGCGGTTGATGCTGCTGCTGCTGCGAGAGACGCAATGTTGCTGCTGCAAGGGACGATCTGCTGATGATGCGAGGTACGCACTGCTGCTGCTGCTGCTGCGAGGGACGAACTGATGCGAGCTTGCTGCTGGTCGCAAACTTGATGATTTCAGAGGGCTTGAACCCACCCATCCACAAAAAGCAGCGCTCCGCCGGAGTCTTCCACATGCCTGAAACGAGATGAAAGAGATCGGCTTTCATGAGCATTGCCTTCAAGCCCATCATCTCATCCAAATGTGCAAGGCAGTTGTCCACGTAAAGTTGCACAAATTAAACATTATGAAATTCAAATATAACATCCCCAATTTCTAACATGACCAGACAGGAATACCAATTTCTAATCCCCACTGTCACCAACAAAGCAATGTGACCACCCACAATTATAACATCCCCATTAGACATTACCACTCCCTAATCACTTTTTGGTTTTGCTTTGTGACTTGTGCATCCTAGCTTCAACCCTTTAGCAGGAACACATGTTCAAAGTTCATATTTTCAAGAAAAATAAGAAGAAATATGTGTATGTCAGGAAGAAAAGTAAATAACTAACATTCAAACTCAAATCATTAACATTCTATTTGTTATGATTCGAGTCATTAGCACAGAACAAGTACCAAAAAACAGGCCATAAATGATAAAGTGAAATGTATTCAAAATAATCAAATGATTGATATTATGTATTCAAAATCAAATGATTGACATTATGTATTCAAAATCAAATTATATATATACTTAGGAAGCTGATCAAAAAGGTTCATAGAAACCTGGGTATGGTAGGCTTGAAGCTTTGCATGAAAAGCTATCAATGGACCATGTAATAGACAGTTTAGTACAATTGAGGTGGTGAATCATAATTCCAAGTGTCAAAAACAGTCCGTGTAGCAGTAATTCGAAAAGTAAAAGACGAGTCAGTGAACGCATACCATTTCCTTGATTATCGATTTAGAGTGTAGACCATGACTTGATGAATTAATATCCAGGTTTCCAAGTGCAAAAATGATTCCAAGAGTTGTCAGATGTCCAACACAGGAAAGAAATGACAAGTTGGCAATGTAAAACATGTCATAGAAAATTTAAAAAAGGAGGTAACTCCAACAATTGATGAAGCATATGTCAAGCTCAATAACTCGAGCTTGCGGAATATCCAACATGGATAAAAGGCTATTGGGCATTGAAATGTGATGTCACGTTGATTATCTCATGGAATTAAGTCCGTGTTCACAAAGGAAACACATATAAGAATGAAACTAAAGGGTCGCGCCCAAGTAAGAAGGGAAAATCAAGAGAAAAAGAAATATCTGTCACAAATTAACATTTTGGGTAGGCAACTGAGCTTTCTGTACTAGGATAAATATTTGAACCACAAATTAACGAAGATTTCATGAAGCTTCTACACATATTTTCAATACCAAACAATGCTACATACAAGCTATCATTTAGAACAGTGGCAAAGACAAAGCATTCTATCCTGAATAAACAAAATGCAAAAATTCAATACCCAGATTTAGCGCAGCACGCTGAAACGTAGCAGAGTGTCGCAACAGCATGTTCGCATGAAGGCCACTGCATCGCAGCAGCTCAGAACACAGCACAGCAACAGGACGCTCTGCGACGCAACAACGTCCATCAGCCTAATGCGTATCCACCATCTCGCCACGGCCTTACCACCAGTCCAGGCCGCAGCACAGTCCGCAGCAACCAGTGCCCAGTCCTTCCAGTCCGCAGCCTCTCCCTGCTCCGAAAAACAGGGGACACTCTGTTTTACAGCAGAGTGCCCTGCCAGCACTCGGTTCCAGGACCTACCATTGCCCAAACACTAACGTTTGTAAATAACTAACATTCAAACTCAAATCATTAACATTCTATTTTGATGTTTGTGGGACCCACAGCAACATGAAATCCACAACAGAACCAAACAGAAGTACATTAAAAAACCCCCCACCCCCCATTTCATTCCATTTAATCAATCAATGGAAATTTAAAAAAAAAAAAAAAAAGGATAAAGAGCATTCATTAGTTTACCTTCTTCCCCCTCTCAATGAATACCAGAGATAACATTAGATAGAAGGGTTAATCAGGAATACCAGAGATGCTATTCAGAATGAGAAAATGCTATCTGAACTTGTGGGTCAGAATGAGAAGATCTATAACATGAAATCCACAACACTTTCGGCACAAATATAAAAACATTGGTTATTCTTTTACATGGTAATCATGATGTACAACTTAACTAGTTTATTGTTCATTCAAAAAATATAAATTTTTTTAGTCAATGCATTAGGTAAGGAACATATACGACTTAAATAGATGCCATGCACACATGCATCACTAGTTTTGGACAATCAACAACTAAACAACATTCTACTGCAAGAGTGGATATTTCGAAGAAAGATCATTTACCGTTTTGGACAAATCACCGTCCATCTCCATGCTGCGCAAGCACATGTCATTATACATTGCAAAGATTTAGAAAATTTACCACTGAGGAACTGTGTCTGGGTGTCTGGATGAGAAGATACACACTGCATAAACAATTTAACAATTGCAAAAAATGAGTTGTAATAGAGAACAGAAGTTGCCTACAAAAATTATAGATAGTTTATCTTTATAGTACCCATATCCAATACACTTCAAGCTATCGGTTAAACTTAGAAGTTTCCTACAAAAATTTAATAAATAAATACTGAAATTATGCACCAAAACTACAACACCTTCGCTGAACTATTTAATGTGCAATTTATCATATATATTACTACCATTGAACATAGATAACAACACCCTTACTTCCACTACTGTTCTTGAATTCCCATGAAGATATCTTCATTTTTGGCCCAATCATCCCAAGCATTCTCTCCGTAGTGCAGATCAGCAAAAAGCATTATCTTGAATAACGAATTTGGCCCATTGTTTCCCTCTCACTGTTCCCATAAGGAAATGCATCAAAACCAGTATAATGTTAAAACTACTAATCCAAAATTACATACTAGAAGTAGTGTAGACAAGGTGAAAAAATTACAACGTCATGCCATATGTTCACACAAATATTGCACTTTGCATAATCAACACCAAAGGGTATCTATCACATGGAATTAACGAACATATAAAGGACACTTACGAACATGGGAAATGGGAGTGAGCTTTATTGTACATCTATATGTATATTTATATTTTTGATCAACTATCCTTGTAAATCATCAGTGTGTTGATGCAATAGACAAATATGGTGATACAACAAAATTTTCAGCCGATAAGGCTAACGTGTTTAACCAGTCAAAACCATTACCTTTTTAGAGATGTTTTTGCAAGACACCCATCAAAATCAAATGCTGCAATTTTGCTTGAATCGTGGAGGCCTTCATCCTAAGCCAACAAAACAGAGATCATGAATCAATCACAAAGATAATACAAATATGTGACATATAGACATCTGTACACAGTATCAAATGATTAACAAAGTTCTCACCTGCTCAAGAAAAATGATTGTTTGGAACGCCTTCCATTTGGGCAATAGTGGGCAATAAATTGTAGAAAATGACATACAATCTTCTCTAAATAATATGCCATACCAGATACAAATAAAATTGCTCATACCTTTGAATGACAATGGATCTGCTCATATGCAATACATGATATAACTATTTCTGTAATATCAGTCTAATATATTGTCCCTGAAGTTTAACTAGTTGACTTTCCTGCAGGTGAACAAGACTATTTTCAGATTCGAGGGAGGATGCAGCCCTGATTTTGTGTTATTGCAACGTAATTAAGATTTCTGATTTATGGGTGCTTGCTAAACCTGGAAGGATGTATACAGTACCTGACTAGTCAACATTATACAGTACCTGACTAGTCTAGAAAGCTATTATGGTCTTTAGGGATCAAAATACTCGAACACTTGACACATGGTAGACACAATGTTAAACATTTTGAAACTGGTAGAACCTTGATCTCGTTATAATCTATAAAATTCTTTTTTTCAGATCAGTCTTTTTGCAGTAGATGAAAACTATCTCCACTGAGCAGACCGACAAGAATTAGCATCTTGGGGGTTAACTGACCTTTTCATTTGATGGTTCGATGTGAGAAGATGTTGGAAATATGGGGCCTTTCAAATTCCGGGTATCCCAGAACTTCACATCACTGAAATGAAACAAATATGCACATGGAAGAATCAGTTTAACTAAATTACAGATAAGGACTTCAGTACTTTATATTATGCAAAAACTCCATTGTTAAAGTAAGGAGAATCTATGAAAGCATCAAACAAACCTGTCCACTGCTCCAGCAGTCGCAATAGTTATCTCATCTTTGAGATAAAGAACTGATGTAATGCTATTGGAAGCCCCCTGTAAGAACTGGTCTTAGTAAACATAAAGTAGTTGACTATTCACCAGGTCAAAAAACATGTATAGTACTCAAACCTTTCCATGACGAACTCGTTTTCTTTGGGACATAGTATGAGCCCCAGTAACTGTAGCAGATGGACTGAAGAACATAGTGTAAGTTCCCATCTAGTATAAATAATAAGAACCCATTACAGAAAGTGTCATAAAGTGGGAAGTGACAGAGTACGGACTTTTTTGAAAGGTTGAGTAAACTTACAACAATGAAAAAATCAAAGCTTCTGTATACATACTACTCATTAAGGATTTCATGCAAAAATCAAAGCTCAATCCACCAATAAAAAAAAACAACCAATATCATACAACCAATCAAGATTTCTTCCTAATAACCAAAACTAAGAAAAAGAAACTGAAAGACATACCTTGAGGTAACACCAACACACACTAACATGAGGAGGTAGTTGATCTCAGGTATATACACTTGTCCTTCATACTTGTTTGAAGTATGAAAGATCTTGACTCGAGGGAAGCAACTAAGGGCTAGAGACTGCTAGATGATTGAGACTGTTGTTGATTCCTTTTGTGTGTAAAATCCTCCACAATACACATCAGGCAAGCTAGGATGTAGGGATGCTATATGTTGCCATGTGAACAAAGCACTTCTTCTACGGGCACGTGGACTCAATTCATCCATGTTTGTATTTACAATCTGGAACGAGAAACCTGGTTGTTCAACTCCCTTAAGTTGAAATGTGTAGAAATCATGTCAAGGAAGCAAAACCAAATGACATAATATAGCTCTACAACATAGGATGGGGAGAACAAGTAAACTGTAGTAAATGAATTTAATGAATAGAAGCAATGTAACACCAAAATCAATAGCTTTTCTTGTGTTTAAATTTTAACAAAAAAAAGGATATCGCCCATGTTGCAATGCATGGGACCATAGACCCCACGATGTGATTCCTTGAACAGATGGTGACTCGGATAACCAAAAGGCCTCTTTGAGCTGCCAGCAACTCCCTTATTGTAGAACACTTCAAAGGCCTCTTTGAGTGCCTAGAATATGAAAGCAATAACGTAAGGAAAATAAGGACATAATATTAGGAACAAGATTCAGTGTCCAATACAAACCTTGTGGAAAAGATTATGATTCTGGAAGCACTCATTTACATATGCCATATACTTGTCATGCAACTCAATAACTTTTCTAACAAACACCTGATTACAACAAGATTAAGTCAGTTTTCTAACATATGCCATATACTATTTTTTTTTTTTTGTCAGATAAGGTCATTATGAATGAATCCCTTCACAGTGCAGGAAGCTAATTGTAATTGTAACATTATGAACCAATCGCATTGACATCTTAGGATCAGATGTTTGGGATATGCAAGGAATTAGATTTGGAGGGTAATAAGAACACCATAGCAAAATGTTTAAAGGACTCTTGCAATTAGCTTTCATGAGGACATGCATTAGATGGCATGACTTCATCTTAGGTTAACGCGCCCTAGATATTATGAGCTCTATTTATCTCAAGACATCCCCTTTAGGTACTACGCTTAACTGCCTCTAGAAATAGATCCCAAGAAGGTAAAATATATTGGATATACAGATAAGCGAAAAGTTTGCAAAACCAAAAACAAAAATCCTTACGTAATCACTTAACATCTCTACATAAAAGTTTTTAAAAAGCTTTTATTGTAAAGGGTTTTGTGATAGGAATTCAGTAGCAAGAATGATTACAACTTGAAAACTGTTGAAAATTCGGACATACTCATCAAACCCTAATAGCAATCTATAATTAACCCTAAATAAATCAAGATGTCTGAAAATTTTGCATACCTCCACTTCAAGTTCTGCAATTTCTACAACACAATACCTTGATCTTTAATACAGGTAATCCAACATGTATAGATAGAAAATTAGAAACTAGCATACCTTGATCTTTGATGGGCTCTTCTCCAGTGTTTTCCTTTACAGGATTGCTAGACATTATAAAGCGGATCTTTTGGACTCTAGACTTCACTTGTGAACCCTTGATGTGCAACGAGTGGTTTATGATCAATTTCATAAACCTTCTCTTGCAGCATGGTTTCATCACTGAATTGCATTTGAATGGGGGTATTTATGATCAATTTCATTTGAAAGATCCTGGAAGTGCAACGAGTGTTTTTACCTATATATGTATGTATGTATACATAAATCTAATCATTACAAGTTTACAACATGATTTTTCGACAAAAATTATTGCAAATTGATACAAAGAGTTGAGTACTCACGAGCAAGAATTTATGTTTCTTTATCAAGCTTCCTCGTGTTCAAAGTATTGCCACTGGAGGCAGCCTTGTTTGTTCCTGCTGTAGCTGGAAGATAGACAATAAAGCAACATTATCATTAGCATCAACAAAACAGAATTTGTGGACCAACATACATATAAACATTTTGTTTTAAAATGCACATTACAAGTTAAAATTATCCATTAAAGCTTCCTTGTAGGAGCAAAGCTAGTCCAGATACCAACATTTGTATGTAAATCATATAGCAATGACTTCCTTCTAAATAAAACCCTAATTATATCATTTGTATGTAAATCCCTGAGATGTATTTCCTGGTTTCAAATTATATCAGGAATTTCATACAAAAATTAAAGATTCAAAAAATTAAATTATATCAGGAATTTATCAGGCATACGGTTTTGAGCCCTAGAGATTCAAACCCTAATTTCAAAAAACCTCTAAATAAAACCTACAGATTCAAAAAACAATTCAGGAACCCTAGAGATTCAAAACCTCTAAATAAAAAAACTCTACATTCAGGAACCCTAATTTCATCAAAAATAAAAGAGAGAGAGAGTACCTGTACGAGAGAATGGTTGCAGTGGCTGATCGATTTTGAAGACGCTGAGTACTAAGGAGGGAAGACCAGGGAAGGAGGGGAGGAGGGAAGTCGAGGGAGGAGCAGGGAAGTCGAGGGAGGAGGGAAGGAGGGGAGGAGGGAAGTCGAGGGAGGGAGCAGGGAAGGAGAAGGAGCAGGGAAGTCGAGTGGAGTAGAGTCGAGGGAGGGAGCAGGGATGTCGATGTCGATGGAAGTCGAGGAAGTCGATGAAAGTCGAGGGATGGAAGTCGATGTCGATGTCGATGGAAGTCGAGGGAAGTCGATGGAAGTCGAGGGAAGGAGCAGGTTTGTGGAGGGGAGGGAAGGTTTGTCGATTGGAAGTCGAGTGGAGGGAAGGTCGAGCGCCAAAATAGCCCGCCCAAAATTTTTTTTCAGCTTTTCATGTAGCCACGGTTTTGAGCCGTTGCTAGAACTAGCCACGGTTTAGAACCGTTGCTAAATTTTTTTTTTGCAACGGTTTTGAGCCGTTTCTAATAATGCCCACGGTTCTGAGCCGTTGCTACTAATAGCCACGGTTTTTAGCCGTGCCCAAATATACCAACGGTTTTAAGCCGTGGCCAGGGTTTTTTTACCCACGGTTTTAAGCCGTTGGTACTTATAGCTACGGTTTTTTGCCGTGGCAAATACACCAACGGTTTAGAACCGTGGCCAGCTCGGCGTAGCTAAACTGGCCTTTTGGTGTAGTGTAAGGTAAAATCATACAACAAAACAAGACAAAAAAAAAACATCATGGAAGAATCAATGAATGAATGAAATGATGATAGGAACACCAAAAATACAAAAAACAAAAGGGAAAATAAATTAAAGACACCAGGTTTGAACACGGACCTTGTAACACCTCTATACTGTGATGTCCTCTGACCAAATGTGTCTATGGACTTCCTGTGAACTGGTTGTTTCTGTCCCACCACCTTCCCTCCTGACCCTCTCTTCTTTGTTGTCTCCATAGCCACCACACATTCATTTCCTCCTCCTCCAGTTGGGGAAATTTGCTGGGGTGGGGGTGCTGTAATACAACTTGATTGAGATCCAGGACTCATTGACAAGCTAAGTGACTGCAAATCTCCATACCCCATTGCACAGACTAACCCAGAACCTCCTCCTTCATCACCACCCACCATGAACCCCCCATCCAACTTTTGCTCCATTTCTTGACAATAATTCCTTGAAACCCAGTTCCTAAAACCTCCTACCCCATCTTCAGACACTTGAGGGAGTGAGGGATTGCAAGCAACAAGATGGTTTTCCTTGGTGGTGTTGTGGTTATCTAGTTGTGCTTGGTACATTTCATGGTTGGTGAGAGTTGAGAAATAAGGGTGGTGGTGGTGGTGGTGTTGGACTTGAATCTGATAATGTTGTTGTTGTTGCCTAAATGATTAATGTAGCAAGTTAAGTGAGTGTGAATGGTGTCTATTGTTTCCAACTTTTGAGTCATGGTGGTTGTAATACATACTATCTAGGCTCAAAGACATTGATTCCCTCTCACTGTTCCCATAGTGATGAGCACCCATTGTTGCACCACCTAAAAAGTTCTCAAGTTTTGGGGTTGTAGTTGACACCATCCCTTCACACATTTAACATAAAATAGTTTCAAAACAAGCTATAACTAAAATGGATTCAAATCAAGTAGAAACATAAAAGTAGTAGAGCAAGTGTTGCAAACCTTTGGATTGTGATCTACTAAGAGCTTCCATGATGCAAAGTGAACCATCAGACTTGAGTGGCATTACAGAGAAGTGAGAGTAAAACCCACCATTTTCACCTTCAACCCCCTGACAAATGCATTGAAACTATGTGACCATCAATGAACATAAAAATTACAAACAACTCAAATGAGCTAATGCTTTCCTTCACAAATGGTTCTCCTCATAGAAATTTTTACAAACAAATGGTGTGCATCTTACTGAAGTGGGTTCCAGATCAAATCAAGTCAATGACCAAACAAAAGGAAGAACCCTTTGAAAGAGAATCACAAAACAAAAGAACCCCAGACTAAAACATGAACAGAAAATAAGAAATAAGAAATCAGAGAACTTGTTACCTGATTGAGCAAAGTACAAGCTTTTTTGCTTTCTTTTCACTTCAAAGTTCAAACCAATTATCCCAGACTCAAATCAAGCTAAAAATCGATGCTTGAGAATATAAAGTGCTCTGAAGGAAGCAAATCAACAATGGGTTATTTCCAAAATATAGACTTTCTGTAAAAAAAAAAAAAAGGCTTCAAAAGGAGCATAAAGAAATGCTCCGTGAGCTTTTCACAGAGACACTACCCTATCATCTTCAGAGTCGTCATTCCTGAAACACAACCAATTTCGCCACAAAAAAGAACACTGACAGAATACAAAAACCCTTACTTTCTGCGTCCTCCCTCTCCTCAAATCGCTCTATGTGTCCTCCCTCTCCATCTCCCCAAATCTCTCGGCGTCCTCTCCCTCTCCCCAAATCTCTCGGCGTCCTACCTCATCCTGGGACCGCCATTTTTCTTTTGCAAGACCGCGAATTTTTCTCTCGCAAGACCGCCAATTTTCTTTCGCAATGGCGCCAAAGCAACAGGTGCATTTTCTTTTTATAGCCACGGTTTTGGGCCGTGGCAAATAAACTCACGATTTTGAGCCGTGGCCATATCCGTGTAGCTAATCAAGCCTTTTGGTGTAGTGACGGTTTTAGGCTCTAGCCACGGTTTTGGGCTGTGGCAAATAAACTAACGGTTTTGAGCCATGGCCATCTCCGTGTAGCTAATCAAGCCTTTTGGTGTAGTGCATTCCCAGCATAAGGTATTTTAAACCCTTATTCATACGCCCTTCTAGCATATCCTTTTCGAGTTTTGGAGCGTGATCCATGAGCCATCTATGACGCATGCTTATATGCTTCCTCAAAGCATAATCCACATCAATCTTCTGGTGCCAGACCTGATTGTTTGTCTTCACTAAGTCCGAGGCAAACAGACTTATCCACACATCCGAATGGAGCTCTCTTGAATGAGGAATTACGCCAGCACCACCCTTCATAGTCGCCACTACTCCCAGACCCTTCTCTGCATCCTTTCCTTTGTCACCAACAGTCGACTCTTTATTGCGAAACAACTTAGCAAAATCTGGAAGAAGAGGAGGAAGTGAGTTGTCCAATGGACCCTCCCATCACCCTGAGATACGGTCTGGAGCAAGATGGAGAATAGTACGGACTATGAGAAACTTGGCATATGTCACCACGGCACTATCGGACAACCCACCAGTGGAACGATTGGACTCCAGAACCTAGAGAAAATCCTCATCAGGACCCTCTAGCAGAACGATCTCGGACATATTAGCACCAGTAGAAGTTGCCATAACAGCCAGCATCAGCTTCTCGCTCAGAGCTTTTACCTATGCGGCACTAAGATTTGATGCAACTTCAACCCCTGCTAATCGTAGGTGGTCCTTCTCCCAGCCGGACACTTCAGCCTCCGCCCTTGTAGGCCAATTAGGCTCACGCTTTTCACTTATTGGAGCAGATCATTTGGAAGATGACCCAGTCCTGACACGGGACTTCTTCGAACTAAAAAAGAAGGCAAGCGTCTCAGAAAGCCCCTCCATGTCAGACAAAACATGAGCCTTAACCCCGAAGGCTTTCCTTTTCCTAGAAGGGGTCCCACCTTCAGACTTAACTTGCGACGATTAGTAAATAGTGGGGTAAGAGGAGTTTCTTCAGAGTGTTTCATTCTTCGTCAGTAATTGGTAACACATATTTACTGATCGTGTTACCACTGCGAATAAACTTGGTAACACATATGACCTCTTCCACATTCTTCGTCAGCAAGTCGCGAAATTTCTTCAAAGTGTTTCGCTCCTCTGGGGTAAGAGGAGTAGTGGGAAATCGTCCCGCAAGGAAACATGAGCAACAATTAGAATACAATCAGTGAAACAAAATCGGAAGATAAAACTACACTTGCGAAGTGGCTTGAACACTCGTTCGAGCGGACGACCCTTGAACTGGAAGTACTTTGAATCCACAGGAGCCAAGCAGCAGTACTTCAACCAGAACTTGAAGTCATCAGCCAAATACTCAAAGCAAGCTAGCGACATCATCTTACAAACGGCGTGATCGTTTAGCCGAGGTGAAGTCATCAACTGGATCACCCACGGAGTCACGCGGACAGCTTCCCTCACTCGAATCAAAATGAGAAGAACGTTTATGTACCCATTAGGTACCAACTAGGTAGGAGAAATTCCAAGAAAATCCAAGAAGACCCAATTCACGTCAAAAATAGGAAAGCAGACTCTAGTTTGGAGCATCCTGCAGTGCAAATAGATAAACCTCGCCAGCGGAAACATTGGCGTCTGATCATCCTTCTGAGCATATATTGGCAGGTCCTCATGGACCCCGAACTTTGTCCGAATTTCAGAAAGCCCGAGTCGGAAAGCAACCTATCTTCGAAAATCTCAAGGCCCTTGACCAAATTCGCGTCATCAAGATAGTTTTGGTGAGCCATGAAGAAGATGAACAATCTTTTAAATCAGAAAATGAACAGAGCAAAATCTCTAAGAGTAAAGAAAATAGAAAAGTTAGCAACCGCATAAAGGAAGACCTAAATAGGGATTGGGTTCCCGCTTCTTCTCCACGTAACCGATGCCCAATCAATTAATGAAGTGTGTGACTCAAGCAACGATTAAGACTCAATCATCATGAGCGGAGTATCTTTTCAAGAAGTGACTTAGCGAACCGATGTGATGGCCTACTAACTCGAAGGGAGTAGCTGATGATATACCGAAACATTCCCAACTTTGCGCCGTACACGTGTCATGATGATCTCGAGGAATAACAGTCCCTAATGTCAGCCCAACACTGATCCGTCCCAAGCGGTTCTAAGCCCGCCCAATGCAGTCCGCAAAACGAACTCGAATTCTTACAGCCTGCTAAGCCCACGTGTCTCACAACTATCCTCAATACTCGTAAGCCTGCTAAGGCAAGTATCTCAATGATCAACTTCGGATAGGCAATTACAGCAGCTTTTTGCTTCCAACTAGGAAGTAGATTTCAGAGTATATATCACATATAGAGACTTCTACTTATAGCTATTCTCGGAACATTAACTATTTCACGCGTATCTAGGAGCACGAGGCTAACCGGGAAACTTCTCTCCACAACACGACTCCTAATTAGAGAAGGATTTTCACAAAGATTTCCTTCGCTAAACTACGCCATCGATGGCTTGGTCAAACCAGGACTCCAGCACTATAAATAAGACGTGAGGTTGGTAAGCTAAGGTAAACTACAAATTTCATGTTTGCAACATTAAACTTTCCTCTCTGAGTTTAGCATCGGAGTGTCATCGACCACTACAACGGTGGTCCGTGGCTCACGCGCGTTCCTTGTGGAATTCAGTAGGTTTGCAAGTCAAGGTCAAAACAGGGAGCAAAAAATGAATGCATCAATTATAAACTTAAAATATAATAAACTAAATAAGTTAAAATATGGTTGACATAACATTGAACTAAAATTTATTAGTGAAATTTTTTTTTTAACTAAAATTGAAAATACAATGAAAATTACAAACTAACTTAACTCGCTTAGTCATAATTAATGAGTGACAAAGCAACATCAACTTTAGTTTCAATGGCCTTCAAGATACCATTGCATAGTCGCAAATGCTCTTTTAAGATAATTATTTGTTCATGCAATGATGATACCTTTGTTGTGATATCATTAATCCCGGTTTCCAATCTCGCAACTTTAGGAGACCGTAAATTCTTTTGTGATCATTTCAAACTCCTTGCAGCAGAATTTGCTTGACGAAGTTCCTCTTTGAACTCATTCATAACTCTTTTATATGATTCCTAATAAATGAACATCAAAACCAAATTTATGGAGTTCATCAATTTTTACGCAGACATACCATCAATATGTTGAGCATTAATCTTGGAAAAGTAGATTTGTGAAGGCGTTGTGTAAAATAATCGTCACGTTGTTTCTTTCGTCGCTTCTAGATCAATATCCAATTCTTCTGTGATATAAGGATTGGGATCCTGCGAACACTTGTTTACAAACTCAGATGTCACCGATTGAATTCTATCTAGACCACAACCACCAAGATCTAAGTAGACATCTGGGATCAAAATAACCTTGATTTACATAACTTTTCCACCAATATGCTTTTGTGTAGATAATAGAGCTCACATTTGTAGAACCGTCACAATCACCATTTGAAAATTCATACTTAAAGACGCTTGAAAAATCTAATTAAGACGAAGGCTAGAAAATATGGAAATTTTAAGATTGAAAATTGGAGGAGAGTTGTGATGAAAATGGGAGAAAGGCATGGGTTTCTATAGAATAAGGGGTGGGTTAAGTAAATATGGTTGTTTTGGCCATATTTAATTGCTCTAGCCAAAATATGGCGTTTTGACAAATATATTGTCGTTCTGATCCAACGACTACATGATGGAAATTAAAATTAGATCAACGTCCCACGTGCTAAAAGACAGAAAAGTCGCGCTCTTAGTAAGAGCACAGAGGCTCTTCATTGACTCTATGTTGGGTTTGGGTCAGTCAGTGCCTCTTCCATTTCGCAACTCTATATCTGGGAGAAAAAAAAATGCATATTGGGTGTATGTTTCCTCTATGTTTGATAAACTATCATTGGTGGAGTTAATGGAAGGCGCGTAGAAAAGCCTATTGAAGATATTCTTTAAGGAAACAAAAACAAAAGTTATCTGATAAGATACATTCCACAACTTCGCCAGCAGCACACTTACTTTGGTTTTTCTTTTGAACCTTACTGAACATCTTTTTGGTAAGATAACAAGTTTTGAGTAGGGGTGGGCACGGGATGGATGGACCTAATTACTTTATCTTTGGGAGAATATAGACCTCATCTAGACCTTGTCCTATCCCAAACGCGCTAAGGACGAGATGGGATGAGCATACCATTTTCATTATACATGTTCCCTGTGACGAAAGCTCCTAGTGATGCAATCAACTTTTCAAGACTCCCAATGACTTCAATTTTGGCATTGGGTTTGTTGGTTAAGCATATCAATGGAGAAGCCACCACCTGAACTTTCCCTTGTTTTTCATCTTCAAACTTCACTTCTATCCATGGCTCTGCACACTTGGTATGGCAATTGCTTCCATGTAGATGGAAGGATGAACTCATAGGGTGTCACATTTCCTACAAGTAATGAAGTTTTATCGTCATTACATTGGTGCTAGAGGCCATGGATAATGTTGTGATCTGGCTAGGAGACATCATATATTGAAAATGGAAGAATCCTACATGTGTTGACATGAAACCATTTTGTATCATAAATGGGTACCAAAATATTGAAAATAGAGGCAATAAAACTGAATAGATTGGGATTTTTGTTGAAAAGTGCAAGCTGACTATACTGTTGCATTATAACTATTTATCAAACACCGATAGTTTATCCTATGAATGTCTTTATTGTGTCATGATGAGAATATTGATCCTCCAAGTCTAGTATTCTACTACCTCTACACCAGAAATATTTGTATATGCGTGTTAGATAAACACAAACCACAATTCTATAAATTTAACTTACAGCTCAAGATATAATTTGACATTGTCAAGTACTCCATTACTCCATGAGCTTGTTGCTAATAAACAATTATGCAGGTGAACGGAAAGCAGAATTAATGGTGTGAATGCACCCAATAGAAGCAATTATCAGTTCTTTAATAATAATAAATATTAACTAAATAAGTTCAAAACAGTACAGGATTGAAAATATTCATTCCGGTCCCATCCCACATTAGATCGGGACGGGATCAGGATGAGTTTAATCAATCCCAAAAGGACCCGAAAAAAATCGAAATGGGATTGAGATTGCGTGATGGGATGCCCACCCCTAGTTTTGAGTTTGACCCCATTGCTAATCTTATTATTATGTCCCAACCCCCCCCAGTAATTGAAATTTGCATAAACTCCCTAAAGTTGTCACATGGTGGTTTCTGGTTTTCAAGTATTTGAAATTTTATTGGTTGTCATAAGAGTGAGACTAGAGAACCAGGATAATGTGGCATCGTTAGAGGAGTTTTTTACAATCTCAAAATACCCATAAACACTTTGGAGATTTCATCATTCTTTCAAGATCAAGCCACGTCACCATGATTACAAAACCTAATTGCAAAAACATGATTTCCTAGCATTTTCATTGTCATAAAGCTTAGAGAGGCCAAAATCTCTCTGACCCATGCACAAGTGTTGATAATAAAAAATAAATAAAGAGTGTTTATTTTGGGAGCTTGCTTAAATTTGTTCTGAAAGTAAATCAAAAATACATATGCTAGTTTCTGTGGCACTGGAATTACTTGAAACTAATCCCATTATTTCCACTAACAAATTCATTTTTTTTTTCTTTTCACAGGATCGTATTCAATTACAATAAAACAAATTAGACCCTGCAAAATTAGTTGTCGATGAGGTAAATGTGCAGTGAAAAATCGAATATAGCATGAGAAATATATTGCAATTAAGTGATCCAGAATAAAATTGGTTACACTTATGCCTGTATCTATATGACTTCTAATTAAGTGATCAAAATCACAGATTGACCACAAATAAATTTAGAAAAATTACATGTTCCACAAAATTTTGAAAGTATAGAGCGCCAACAGAATTTGTTTAAAGGCCTAGAATTGTTAACTAACACTTTCATCACAAATTATAGAGCGCCTACATGGGCCTTGTGCACACCTAAGTTAGTAGTTGCAAATGCTGCCACTGCACCCAGTTTTAGATACAGATCAAATTTTATAATTACTGGACGCGAATTCAAAAGATAATTGTTGGTTCAAGAAAGAAAAAAATAAATAATTAATAATTAAAAATAAAAAGTTCAAATGCAAAATATAACCCTCCCCCAGTAGTATGCGGCCTTGTGAATATAAGTTTAGAAAAATGTTATACATATGAAAATCATATATGGACTCCACCATCTATATTAATAATTCACATCTCTTTTCTTAAGATTGCAGTTATTTGAGAAAGTAGCAGTAAAGTTGTCAACTATAAAATCCGACTACGACTTCAATAGTACGTAAAATGGACAGATAGAACTCTAAAAAAACACGTTGAAAGAAGGTTGTAACTAAATGAAACCACCACCTTTCTGAAGGACACCATTAATATAAACAAAAAAATCATACCATCTCCCCTCTCTCTTCACCATCAAGCACTACCACTACCTGCCACCGCCACCATCGATCGCACTAACTCTCCCTTCCACCGCCGACCTCAACGCCTGCCGCTAGACGTCCCTCTCAGCCCCCGCCAACTTCTTTTCTTCTCCCCTGTTTTTGCACTTTCGTTCTCGAGGAGGTTCTTGTGAGTGGAGAACCCACACTCGCACAAACCTCTACGCGTGAGGGTTATCCACTCGTAGGAGTATCCGCGAGGGACACATTTTTTTTTCCCTGGCAGAAGTTCCTGCTAATGGGAAACCTCCACTTGCAAGAACTTCTGCGATGGTAAAGGAGAAAAAAAACAAGGAAAAGAAGAATATGAGAGGAGAATGAAGAGGAAGAGAGCGAGGAGGAGAATAAGAGAAAAAATAGAGAAGAGATGAGAAGAAAAGAATAAGAAGAAGAAGGAAAAAAAAATAGAAGAGAAGAGAGGAGAAGAAAAAAGAAAAATATTAAAGGATACGATGAAGAAAAAAAAATGAGGAGAGGTAAAAGAGAAAATAAGAGGAAGAGAATGAAAAATGAAGAACAATAACAATAACAAATGAGAAGATGAAGAAAGGAGCAGTGGACGGGGTGCGACTAGTGGTGGCAAGGCGTGGTGGTGCGTCTGGAGGTGGTGGGGCAGGAGGGATGGTGTTGTTCTTGTGAATAGAGAAGAAAATGTGGAGAAAGGAAGGTGAGAGGTGGTGATGTCCTTAAGCAAATTAAAAATAAAGAAAGGTAGGGTGGTGTCAGAATTGGTGGTGTGAGTCGCTGCCTTGGTGGCCCTAGAGTTGATTACCTAAGCCCTTGTATAACTTTGTTAATTTACTATATTTTGAGCCATCTCCAGCGATCTTGGATGTATGTATAGTATTCAAATTATACATTGGAGAAGTTATATTGCCCCCCAACAATATTGTGATTTTGCTTATAAGATTTTAGGTCACGTGGCCTTTAATAAGTTGTCTTATCCTATAACCAAATGTATAACTTTGTAACATTTGATTATGCATTTTAGCCAAAAGCACAAATTTACATGCTGTTGCAGAGATCATTTTTACCAAGTAAAAAGTCAGTGGTTGTTAGAGATGATCTAACTTGTTTGCAATCAATTTGCTTAATAATGTATTCTGAGCAGGAGGACAATGGACCTGACACTGTAATCGCCACTGGCGAGAGGTCTCATCCCTGGACCTAAGGGAACAACAATCAATGCAATTGTTGAATGCTTGAAAAATGTCTTCAGTACTCTCCCCCAAGTGAGTTCCATTTCATGCACATAAACTTAAAGCGGCTATCAAGATAAACTTAAAATGGCTAGGTGTACAACTAAGAACTATCAATTAAGCTTTCTGATCCTCGACCCAATGGGCAAACATAAAGATGAAGCAACGCTTAGGATCAAAGACAATGTGAGAGATGGATGATTCCCTGGGCTAGGTGTAACAGATCCAGTAAGTCACAAAAGAAAAAATTAATTAGCCTTTATAATCACTATCAGTTACGATAATATTTCACAACTACCAATCAAAACGATAGAAAATTATAGAGAACAGCTCACCCCATTTGTAATCCTCTGAACGAGTTGGCTCTGCTGTCAGAGCTCCTTCCTGAAAATTAGTAAAACAAATGTTTCCAGAAAATGATTATACACGTGAAATAACAAAACCAATTTACACTAGGAGAAAAGCTAGCTAAAATCACCATCAAGATAGACTGCAGTGACTTTTCGTCACATTGGCAATATTGCACCCTACATATCATAACTAAGTCTCTACATTCTAACTTGACATTATCTCTAATGGCCCAATAAAAGTCAAAACTCCATAAGCTTCAACTTACAAATCGATCACAAGGTTTCCCATCTCTTAAGATGATGAATCTAGGTAGTGCTTCTCTTTTGTATTTATCGGCAATCTTGGGGTACTTCTCCCTGTCAATCTTTACCACCTGAATTTGATCTTTCCGAGAAGCACCAACTTGATCCAATACAGGAGCCATGAATTGGCAAGGACCACACCTGCATATAGACGATGATTTAGACTTTAGACCAAGAACACGAGAAAGTCTAAAAAATAAAGGCATTTTTTACAAGTCATCCCATTCTCGAAGGCTGCAGTTTCCTTGACCTAGCTTGCATTTTAGTAAAAACATTTCATTACCATTTAAACCACAGCGCTAAGGATATTCAAATCTGGTGTGAGGTGCAAGGATTGTGATTTCGCAAAATTATACAAAATTTAGCCGAATTTTTCTTTTTTTTGAAATTACGAAAAGAAAATGGGCAAAAGAAAAAATTACATTTTTTTTCTAAAAACTTCAAGTTTTTTTGTAAATTTTGCTTTTTTGTAAAAATATAGAAACCAGCTACTAAAATTTACAATTTTCCGAGGATTTTTTTCGTAAATTTCGAGTTTTTTTTTCTTCTAATTATCATTTATTCTAATTATTTATTGCTTTTTGAAACTACCCCCTAATTTCTTAATTATCACTTCTACTTATATATTGATTTTTTAAACTACCCATTGATTTTCTAATTTTACGTATTTTGGTTTCATTTAATGAATTTAATCATTTATTTACTTGCATATAATTTTTTCACATATTTAATATGCCCTCGAAATTCATTATATATTTTATTTAGCCTCGAAATTTTTACATTTTTTCTTTATACGCCAAAATATTTTTCAAAATACTTCTTAAAATCAAAAAACCGGAACTAACTCGAAAAATGAAATCACAATCCTTGGTGAGGTGTTGCTTCAATGTTTGAAACATGAGATCTTCAAAACTACAGGAATATGTCTTACAGAACACTGTTTAAATATTATGTGTAGTTTTAGATAAGGGTGGGCACGATCCCATCTCGTTTCTTTATTTTTGGGATGGGATAGACCTCGTCCCATCCCAAACATGTTCAGAACGAGATGAGCATAATTGCAATCCTCCTTTAAAATTAAGCGAAAATTATGTGTGATGTCTCAGTCTCCAAGTTGCTTACTTTGCCTACTCTTTGTATCTGTGATGCTTTGAAGCTTGGTGGTCGGATTGCCAAATATTGTAAGGCAGTATCCTACTGTATGCATTGACCTTATTTGTTGTAATTCAAAATTTCTTTAAATTCAATCTTGACATCTGAGTTTCTTCTCCTAATAAAATATTGATTTGTTTGGATTCAAGTATTTCAACTTTTCTGTATGTTTGGTAAATTGCTAATTTAGTACTCAACTTTTCATTTTGTCTAGGTGAATTAGTTCGTATATTATCTCACCTCTGTATAACTTTTTAGTTGAAAAACATCTCACATCTTTTTTTTGTTAACCTAATATAAATCTAATTTGATACAATTAGTGTTAAAAAGAATTATCAAGAAGAGGATATGATATTGTAACAGCCTTGTGTGAGCGGGCTCTGAGACTGACGGGCTACCTTGTATGGGCGGGCTCTGAGGCTGAAAGCTCTGTGTGTGGGCGAGCTCATAAGCTGGCAGGCTACCATGTGTGGACAAGCTCAGAAGCTGGTAGGCTACCATGTGTGGGAGAGTTCAGAGGCTGACAGACTACCTAAGTGTTATAGTCTCACGTCGTTTGAGTGAAGAAAGGGGATGAGTTACGTATGTGTGAGGTTTGATCCCCTTGATACAACGCATTTTAACAGTTGTGCAGACCATGGGTTCAAAACGGACAATATTTTATCATATGGATTGGGTCGTTACAAAATGATATCAAAGCCGGACCCAACCAGAAGTGTGCCAACGAGAACGTTGGGCCCTAAGGAGGTGGATTGTAACAGTCTTATGTGGGCAGGCTCTAAGTGGCGGGCTACCTTGTGTGGGGCGAGTTCTAGGGCTAGCAGCTCCATGTGTGGGCGGGCTCAAAGTATGGTAGGCTACCTAGGTGTTATAATCTCACATCTCCTGAGAAAGAAAATGAAATGTGTTATATATGTGCGAGGTTGATCTCCTTGACAACGAGTTTTAAAGCCAAGCGGATCGTGGGTTCAAAGTGGACAATGTTGTACCATGTGGATCGGATCGTTACAGATATTGACATTAGGAAATAATTAATCATATCAATCTGTAACTTTATCATGTGCATAATTGCTCATACATGACACATAAGCTAAAGCTTGGTAAATACAACGGTTAAGCTATGAGAAATACTTGGCTCTCTCCAAAATTTATAGTCACATCAAACATGATTAAAATGGCTGCGTACTAAGCCATAAACCATTCTATTATGCTACAGAATACAGACTGATAACTGTTGAATTTTGTAAGTGTGATTATGAAGTATTCTCGAATTCTATAAATGTGATTATGAAGTATTAGGAATATGTTTCTAATGAAATATTGAGCAATGAACATATTTCGACATGGGCATGATAAATTTGTCTAAAAAAATCAACCACATAGAATGAAAATTACTCATAAAACTTGAGTAATTCCATCAAAACTATGTTTAAAAGTGTGTAGTATATTTTAGTCTACAATAAAATTAATAATAATAAATATTAAATAAATAAGTTTAGGACGGGATGAGCGGATTGAAAATTTTCATCAGAAAATGACTTTTAAGACCTACTTTTTCACAAAATAGACCATTTAGATATCGTAGTTGATGTAATGGCTAATTTATGCCTACTTTTATACTTTTATGACTAACGAAGACCTTTTTATTAACCCATGTTAACTCATAAAGTCATAAGACATATTTACCCTTCCTAAACAAATAGAAAACTTAATTTTATACTTTTGTGACCAATAATGACTCTTTTATTAATGATTCTAAAAAAAAAATTGTTATTTTTACTTTTTTTTTAAAGTCATTTCCCATTTTTCATTTCAATCTCAACTCACTCTAGATTGGGACGAAACAGGATCGGGATGGGTTTGATCAATCCAAAAAATGACCCGAAAAAAATCGAAACAGGATCGCGGGGTGGATGCCCACCCCTACTTCTACAAATTTACAAATTTTTATTAGCAAAAAAAAAAAAATATATATATATATATATATATTACAAGCTTTCATATTAATTTGATTGTTTTTAGGTTGATTGGAAACTAATTAACGACTAGATATACTAACGATTGTTTTTATTTTGTAACTTTATTGTTAGTATCGTTGTCATAATTTTCACTAGCGTCTTAAGTGTGATTTAACATCTTTTACTTTAGTTGTTTACTCCAAATTAATTCCTGGATGATTTATTTATTTATCTATTTAAGCTATAAGTTGTTTTGCCTTCTGATAGGATTGTCACATGTCATATATTGGGTTCTTGTAATGTTTAGTCTTTTTTAGGGAAATTACAAGTATTTTTTCTATTAGCTTATTGTATAAATGGCAAAGGAAATAAATAAAAATCAATTGTAGATAGTTTTTTGGCTTCATATGAGGAAAATTACGGGTTTTAGAATAATCGATGTGATCAATAAGGTTTGAGTTGGAAATTCTCTTTTGTTTTGGTGCTATTGTTGAACTTTAGAAAGGTTGTGTCGTTGTGTCTATATGCTGTGTGGCATCATCTGCAAAGCTAAGCCGCAATCTGAGATAATTAAAGTCCGAAATTGAGTACTATAATGACATTCACAATTACATTCCCTAACAAACTTTTGATTCATGTTCTTCTTTCATTCTATTTTGTCCAATAGCCGGGAAAGAAGAAATTAGAAGGCTGGTCTCATACATGGTTTAGAGTTTAATCAAATTGGCAGTGAGTTACAATCCGAACCCTCCCCCCACCTCACCCCACCCAAAACAAAAAACAAATGTGACACCTTATGGACGTGGAAACAAATGAGATCTCTTACCATGTTTACAACCCCTAAATCTTTTCATCTCTTCATTCTCTTTTCTTCTTCTCTACAACTCAAAAACAAAACATAATTATATTTACAGAATTCATCAAACCATTGTTTTATTCCTGGCCATGGTCATTAATACGTGAGTTGGGATGGATCATGGTACGGCTCCGAAAAAATTAGCAAGAGCAATCCATTCATTGCTACCATGCGGAGAAACTTAATGCTTCCTTCCTTCCTTGATTTTTTTATTTTTTTTGGATAGAAAATTCATTAGTTTCTATTTTAAGGTTTGTTTTAGGGTTTTTTTTTAGTTTGAACCTCATTAGTGTATACTTCCTCATTTTAAATTTTAATTGAGCTTAACCCTCATTTTCTAATAGCTATGTTATGTCAAACACTTTGACTAGTTAATATTATTTTAAAAACTAAAATACCCTTTCTCTAAATGCATGTGAGATTGATAAAATCCATCAAAATGCATTCAAGGGCTGGAATTTATGGTGCTAATTTGGAGATAATCATATAGTTTAGAGCAGAAAAAACCCAAAATCTTTCCATCCGTACAGAACAACTAAAGCTTAATCAAAGATTCGATTGTGACTACCTAGTCATTTATGCGAAGAAAAAAAGAGAGCCATAATCAGTATGTTCTTGAACTTACCCATGGAATGCCCAAAGACATGAGCCTTTTCCCAACCTTAATGATCCACCAAAGCTATTGCATCCTACGCCATAACCATAGTTCTGCCACACATTAAACACTAAACTTTGTAAAATAAATTGTATTATTGTGTAAAAACATTGAATAGAATACAAACTTATATAGAGCTAACTTTGACATAACCTAATAGAAATAGTAAACCTAAGACTTCTATTCTATTCTGACTTTCCTAACCTATTCTGTAACACTTTTTTATTCTGTAACATAGGTAGACTTCTATTCTGTAACACTTTCCTATTTTATAACATAGGTAGACTTCTATTCTCTAACACTCCCCCGCAAGCTGGAGATGTAGACGCAGACGAAATGTGCAGCTTGGAGGAAACTTTGAAGTCCTATTTGGTGATGAAATCATGACTGTCGAGTCTAGATGATTCCTGTTCCTATATGATTATGGATGATTCCTGTATGAAGAAATCATGACTCAATTCGAGTCTTGGTATTGGTGATTCCTGTATGAAGAAATCATGACTCAATTCGAGTCTGAGTATTGGTGATTCATGTATGAAGAAATCCTGACTCAATTCGAGTCTTGGTATTGATGATTTCTGTATGAAGAAATCCTGGTATTGATGATTCATGTATGAAGAAATCATGACTTAATTCGAATCTTGGTGTTGCTCAATTCGAGTCAACACAGATTTTGGTAGTGACCAAAGATGGTGGGTGTGAATAGCGGAGTGAAAGAGATTTAAATTTCTTTTTTTTCCCTCCGTTTCTTTTTCTTCTTCGTTTCTTCCCTGTTGTGCGATCGAACTTGTGACAAGGAGAGAGAGATGACGAGTAAAAGATCGCGTGGTCTACATCTGTCTGGGTGTTGCTGTCGTGTGCGCCAGAGATAGACTTTGTTGTTGTTCTTTGTTGAGTTGAGTAAAACTCGGGGTGCAAATAGCTAGAGCTTTATATCAGTTTGAAGAAATTCTTTCCTTTTCTTCTTCTTCTGGGACTTGGGCTTTGAGAGCCAAGGTCAGATCTTGACTCCATATGTTGTAATTGGTAAGAGTAAGTGAAAAAATAGAGATGAAGAGCTGGAGAAGATCTCTGTTTGAAGAAGAACTGGTGGTTGTGTGTATTCTCCTTCCTTGGCTGCGACAGTCTTGTTCTTTGTTTGTGTGGTTCAACGATTGTTCTGTTGGCAGTGTTTGTGTGCGAAAGCGGTGGCAAGGTGATGACTTGTGATTTCCCTTCCCCGCCTCTTGTGTCTATTGTCGGAGGCGGGGAAGAGCTTGAGTCCCCGTAATTGTTTTAGGACACCAAAGAACCTTGCGTTCTGATACCATGTAAAGAATTGTATTATTGTAATTGTATATTGTGTAAAAACATTGAATAGAATACAAACTTATATAGAGCTAACTTTAACATAACCTAATATAAATAGGAAACCTAAGACTTCTATTCTATTCTGACTTTCCTAACCTATTCTGTAACACTTTCTTATTATGTAACATAGGTAGACTTCTATTCTGTAACACTTTCCTATTTTGTAACATAGGTAGACTTCTATTCTGTAACACTTTCCTATTTTGTAAAGTAGGTAGACTTCTATTCTCTAACAAACTTCATAAATCAACAGTTTTAAGATAATTCAGTTCATCATCACTTTAGCTAACAGAATCAATCAAACAAGACACCTGATCGAAGAAACTATCAACATTTGGTAAAATCAATTGTAAACTAATAAATAAATCAAACAACTCCATTGAAGAGATTGAGTCTGTTTGAGTTTCAGTTTGGCTAGGGCGTTGGAAAAGAAGTCACTAAAGTGAGCTACCGTTCAACCCAAACAAACCCAAAACCCGTTTGAAAAAAATAATTCAAAGCTTATGTCAACAATCATATATATTTTAGACAACAAAAAACAATGAAACAATCAAACCATTTGAGAAGCACTTTGGTTGGTCCTTGACTAATGGGTGTCAAAATTTTGCTGAAACAGAATAGAAGATAATAGAGAATAAGATAAGAGAAGCTTTGGGTTTGATGTTCTATTATATGGGTGGGAAATGAAGATAAGAGGGTTCATTGTGGACACATGGCAGTTGACTAGTGGGTTGAGATGATGATCCATATCGATGGTCGGTGGTAGTGGTGGTGGTGGTGGTGGGCTAAAAGGGAGGGGAGGAGTACAATGCAATGCATTGGATAGGGTTTTGACAAGTTTAGTCCATTGTCTTTGAGCATTTCCATGTATAGGTTGGTTGTCCATCGGATTTAACCTTCTCTAAACCTCACTCCATCGGTTTTAACCTCTAACAATAAAGACCAGGGATGGGTTTGGGGAAGATGGTGTATTTGTAGATAAGACGTAGAAAATGAGATAAGATAGAGAAGATGGTAGTTTTTGGGCTTTTATGTTCTCAACTGTATGATTATCTAGAGATTAGCATTATAAATTCCAGCCCGTGAATGCATTTTGATTATTTATGAATCTTAAACGTGCCTTGCATGTGACTTAGAGAGGGGTATTTTAGTTTTTAAAACAATATTGAGTAGTCAACGTACTTGACCTAACAGATCTTCTAGAAAATGAGATTATACTCAATTAAACTTTAAAATGAGGGCTAAATTCAATTTTGTATAAATTCATGAGGGTCAAACTAAAAAAAAAAAAAAAACCTTTGTTTTACATGAACAATTATATTTAACCTTATTAATTATGTAATGGGCAAAGCTTAAAAGAAAGGAGCATGTGAAACGTGTTGCAACTAGGTGGAGCAACCAATGTCGGTATTAGTCGAATCAATACGAGTATTACTCTCAGAGTCATGGTTGTGCAAGGCACTCGCGGACCAAGTGGATTGTAGGATATGTGACAATTAGCGCCAAAGGTGAAAATTGTTGGATTATTGATGTTGTCTTGAATAGTCTCACGTCTCAAAATATGGAATTGTCATGACGGAATATAAATGAATGATCCACTCCCTAATAACAATGACACTTTTGGATAAAATCTCATACCCGGAGGCTCGAATGGGGGCTCAATCTAAGGGTGTTTAAGTTGAGAACAATATTGTTGCTATGTATACTAGAACAAAACCCAGGATATGCGTGCATCCACGACGTGTTAATAAGTGGTATCATAGTGGACGGTTCAACTAGGAATTAGTGAGGTGGAGGTGCACGAGGCACATCATTTAAGGAGAGTACGCATAGGGTAGCGAGCTGGGAGGAGCATTGAAAATGCGCGAACAACGTTGGCATAGTCGAGGATGTACACCGATTGCTACTTTCAGGGTCGTAGTTGCACAAGGCACTCGAGAATGAGGTGTACTCGGAATGTTGCGGATCGGTGTATTGTAGGACGTGTGACAGTTCGCGTCAAAGGTGAAGATTGTTATATTATTGACTTGAATTATCTCACATCCAGGAGGTGGAGTTGTCATGACAGAATATAAGAGAGTGGTCCACTACCTTATATAACGGAATGGCCCCACATCCAGGGGCTTAGATGGGGGTCAATATTAGAGGTCAAGGATTGTGATTTCGTTTTTCGAGTTAATTTCGGTTTCTCGATTTTAAGAAATATTTCTTGAAATATTTCGCTTTGTGTAAAAAAAACATAAAAATTTTGATTAAAATTTTGATTTTAACAATATAAGTTATGCATTTTAAACTATTAAATACTATATAAAAATTCTGACACGATTCGTAGTATTATACAGAATACATATTACATAAGAATAACTTACATAAAAAAACTTTTGATACTAAAATAACATTATAGCATATTAAGATGTACGAAAATTAAAATTTATTTATTTTATTAGAAAATTTTTGACATATTTCGGATTTCAAAAGAGATTTCAGTAACTTTAAAATAGGAAATATTTCGTGAAATTTCGACATATTTCAAGAAATAGCATTCCATGCTAGAGGTGTTTAAGTTGGGGATGATATCTTTGCTATGTATATTAGACTCATATGTATAATAGACTTAGGGTGCATGCGCTTGCACGACGTGCTAACACAACGTACAGACAGAGTAAATATCACTTACTAAAGGAGTATATGCAAATTTTTTATTTTTATTTATTTATATATATATTTTTATTTGATAACTTGTTGGTTTATGCAATTGGGAAAAAATTGTGATTATTTAAATGTTTTTACAATGACGAAAGGAAAAATATTCAATCAAAATCATAGAAATGAAATGGAAAGGAAAATAGTATGTGGAGGTTACTATGACTTCCAATTCATATTAACCAACATGTTTAACATATCTAAAAGTGGATCTTTAATATGCAAAGTGAAATTATTCAATTTTATTGTTCTAAAGATTGAACTTCCAGTAAAAGTTCCAAATGCATAGATGATCAATTACAAAATTTAAAAAAAAAAAAATGAATAATTGAATTATCTTAACTTCAATGTTGTATCAAAATGATTTTTATGTTCTGCTTATTTTGTATTCATAAAAGAAAGTATAAGAACCGGCTATTATCTATCGATGGGGTTGAAGAGTTTGGGGAGTAGGTTTTGTTGCTTTAGACCCGCGCGGGGGGGGGGGGGGAGGGGGGGGATTAGAGGTGGAAGTTGGAAGATAGAATCACTGTGATATCTGGAGAAGAAAAGAAAACTCAAGTCTTTAGTAGGTGTTAGAATGGGATTGCACTCAACATAGCAAAGCCAAAGTCCAAGATTGATTCACCTCTACAAGAAGGAAAGTAAGAATATGTTAAAGAAGAAAAGTTAGAATAAGACTCTATTAGAATATCTTGTATAGCAAGTTTTCAAATTTTCTATTTCCACAAGGTTAGGTAAAAGTTAGCTTGTATTCAATAAATGAATAAATACAGTTCTCCAAATATTTTCTTAACATGGTATCAGAACGGTGATCTTGAGATCTCCCTACGATTGTGTGTATGTACAAGTAAGACTCATGGCACTCAAGTTCTTCCCCTGTCTCCGATGACTATGCACTTTGACCGTAGACGCAAGAGGTGGGAAGGGAAGATTTTTGCTACGATTTTTTCCTTAGCTTCAATGATCGTCCGACCTGGAAAGAACGACCCGTCTCAAAAAGCTTTCCAGTTGTCCACCAATGTCCAGTGTTAAATATCAGAGCATCTGTATCAATGCACTCCTTACTAATATCATCCAACTTTTTAGCCTTAGTGAACTTAACCCTATTCGGACCATACCTTGGGTCCTTGTTGCACCAAGAAAACTGACAAAAAAAAAAAACTCAACAGTGAAAATTGAAAGATTCAAACTTCACGCCCCCGTGGTATCTGAATTGATATTTTTCTTGTGATCTCCATTGCATTTCTTACAATAAAATTTCTTCAATCAGCTAAGCCTCAACTTCACCAATATTTACATATGCCTAGCATCTGCAGATTTGGACTCATAGCAGCTCCGTTTCGAGCAGTAGAACAACTAATTTTCATCAGTTCAACACGCACCACCACATCACCGAACCAGTCACACATCTCCGGTTAGAATCAGCCGTCAAACTCCATAAACAGTAGCACCAATTATCTCATCACCAGCGATTACCCTCTCCTCTTTGTCATCGCCAAACCACAGCAGATTATTACCAATTCTCGCCTTTCTTCATCAGTAGATCTCACTATCGCAAACCAATGGAAACTCACCATGGTAGCAACCAGTTTCTCTACCCCTTGTTGCTCATCTTCCTCTCATTGGCAACAACTCTTTGCTCACACAGCCAGTGCCTGGCCACCCTTCCTTCCTCGATCCATCATCCATCTCTCCCTCATCTTCTCTTTCTCTCTCTTTCAACAGAACGAACAGACCCACAATAGAGATCGCAACAAACACAAAGATCGTGCACAGAAACAGAATATTTGTTTCTCTATTCTCCGACTAGCGCCATTGTCAGCCTTTGCCTTCACCTCGCTACCATCGCCACCTCATATATGTTTCCAACCATCACTGAACAAGTCTGCCACTTTGCCCTCACCATAGGTGCAACAACAGAGCACCACACAACAACTCGAACAGGGAACACAATGAAGAAGAAAAATAAAAAGAGGGAAAGAATTTTAAACTTCTGGCTATTAGCACCTCATAGATTAGTCATTACTCCAAAAGAATCTCCGGTCACCATAACCATGATTTTCCGGTCGAACCTCGCCAGAACCTTCTTCTCCGGTCACCTCTTTCAACTGGACTGATCTCGCCTCTACCCCTCACGATCCAACAGCTGGTGTTTCTCCATCACCCAATGTTTTTCTCTCTCACTACTAAGCATAAAACAACACAAATGTTGAGAAAATACGAACACAAATGTTGAGTACATACCAGCACAAATGTTGAGCAATTTTTCAGCCTTTACGCTGAGGGAGAGTATTGAGACTAAAAGTCTACTCTACCCGTTTCATACCGGAATTATCAGAATTCACCTGTGATAATTTTCTTCTCAGGCAAATGCCAACGATGTCAAAACATAACAACCATAGAAGCGGAATAAGAGAATTAAAACTCTTCTGATTTGATCTCGCTATCCGCAATCTCCATCTCAACATAGCGGAATAAGAGAATTAGAGATGGAAGTTGGAAGATAGAATCACTGTGATATCTGGAGAAGAAAAGAAAACTCGAGTCTTTAGTAGGTGTTAGAATGGGATTGCACTCAACATAGCAAAGCCAAAGTCCAAGATTGATTCACCTCTACAAGAAGGAAAGTAAGAATATGTTAAAGAAGAAAAGTTAGAATAAGACTCTATTAGAATATCTTGTATAGCAAGTTTTTAAATTTTCTATTTCCACAAGGTTAGGTAAAAGTTAGCTTGTATTCAATAAATGAATAAATACAGTTCTCCAAATATTTTCTTAACATGGTATCAGAACGGTGATCTTGAGATCTCCCTACGATTGTGTGTATGTACAAGTAAGACTCATGGCACTCAAGTTCTTCCCCTGTCTCCGACGACTATGCACTTTGACCGTAGACGCAAGAGGTGGGAAGGGAAGATTTTTGCTACGATTTTTTCCTTAGCTTCAATGATCGTCCGACCTGGAAAGAACGACCCGTCTCAAAAAGCTTTCCAGTTGTCCACCAATGTCCAGTGTTAAATATCAGAGCATCTGTATCAACGCACTCCTTACTAATATCATCCAACTTTTTAGCCTTAGTGAACTTAACCCTATTCGGACCATACCTTGGGTCCTTGTTGCACCAAGAAAACTGACAAAAAAAAAAACTCAACATTGAAAATTGAAAGATTCAAACTTCACGCCCCCTGGTATCTGAACTGATATTTTTCTTGTGATCTCCATTGCATTTCTTACAATAAAATTTCTTCAATCAGCTAAGCCTCAACTTCACCAATATTTACATATGCCTAGCATCTGCAGATTTGTACTCATAGCAGCTCCGTTCCGAGCTGTAGAACAACTAATTTTCATCAGTTCAACACGCACCACCACATCACCAAACCAGTCACACATCTCTGGTTAGAATCAGCCGTCAAACTCCATAAACAGTAGCACAAATTATCTCATCACCAGCGATTACCCTCTCCTCTTTGTCATCGCCAAACCACAGCAGATTATTACCAATTCTCGCCTTTCTTCATCAGTAGATCTCACTATCGCAAACCAATGGAAACTCACCATGGTAGCAACCAGTTTCTCTACCCCTTGTTGCTCATCTTCCTCTCATTGGCAACAACTCTTTGCTCACACAGCCAGTGCCTGGCCACCCTTCCTTCCTCGATCCATCATCCATCTCTCCCTCATCTTCTCTTTCTCTCTCTCTCAACAAAACGAACAGACCCACAATAGAGATCGCAACAGACACAAAGATCGTGCACAGAAACAGAACATTTGTTTCTCTATTCTCCGACTAGCACCATTGTCAGCCTTTGCCTTCACCTCGCTACCATCGCCACCTCATCTATGTCTCCAACCATCACTGAACAAGTCTGCCACTTTGCCCTCACCATAGGTGCAACAACAGAGCACCACACAACAACTCGAACAGGGACACAATGAAGAAGAAAAATAAAAAGAGGGAAAGAATTTTAAACTTCTGGCTATTAGCACCTCATAGATTAGTCATTACTCCAAAAGAATCTCCGGTCACCATAACCATGATTTTCCGGTCGAACCTCGCCAGAACCTTCTTCTCCGGTCACCTCTTTCAACTGGGCTGATCTCGCCTCTACCCCTCACGATCCAACAGCTGGTGTTTCTCCATCACCCAATGTTTTTCTCTCTCACTACTAAGCATAAAACAACACAAATGTTGAGAAAATACGAACACAAATGTTCAGTACATACCAGCACAAATGTTGAGCAATTTTTCAGCCTTTACGCTGAGGGAGAGTATTGAGACTAAAAGTCTACTCTACCCGTTTCATACCGGAATTATCAGAATTCACCAGTGATAATTTTCTTCTCAGGCAAATGTCAACGATGTCAAAACAGAACAACCATAGAAGCGGAATAAGAGAATTAAAACTCTTCTGATTTGATCTCGCTATCCACAATCTCCATCTCAAGTTCACTTCTCCTCCCCTCAAATTTCCCATTTACTCATCTTCCCCAAATTGGAGTTCAAAGTTTCAAGCCTCACATTTCATCTGCGTCTACATGTACAACTTGGAGAGGTGTATTAGAATATGTAGGGTTTGCACTCAATATAGCGAAGCCCAAGTCCAATATGGATTGACCTATACAAGAAGAAAAGTCAGAATATGTTAAGGAAGGAAATTAAAATTAATAAGACTCTATTAGAATATCTTGTATAACAAGTTTTTATTAAGTTTCATGTTTTCACAAAGTTAGATAAAACTTAGCTTGTATATAAGTTTGTTTTAAATGAAGAAATAAATACAATTCTTCAAATATTTTCTTAACAATATTAGAATATCACGGTGATAAGAATACTCCTACAAACATGTTTTAGTTAGTTAGTCAAGCCATCCAAGCCAAGCCGACATAGAGTGGCTTGGTTTGTTGCATCCATGTCAGTGAATTAGTGACCATCAAATTCATCCAATTCTAAAGGTCAAAACCCCTACACAAATATCGGTAGAAAACGCAGAGGGCTCAGGTAAGGTAAGTGTGGGTTTGTTTCAAATGAATAGCCAAAAACTCCTATACAAATGCATTTGACTAGTATTGTTTTCTATTTTGTGGTTTTGCTTCATTTGATTTACATGTTTAGCATTGTCTATATATAGTGTGGTCTCATTCAGAGGCTAGCATTTATTGAGATGTTTCATAATGGATGGATAGTTAGAAATGATGATACCTAACAATGGGATATAAATAGGTGTAATAACTATACAAGTTGTTGACAAAAAAATGTGTTTGAACGACTAATGTTGATACACATTGCAATGGGATATATTCAAGGGTGTGAATTACGCTAGTCTTTTTGTTTTTGTTTGTGATATGATGGTGATATCAAAGTTGTTAGCCAATATTGTATTTTGTAGAGGTTAATATGTGCTTCAGTATCACTTATCCTGGATTTGATTGTTGTTTATGTCATTGGGAGACCCATTCCAAGGGGCAATTATAGATGTTAATACAGGCCCCAATATTGATCATCTCTTGGGGTTTTTTGTTTTAACTGTTACTGTTGAAAATCACACTTCATAGGGGAGTTTATTGTATATGTTATATGCATCAAGTTTCATGGTGACAAAGATTGATGTGTATAAAATGGATAGTGATGATTCATGTCATGCACAAGCATCAAAATTGTGTATTTACATTTTGAAACAAAGCTTAGGTTAGGTTTATTATGGTGGTTGATACACTTTTTAAGTTTACGTATATGACGGATTCTATCTTCCTCTCTCTGTCCTTTTAGTTTTTCTATTTTCTTCTTTACTTAAATGATTAGGCAATAGACTAAGCTTGTTCTACATTAGCTTTTTAAGTTTTCAATCGAACATCAATAAAAAAAGATACAAATTCAAGGAGAGTCAATAAACCTCTACAATGATCAAGGTAATTAATAAACCAATTTTTTCATTGCAACCTTTACAATGATCAAGGAGAGTCGATAAACCTCCTTTTTTCTCCTTAACTTGAGATTGGGAAAGATTATTAGGAGAATCTGTGTTGGAGTTTGTATAGCAAATAACCAACATTGAAAAGAAAAGATGTGTCTTTTGCACTTGAAGAGAATATATGTGTCTTTTAAATTAAAAAATGATGTGTCTGATCAACACACCCTTTTGTTCTCTATATATTGAAAAGAAAAACAAGTTATTCAAACACATTAATTTTTTCTAGAGTGATTCATTCTTCTTCACTTCAGAGAGAGATTACATTCGATAAATTCGCTAGAGCCAACACCCTTGTGCTACGGTGTTTGTATTAGATAGTTGAATCCTGATAGTCAGACGCCTAAAGAACTACAGCACCGAGTAGGGGCGAATTCTATCTATAGGACATAGCAAATCTGCTAGCCTCTATCCACAAATCAAGACGTACCAATTCCGCCAATTCAAGATAGTGATTTCGCAAGTCTCAATCTGCAATAAATGTTAGTAGATTTTTTTTATTTCGTTGTAATCAATTTATAATATAAATAGTATTTATACTGTTACATTATTTGTTTCAAAATTATACATTGTTCTGATTGTTCTCCAACAATCTATATACAAAAGTTATGGAACAACCAGTGAAGGTTTGTAAGATTGTAAAGTCTCTTTATGGACTTAAACAAGCACCTAAACAATAGCATGAAAAGTTTGATTATACAATGATATCACATGGATTTCGGATCAATGAATGTGATAAATGTGTTTACATCAAACAATTTGACAAGGTTCTATTGTCATTGTATGCTTGTATGTTGATGACATGCTCATCATGGGACCAAACTTGGATATCATAAACTCGACTGAGAAAATATTGAATTCGAGTTTTGATATGAAATATATGGGTAAAACTGATGTAATTTTGGGAATAAGAATTCTAAGAAATAATGATGGCTACATACTTACCCAATCACATTATGTGGAAACAATATTGCGTAAATTTGGTCATTTTGATAGCAATCCGGCTAAAACACCTTATGATCCAAGTTGTCATCTCAAGAAGAATAAGGGAGAAAGTGTCTCTCAATTGGAATACTCGCGTATCATTGGGACACTACAATACATTACAAATCTTACTAGACCGGATATTGCTTACTCAGTAAATAGATTGGCTAGATATACTATCAAACCATCCAAGGACCGTTGGGTAGCTTTGGTCAGAGTATTGCAATACTTGAAGTTCACAATCAACTATGGATTACATTATACAAAATATCCTCCAGTTTTGGAAGGATATACGGATGCTAATTGGATATCCGGTAAAACGGAAAAATCCACAAGTGGATATGTATTTACACTTGGGGGGCAGCAATGTTGTAAAAATCACAAAAACAAACATGTATAGCACGTTCCACAATGCAATATGAATTTATAGCCTTAAATCAGACTGCTGAAAAAGCAGATTGGCTAAGAAATTTTTTAGAAGATATTCCGTTATGGCCTCAACCTATGACTGCTATATGTATTCACTATGACTGCATGGTAGCCATTGCGACGAGCGAAAAATAACATTTACAATCATGGGCGGATCTACCCTTAGGCTAAGGGGGTCAGTTGCCCCCCTTATCATTATGAAAAATTCCACTAAATTACTCAATTTTTTTTTATATTGCCCCCCTTTTAAAAGTTTAGGTTGCCCTCTTTTGTATACAATCTTGGCTCCGAACTCCACTAAAAATTATATTATGGGTTATTTTTAAAGTTTAGGTCCCCCATTTCTATACAAATCTCTGCTACCGATATGTTCGCATTTCAGGGTTCGATATAGTGAGTTGCTACGAAGTTGAGCGAATTGGGAGTGAGATGAGAGACGGAGTTGAGAGATTACAGAGTGAGAGAGGGTTTGTGAGGGAGAGAAAATATAAGAGAAGGAGAAGGATAAGAGGAGAGAGTGAGAGGGTTGGTGAGGATGGGTCTGCTGGGAGTTGAAAAAGAAAAAAAAATCTTCGTTCGGTTCGAAAAACCACGTTCAGGGGTAAATTGGTCTTTTCAAAAAAAATTTGCCCCTCTTTGTCAGCAATCCTGGCTTCGCCCTGTTTACAATGGCAAGTCTAAGCACATAAGACGATGACATAACACTATAAAACAATTGCTCAAAACTGACATCATTTCAATTGACTATGTGAAGTCAAAGGAGAATATTGCGGATCAATTTACAAGGGGTATACCAAAAGAGCAAGTATTAAAATTATCGAGGGGAATGGGCTTAAAGCCAACCCAATTAGGAGTATACCTGGCGGAAACCTAACCTAGCCAAATGAACTTTCAAGGCCTAGGTTCAAAAAGGCAAACTAGTTAGGTGAAACTCAAATAATAGAGTGCACACACTTACTCATTCCTATGATAAGAAATGTATACTACCTGTGATGGTCAAGGTGAATATGTATTTATTCTTAATGACACTAATCTCTTGCGAGATAAGATGAATACAACAGGGTATTAATAATCTAAGTGTTACCTATATGGGAGTAAATGTGGGGTCGCATTTATGAGAATGATATTGTTGAGTTCTCTAAAGCTCTCATGAATCCGGGATTTGTTCAAGACCAAAATGAACACAACCGTATGAATTTAAAAATGTGAAGATGTGATATGTGAGATGCTCATTGTCTTGATTTACTAAACATAGTGAACAGTTCAATGTCTCCTACACACACTGCATCACCGGTAAATCCGATAAGTATTCACTAAGGAAGGTTCAAGTCCAAAAGACACCTATCTTGATGCATATTATGTCTAAGTTTCTCTCCTGAAGACAATTTTGTATATTTACTATACAAATGTGGGGTATTGTTGGAGTTTTTATAACAAATAACCAACATTAAAGAGAAAATATGTGTCTTTTGAATTAAGAAATGATGTGTCTGATCAACACACCGTTTTGTTCTTTATATATTGAAGAGAAAAACAAGTTCTTCAAACACATTAATTTTTTCTAGAGTTATTCATTATTCTTCACTTCTGAGAGAGATTACATTCGGTAAATTCGCCAGAGCCAACACCCTTGTGCTACGGTGTTGGTATTAGATAGTTGAATGTTGGTAATCAGTCGCCTAAAGAACTACAACACAGAGTAGGGGTGAATTTTGTCTATAGGACATAGCGAATCCGCTAGCCTTTATCCACAAATCAAGATGTACCAATTCCGCCAATTCAAGATAGTGATTTCGCAAACCTCAATCTGCAATACAAGTTAGTAGATTTTTTTATTTTATTTGATTTCGTTGTAATCAATTTATAATACAAATAGTATTTGTACTATTACATTATTTATTTCAAATAAATTTATACATTGTTCTGATTGTTCTCAAACAATTTGGAGTTGTCCTGCCCCTAGTTATCACTCTCGGTGATTGGAACATTCAGTGGAACCAATATTCCCTCCCTACCTCAGTCTAATGGTACTGGGTGAGAGCCCTCGTTCCTGCCCTTTGAACACTAGGAAAGAAAAAATAACAAAAGGGCATTTGACGCAATTCTCTACAGAGGTTTAGATTAATTTGTGGTACTGAGCCTAGATTGAGATGTATTGAGAGACAACTAGTTTTACCTCATGTGTTCTGAAGAACATTATTTGGGTGGTGATACCTCCACTTGGTGAATTCTCTCCCCTCTGTATTCTTCTAAGAGTTCCTCACTCTTTTGAAGTCAACTGATTAATGATATTTTTATCTTTTTTCTTATAAAAATGGCAATCATTTTTTCACTACCTAAATCCAAAAGTGGTATAGATAGATGTGTTTGAGAGGTACCAAACTAGCGGTCGAAACATAAATGGTCTGGCCAGTTTTGTTTCCATGTGGAGTCGAGCTTGATCATTTGCAGGGATTCTACAAGAGTAGAGTTAGATTGTAAATATCATTATGGACTTGTGTATGCACAGACACCTATCACATTCCCTATAATAAACGTCATTGACTGCATACCATATTAGTATTGTGGTCAAAGAGACAAATTCCTTACCAGAAACAAACATGAAACTGTCGTTTCTGACTAAATTTTAGCAAGGGCGTGAATAGGTGCTAGAGGTTGGCATAGTTGATTTCCCTAGCTTGTTGCGCGTGTTAGCGTTGAGTTTCATTTTTCAATCTTGAGGTTGGTTCAGTGTGCAACAGAAGGGTAGTGAATGCATGATATTCATGCATCAATCTATAGGGATAACAATGGATATGTTGTCTACTGAAAGCAATATGATGCATGTGCGGGAAGGGTGCTCTGATTGTGTATTGCCACTTTCGAGAATTTTTGTACTTTGAAAATATAAAAACAGATCTTAAAAATATGTTTCCATGCTCTGTTTTAGCTAATTGTGTTTTGCCACTTAATTGAGTCATCTAAACTTTGGCATGTTATCTCTTGAGCCTTGTAAAAGAAGCAACTCCTGAGCTACATTTGGGTGTCAATTTATCTCCTAAGTTGCTCTTTGATTTATCATGGTAAGCTATAGTTACGTGAACAAAGTAAGTAACACAGTTCAATAAGGTAGTAATTACAAAGATAAAATGTTGGATGTGAATATCCTGTAAAGGAAATTAAACTAATTTGGGCATGCTAATCCTTCACAGTAGATGAACAATTTGAATACTCAGTACGTTGAAATAGTTTGACAAGTTAAGAACTGTGATATTGGATCAAGTGGGGGGCTCACTCCTCTCATTGATTTTGTGCATGATGGTGTGGTTTTGATGTTTTGTTTGTTAGATGAAGAAAGTAGCACCTGTTTGTTTTGGTTGATTGTTATTGCTCCTAAAGCCACAATGCCTAAAGTTGTTGCGTGAAGCTAGTGTGGATTCTGCATTGCTCCCTATAATGTGCAGTGAGCCATGCATGGTTACATGCGATAAAATGGGTTTTTACTTGAGCTAGATCAGGCCTTAAAAAACTTCATTTCCAAGATTTATCTCCCTTATTGCCAAATAAAACAGACTATTATACTCTGTGCGATATCAATTTATTACATCATGTCTTACAAGCTTCCTTGAGAAAAAATGTTATGTAATGTCAAGTTGGAGGCTTTTTATCAAACTAACATGTTCTTCACTCTTAAATTTTAACTCTTAAAAAATTGGCTCGCATATGAGCATGTGAATGTTCACGAATAAGTGCATATCCTACAACATATATGCAATGTAGGGGAACATGTTTTTTGTTTAGTATTTTGGATAAACAGTTACTAACCAAATGAATAGCTTATGGACTTGCCCAAATTTGCTTGTTTGAGTAGGGATGGAGATCCCACACATACCAAAATTTGAGTTTATTATTATCATCATTATTTATTTAGAGAGTTGCTACGTGCACCCGACTATTTGGCTCAGTTGCACCAACTCTTTGTTGCTTTAGAATTTTGGGATGCTTAGACTTTGTTGCACCAACCTAAAATATGTAACACGACTTACCATTTTTTATCAATAAAAATCATTTGATGGTTAAATTTTCTCGTTTATGAGCATTTATTTGTTGTTGAATAAAAAAGTAAATGTTATTTATAAAACTAAACTCCAGTCACAAATTCTTAACTTTCAAATTTGCATACAAACATCAAATATACACTAACTATAGTCACTAGTTCTACAATAAATAGCAAACATTATGGTAGGTTGTGTAATAGAAAAACGAAATACGTCTTAAAAATATTATAAAACCACATTTCAAAAATATTATCTTTTCTCCATGCATCTAATCTAAACTGCGGAAGAGTACAATGTGTTCATCAAACACAGAGAGGTTGAAAAAAATATGTATTAAATTTTTTTAAAAATGAATACATAGATGAGTGCATCAATTTAAAAATTGTTGCACAAATTAAAAAAAATGTATTTAAAATCAAAAAAAAATCTTACATCCAAAAATTCATAACTAGAATCTTTTCTACAAAGTCCTCAATCAATAACATGAGTACTCTTCTTCTTTTGGTAATTAATTAGAGTTGTTTTTGGTTAACAAAATGTGGTTGGGTACACGAAACAATTTTTAAAAACTAAATAAAAAATGAAGTTGTGGACATCGAGCCAAATAGTCAGGTACACGTAGCAACTCCCTTTATTTATTTACACATATATATATTTTTTTATGGTTGTTGGTGTTGGTTAGTGGTTGTGGGGGCCATATGTCCATCAGGGGCCTAGGGTTCACATGGCTCTTGCAAGAAGCCTGACTTGAAATGGCACATGACAACATGTAGTAGGAGAATTGGCTTTGAAAGTATTGTGTATGTGAAACCTTGTTCAGTAATCCAAAATTTTAATGGTAGTGACTACTCCACACCACCATATGTACTCTCTCATACCACCATTCAATTTTTTTCTTACTAACCCACACCACCCAAATATTTTGGAAAAAAAACCACTAAAAATGCAAAAACCCCAAAACGCAAACCCTCGTCCTCATCCTCCTCGCTCTCCTCATTGTGTCTCGTCCAAAGCTAGGCGAGCAAACTCCTTTTCCTTGTAGCTTCCCGTCAAAGGTAGGCGTACCTTCCTATCTCTCCCTCGAAGGTTGCATCATGAACGACTTCCACTTCTCTGTCTCTGATGAATTTGGTCTCTCCTAGTCCTCAAATTAGTTTGGAGGAACTTAGATTGATTTTATTAGATGGAAATGAATGGGTTTAGTGAAGTTGATGATGTTAGACTTGAAGATTTTAAGGGTGAACATGAGGGTGAAGAATATGATCAGTTTAAAGAGCAAAAACAATCCATCCCAATTGAGGTATCATTTTCAATTCGCATTGTATTTAAAAAAAAATTATTGTATTTTACAAGATAATTGTTCGATGAATTGGTGTGTAGACATTTCTCATGGATGTAATAAATGTGGACATGCCTATAAACGATGTGGAGAACCCAAAGACGAACCATGTAGAGGTAACCGCCATTTCGTTGTTAAGTAAATTAAAAATGTAATTTAATATATAAAACTAATTATAAAATGAATCATTATGCAGAATGATGATGATAAAGTTGATGGCAAGTTATTTGATGATGGAAGTGGTGACATTAACAATGAAGAAAGATCAATGGAAGTGGTACTCGATGATGGTGACTTATTTGTTATGGAAGAGGTAAGATAGTTTGTGTATTTTTGTTTTCACCAGTTTTCATGCGATATTGTTATAAATATGTTGATATTAACAAGTTTTTTTTTTTATATTTTTAAGGTATTCTCATCAAGGTCTGTGTTGATAGTTTGAATCCAAGGCATCGGCAGGGATAATAACGTAGTTGTTAGAAGCCTGACAAAATGTTAAATAATTATGTTTGACCAAACAATAAAAAGAAGTGTGGTTGCACATTTCAGTTGACAAGGATCCTACTAGATAATGACCATTGGATGTTGCAAGTGACATGTAGACCCATAGTCATCCTCGAGCAAAATAACTTGTTGGTCAATTGTTTGCTGGTAAATTGAATAAATAGGAGATGGTATATGTGCAGAATATGACAAAGTCGGGTGTGAACCCTCGCCACATCTTGTCTCGGTTGAAAGAGATGTATCCGAATAATATCTTGAATTTGAAAAATGTTTACAATGTAATTTGTCGAATAAAGACAATTCAACAATAAAAATTCCAGATGAGTTATGGGTTGGAATGTGACACGAGTCAAGGGTCAAGGTTGTCAAGGATGTTTGCTAATTCCAGAAGGCCAGGTGCGGATAGACAAGAAAAATCGGTTAATGGACTCAGATATGTTAAAGCTCGCAGCGAGCCATTACCAGTGTGTCTTTAATTGTTATGAGAACCAAAGCACTACATGTTTTCCATATCTTTACCCGCCATCACAGTTTCACGACATACCAGTATGTTTTATGGTACACCTTGCAAAGAGTAGTCATTAAGTCTTGCTTCATATGCAACCCAAACCACAATTTCCTTCGACAATAACAACTTGGCCCTTTCACATATTTCCTAAAGCAATCTCATGGAAGAGTTTATTCGATGCCCAGCTCAGGATTGGTGACGTGATGGTGAAGAAGTTCAATGAGAATAATACAAAGAATGTCAAAAAGTTGAACGAGGTTGTAACCATATTCGATTGACGCACATATTGTTTTTTGCATGTAAATATTGGGATGAAAAAATGTAATTGGCAACTATAATTTTTTGGTGACATAGGAACCATCCTTTGGTTAGAAAAGTCATTGTTTTTGTATTTACGGTTGACTTGTATGGTTCATTTAATGTTAATAAAAACATACAATATTTACTTAATTTTGTATTTACAGATGACTTGTTTTAGTGTTGTATGTATCAATAGTTGCTTGTGTTCAACTTTTTCAGAAAAATTTTAGAGTTTCAACATTTCAAAATTATTCAGAAACAAAAATGGTTCAGAAAGCAATCTGAAAAAAAATTTCAGAAATTCTTACTGGAATGGTTACCCCGCCTAGAACAATGTGAGGATCTGCCTTACCCTTGCATTGATCCGGGTAAGGGTTTTCCAAAACCTCGCATTGTTCCAGGCGAACAGTAAAATTTTTGCACAAAAATTTACTGGACAAAGCCTTGAAAAAACTCAGTCGCATTGGTCCAGGCGAGGGTTTGCCTTACCCTCGCCTGGAACAATGTGAAGATAAGCTTCACCTTCGCATTGTTCCAAGCAAGGTTAGGGCAAACCCTCGTCTGGACAACAATGTGAGAAGAAGCCTCACCTTCGCATTTTTCCATGCGAGGTTAGGGCAAACCCTTGTCTAGATCAATGCGAAGGTGATTTTTTCAAGGCTCTGTCCAGAAAAAATTTTGGCTGTTCGTCTGGAACAATTCGAAGTTTTGCCAAACCCACGCCTGGATAAATGCTCGCATTGTTCCAGGCGAACAGTAAAATTTGTTCAAAAAACTCTTTGAAAAAAATTTCTAAAGAACTTACATTTTGGAAAAAAAATATATCAATTGCTTTTCAGTTTCTGAAGAACTTCCATTCATTTAAAATTTTCAGGTTGTTGTGGACACATATTCAAAGCACAATGTGAGGATGAAAGTGAAAAGAACTTACAACAAGGTATTATAATAGCAAATGCAATCATTCATCAAACATTATCATTTCAGAATTAGAAAAGGAAACATAAACAGAAACTCAATTATCATAACTGATCCAATTTGATATTCAAAAAAGCACTTATTACTACATTAAACTTGTTCATAGTAAAGTTTGAACATTGCTCTATTTGAATATCTCAAAATGACATAAAACCAAAAAATATGAAATATCAATAACCACCAATTTATATGCTCACTTAGCCACCGTACATTCCTATCTTTGTTCATGTTGTGATTTGCTCTACGCTCACTTCCTCCACCACCAATTTCACCACTGTCAACACTCGGGCGCTCGACAGACTCTTCATCATCTTGTTCCAAGGTAAGGGCATAGACATTTCTTCTAGCAAATCTAGTACTCTCTTTGGCCTTAAGAGTAACAGAACCCTGTCATTATTCCCCCTACATCTTAAGAGCCCGAGCAACCACAATATTTTGCAGGGAAACATTTGATGTTAGTACAAACCATATAAAATTTAGATATTTCATAAGTGTAAAATGTTTATAATTACCCTTTTGTTAAAAAAAAACACGTCTTCTTAGGGGATGAGTTATCCTCTTGTTCGGTGGTTGTACGAAAGGATGACTGATGACGTGAAACCACTACAAATAATTCTCACTGCAATCCCATGGAAGCTTCAAGGGTGCACCTTGGTAGTTAGTTGACACGAGATGACACTCCCTAGTTTTAGCAAACGAAGACAATACCTCGTACTTCACAGAATAATTCTTGCCAGATCGACTTCTATTCTTGAATTTGGCTAGAATTGGGGGATTTTGGATGACTTGTACCTTTCCCATTTGTCTCATAACTCTATCAGGGTGATAGGGTTCTTCTATGCCAAGGCATAACAAACATCTTGTGAGCCATGTGATTCTATGAAGGAGAGTGTTTCGCTTGGACTCCACGTAAAGGTCTCAAATTACCTACGAATTATAAAAATTAAAACTTATTAATATATGACACATCATACAATAAATGTTTTTGAACTTAATGATACATATTTACCTCTTCAGGAAACATGTCATTGAGATAATCTCTAAGAGTGATGATTTGTTTGTCCAAAACCCCTACAATTTGTAGGGGTTCCCACTTAGCTATGGTGGGGAGATTATCTTTCTACTTCAGACTTGCATTACCCCAACGTTTGAAGTTGTCATATATCCATGCCTATAAACGAAAGCAACATAAATAAATAGTAAGTAATTTTTATGTATTATAAGGGTAATTAACAAAATATAAATTTCTAAACATACCTCCAAAAGATGCAAATATCCTGAAATTTGTTGCGTACCCCTTCTACTAGCACAACCCAATTGACAAAACAAGAATGCCAAAGCTCCTATGCCCCATGCATAGTTTTGAACATCATCCACCTTCATAAGCATCTTCAAATATTCAATCTGAACATTTGTTCCAGTTTTATCGGCAAATATAGTCATACCTAGAAGAAATAACAAGTAACCCCTACACACTTGTTGTTTCTTTTGAAAAGAATCAGTTTCTGTAGTTTTTCTACAACAATTGTTCCGAATAAACTTCATTTCAACAAATGTTCTATTTTTCTGGACATGCTTATTTAATTCTTTCTTTTCAATGCCCAAACCCTTAACCAATAATGTAACACATTCATATGTTTTCATCTTCACCGACATTCTTACCGGCTTACCAACAATCAGTAAATGAGTTATACGGTAGACGTCGTCCAGGCTGATGGTCATCTCTCCAAAAGGTAAGTGAAATGTGTTTGTCTTAGGTTGCCAATGCTCCATGAAAGCACAAATGGTCACCTTTTCAAGATGATCATTACAATAATGGATCAAGGGATATAGACCGCTATTATAGATCATTCTCTTTACTTTTTTTTGCTCATGTTTCAACTTCCAATCTAATAAGTTCCTATATTGATGCCGACATTGCAATGTGCCTCGTTCCTCAATACAAGAAACATATATATCAAGTAATTCAATGTCAAAATATATATATATATATATATATATATATATATATATATATATAATTTACCCAATTAAAAATATTTACTTACCTGCTCACCATCCCAAATGGCACGAGAAATATGTCCAGAATAAGAAACTCTACCATCTCCTTCATCTTCACCCTCCTCTAACTCTTCATCTAACTCCTTATCTTCATGTCCAACACCCTCACCAATCCCACTTCCTTGAAATTTTGATTGGGCTTGACTTTGCGATACAATCACTAGCCTAACTGCTTCTTTAGCATTTACTTGAGTCCCAATTTCATCCTCTTTCATCTTCTTCCTTATTTCTTTCTCCCTATTTTTTCCATTCTTTTTTTTTTTTCGTTCTTCCAACTACTCTATGCCCTTTTCTGCTCTCGCCTTTCGGTGAGACACCTTCATGGGTCATTTTTTACCTCTATCACCTTGATCATCCCCACCATAATCACCAATGCTAACAAAAGACATAATAAACCTTCAAATAAAAGGGAAAAAATAAATTACATTAGAACAAATACTTCAAGTCAATTTATTTATATAATAAAATCTAGTATTTTTTAACAAAAGTTTTAGCCAGGAGATATGTATGAACATGTAGTATAGAAACAACACTGAGATCACTATATCTAAAATCGAGGTGATAGAGGTCAAAGAAAAGTTTTATTAAAATTATCAAATCACCATAGGTGATAGAAAAATCGATTTTGGATAGAAAAGTTTCTATACATGTTTTATACTACATGTTCATACATTCAGGTTGATTTGAAATTTATCCAATGCGAGGGTTACTACGATTTTGGATAGAAAAATGCAAAGGGAATACTTACCCTCGCATCCCATTCAATTTTGGGTTTGATTTGAGTTTAATTGAGGGTTCCAAGGGTTTGAAATTACCTGTTGGAGAGATCGTATAAACCGTTCTGGAGCAAACTTTGCAAATGAACCTGGAGAGAGTACAACGGGTGGTAAAGCAATCGAATGGGGGAAAGGTTGGAGCTGGTGGTGAAGCAATTGAACCAATCGAATGAGGGGGAGAGTGGAGCAGCAAAAGAAGGGGGAGAACAATCGAACCAATCGAATGGGGGAGAGAATGGAGCAGAGAGGGAAGATTCGATTAGGGCAGAGAGGGAAGAATTCAATTTTGAATGGGGGAGAAGAATTTGATTTTGAATGGGGATGAGAGTGGATGCTTGTTTATATTGTGGTGTGGGAAATAAAGCAGGTGGTGTAGGAGAGTATAATGGTGTGAGACGATACTTATGGTGGTGTGAAACAGTCACTGCCAATTTTAATCTCTTTGATGGAATCCCCAGTGTTAGTGGGCGCATTTAACACATATGTGTTCTTAATAGGACTAGCATGTTTATGAATCGGAGTTGTATGGGGTTGAAATGGATGGATGTATAAATAAATTCAACACCAAACATTTACATCACCATATACACATTCAATGTAAATGAAGAAATATTGGCAACAATTACCAAAGGAAAGAAGACACAGTGGGTATGTGTTCTTTGAACGTAAGTGAAACACTGGATTGGTTAAAATCTGTGAAATAGCATTAACCACGACATATGATTAAAAGGGAGAAAACAATTATGACTTGACGTTGCTAATGTGAACAATCTGTAGCAATAAAACAACCCTAAATTTTTTTTTTTTTAAAGGATATGCTCCAATGCAACAAAATGGGGAGTTTATGTTTGTGAAGTTAATAAGGTAATAAATTCATTATTATGTTGAATAATAAACTTTGCAGGTTGTGATGATATATATTTCCATATAAGCTTCAAACTTGTTATACAACTTTTTTTTTTGTAATATACATATTTTTAAGTACATGCGAGGCCAGTCTTTTTAAAAATAAGAAATCATTTTATTTTGCTTTTGTTTCATTCTTCATTCCAAGAAGCTAAGGTGTAGTCTCACATTGACACAAATTTAACCCTTTTTTGGTATGTTCAGGGGCTTCAATTAAGAAGTTATTTCACTATTAGTAGAAAAGTACTTAATAAATAAATATCGATAATTATTATTATTATATATATACAAAACATGATGGTGTTTGAGATGAGAGATAAAAGACGACTGAGATTTACCCAAATATAAGAATCTAACGAATCGTACAAAACTTAAAGCACCAAGAGTATATGGGTTCGATTCTCATACCCAACATTTTGATATTAATTTTTTCTTTCAATTGTTAATGGTGATGATTGGGCATGTACGTACAAAGGACGAAAACTTAAGGGATCGTGCCAACGGCATGGGGGAATACCCTAGTCTATCTTACAAATAAAAAGGGTGTTTCACTATTTGGGAGATAAAAAAGACGATTGAGATTTATCCAAACATGAAGATCTAATGGTTGGGACTTAAAGTTAGCATTTATGTCTTACTTCTGTCAATCTCCAATAAGAGTGCATGGGTTTGATTCCCATACCGACCATTTTTTTTTTCAAATGTTGATAGTGGTGATTAGGCATGTAAGTATATTTATTTATTTACCTACTCAAACATTTAGCATGTGGAGTATGCTATAGTGGTTCATTCTGTATATTTATTTATTTGATGAATATGGTGGTGATTAGGCATGACAAAGATATTTATAAATTTATTTAAGCTACCGTTATAGAAGCACCAAATATTTTTGGTTGATATAATGTCGCAATGGATATTAAAAATATGAATGCCATGATAGATATTAAAAAAAGTATGTTTAGTGATAATGGTACATGTGCCGCCTTGGGGTTGATTAGTGACACATGTCTTGAATGAAAATACATATTTATTAGATAAAAAAATTTTATGGTAACATCTAATTATTAATTGAATATAGAGGCTCATGCTAAATTCTTTCCTCATTTATTCTTATTAATATGAGTTTCATATAGAGGAGAAGTGTATCAATTAATTCTCTCTATGAAACAGTTCATATATGTTTACCACGCAACTTTACACGCATTGCACATCTTACAAATATTTCTTATTTCCATATATATATAATCTTACAATTCAAAAAGGTGTTTTCCTGTTCATGGACACTGTAGACAGTCTGAATGTCCTACGTGGCATAAGTTATGCGTTTGGTAGAACTTAAGTTAAATTTTCACTCCCCAATGCTTCCTCTGACTCTCCACACTTCTCCTTCTCTTTTTTCACAAACAGGTCTCTCTCACTCTCTCTGCAATATCTCTCATTCTCTTTCTCTTATTCCACACAAACCTCTCTCTCACACTAGAATGATTTCTCGGTGGAAGGAACAATAAAACAACAAGAATAAGATTAAAAAAATGAGGAAGTTTCAACCCTCTTCTTCCCTTTCTATATCTCCACTGATCAAATCCAAAATTGGAAGAAGATGAAGAATCCCCCCCTCATTCCTAATCGTACCTTAATAGCACAATCACATCAATTCATACTACTAACTCTCCTATTTCTCTATCTCTCTCATCACTACTACTGAGAGAGTTGTTTGTTATGTTAGTCTTCTACTGTTGTTGATGTTACAATGAAAACCAAGCCAAGTCGCATGCACGCATGATGCGATTCGCGTGGCAAAGCCTAATTCCCCATCATCAGTGCCTTCCCCAAGAAATTTTCAATTCCATTATCTCCACCTCCCAAATCCAAATCGGTCTACACCACCACAACTTCTTTCTCCAATCCTCCTCTCAAGTCTCCTCATGTGCTAACTAATGGATGATCTTCAAATAAAACATCCACCCACTGTATTGATGTGCTTGTGATCATTGCTTTGTAAATTAGTTAAATTGCAAGAGTTTGTTAAAGGTTCCTCAATGGAGAAGAAGTCATTTTGGTTATTAACTACAGTTAAGATTTAACCCCGCCATATTCCTAGGATTTTTAAGAAGTTGAGTAAAGTTGTATATTACTTTTCATGTTTTACCTTTTCAATTTAATTGTTGCCACATGCAATTTGAATTAATAAAATTTTCAAAAATGACTTGAAAGAGTTTCCAAATTTTGATATAAAAACTTATGTAGTAAATAAAATAAAATAAAATAAAAATTTATGAACTTCATCTAACAATGTTGATGCAACATACCCAAGTACAAAATACTTACTAAACTCAAAATTAACCTTTTCCACATCATATTATTAGGGATTTGCAAACATTGGTACATAGCCAAAGGAATATTTACAAAAATTTCAATGTACAAAAAAACTCATTGAAAAGTTGAGATTTTATCTCCATTTTCAAAAATTATTTTGATTTCACTTGAATCACATTTAACCATTAAACATTGAACTATGAATATTAGTTAATTGAAATAATAAAGTATACACAAAGGAAACTAAACTGATTGAGTTAATGTTAAAGAAATAACATAACCTCTCTATAACAAATTCTACAATTTTTAAAATTGAATGATAAATTTTATTAGTGCCAACGGCATAGGTGATACGCTAGTTATATTATAGGTTATATATACAAAACAGGATGGTGTTTGATTTACCCAAATATGACAATCTAACGGATCACATGAAACTTAAAACACCAAGAGTGCATGGTTTTGATTTCCATACCTAACATTTTGATATTTATTTATTTTTCTTCAATTGTTGATGATGGTGGTGTTGAAAACTCAATGGTGATTATATTTTGACAAGTTTTAACTTTTATCGTGCCAACAGCATGGGGAATACCCTATATATTATTTATATATACAAAACAAGATGGTGTTTAGGTTGGGAGAGAAAAAATAGCTCAGATTTAATCAAATATATGAATCTAATAGATTGTATGGAACTTAAAGCACCAAGAGTGCATGAGTTCGATTCCCATACCCAACATTTTTTTTATATTTATTTATTTTTGTTCAATTGTTGATGATGGTGGTGTTGAAAACTCAAGATGATCATATTTTGACAAGTTTTAAACTTTTATCTTTCCAACGGCACGGGGAATACCCTATATTATTATCTATATTACAAATCAGGATGGTGTTTGAGGTTGGAGATAAAAGATGGCTGAGATTTATCTAAATATAAGAATCTAACGGATCACACAAAACTTAAATCACCAAAAGTGCATAGGTTCGATTCTTACATCCAACATTTTGATATTTAAATAGACTAAACTCTATTTATTATGTTAATTTTTTATCATGCCAATGACACTGGGAATACCCTAGTTATATATTTTATATATACAAAACATGATGGTGTTTGCGGTGTGAGATAAAAAATGGCTGAGATTTAACCAAATATATGAATCTAACAGATCACACAAAGAACCTAGAGTGCATGGGTTTAATTTCCATACCCCACATTTTTTATATTTATTTATTTTTCTTCAATTGTTGATGATGGCGGTATTAAAAAATCAAGGGTGGTCATATTTTGACAAGTTCTTAACTTTTATCGTCCCAAACCGACACGGGGAATATCCTAGTCTATATTATAAATCAGAATGGTGTTTGAGGTTGAAGATAAAAGATGGCTCAGATTTATCCAAATATAAGAATCTAAAGGATCACATAGAATTATATTATTTATATTATAATTCAGGATGGTGTTTGGGGTTGGACATAAAAGACGGTTGAAATTTACCCAAAGATAAAGATCTAACGATCCTAGACAATTTCTCATATTTCAATATCTCTTACACTCTTTCATCTCTCCCGTTTTCAATTGCTCATCTTTCAAGTATAATTTTTTTATTTATTTAGTATTTGCCATTGTGTGCAATTTCAAGTTTGTTTCCAATTAGATTCTTTTTAAATTACTCTATATGAGTTTTTTTTTAGTATTTGTAATTGTATTGTAACTTTTATGTTTCAAATTAATTTTGGGCAAAGTGAGTGTGTTCATGGTGTCGAAGGCACGGACAGGTTGGCATGTCGTGAGGTGTACCCAAAAAATATATTGATGGATACACTAGTATATATACAAAATAAGATGGTGTTTGGGATGGAAGATAAAAGACGGCTGAGATTTAACCAAATATATAAATCTAACGAATCACATAGAACTTAAAGCACCAAGACATATTCAACATTTTTTTATAATATGGTGATTAGGCATGTAAGTATGAAGAATGAAAACTCAAGGGTGATCATATTTTGACAAGTTTTAAATTTTTATCGTGCCAACGATGCGGAGAATACCCTAGTTATTATATATATATATATACAAAACAGAATGGTGTTTGGGGTAGGAGATAAAAGACGACTGAAATTTAACCAAATATGTGAATCTAATGAATCATATAGAACTCAAAGCACAAAGAGTGCATGGGTTTGATTCTTCTACCCAACATTTATTTATTTTTCTTCAATTGTTGATGATGGTGGTGTTGAAAACTCAATGGTGATATTATTTTGACAAGTTTTAAACTTTTATCGTGCCAACGGCGCGGAGAATACCCTAATCTATTATATAAAATAGGATGATGTTTGGGGTGAGAGATAAAAGTCGGTTCAGATTCACCCAAATATCATAATCTAACAGATCACATAGAACTTAATGCACCAAGAGTGCATGGGTTCGATTTTCATACCCAACATTTTTTATATTTATTTATCTTGACATTTATCATGTTAAATTTTATTGCCAACGATATGGGGAATACCCTAAGTTTATATATACAAAACAAGATGGTGTTTGGGGTGGGAAATAAAATATGACTGAGATTTAACAAAATATATGAATCTAACGGATCACATAGAACTTAAAGCACCTAGAGTGCGTGAGTTTGATTCCCATACCCAATATTTTTTTTTATATTTATTTATTTTTCTTCAAGTTTTAAACTTTTATCGTGCCAACGACACATGAAATATCGTAGTCTACTTACAATTCACATAGGTGTTGTATTATTCGTTACTGACTGGGACAAACATTAAATAATAATTGGAGATAAAAGAGGGCTAGGAATGAAAGTTTAGAAGATGTTGAGGGTTGATATTCATTCTCCTCTATAATGGCATGTTTGTAAATATAAAATATGTAGAAGGATAAAGAAAATAAAAATTGTGAAAAAGTCAGTGGAATTTACATGTGGCAGAGAGAGAAAGTATTGTGTGTTTTTTTAAAAAATGATTTACGTAGTTGTCGAATTTTGATAAACTCGGTATCATTGAAATACAAATTTGAAAATCTTTCAAACAAAACCAATGATCAATACAAACACTTAAAATTTCAAAATATGTATTTGATTTTTAAAAATGCAAGTATTTTAAAGATTTTCATGCTTAAGTATAATATTTTTCAAAGAAACGGACGAACAATTTATTGAATATTCAAACAAAGACTCTGAACATTCAATTGATTCTAATTTTAACCAAGTTTGACTCTAAAAAAATTAGTATTCTAAATATGATATTTTTTTTTATGGAAATGATTGAGGGCAATGTTGGAGATGGTAATGTGGGTGTCCAATGTATGATAATTAACAGTAAAAATAAATAAAACATATGTAGAATGCCAACGACACGGGTAATATGCTAGTTTGTCCATAAATCAAAATTTTTTGAATTTTTACATGATGCTAATGTATTGAAGTGATCCCCCCCCCCCCCCCCCCTTGCTATCTTCTCCATGTTGATGATGAGTGTACCAACAATCACAATATTTACTAGCTAAAATAAACGTTGGAAACCAACAATAAGAAGGGAGCGACTACACCACACTGCCATATCCTCTTTTTCACACCACCATTGAGTTGTTGTTGTTGTTTTTTAACTTTCTCACACCACCTATATAAACAAAAACCTTCCATTTTATCCCTCACCATTCAAATCGACAATGGTTCTTCCTACCCCCATTTAAAATCTCTTGCAAATCTCTCACTCTCTCTCAAAATCTCTTAAAATCCCCTCAGAGTCGAAACCCTTAAACCCAAACTCAATAAATATACATAACTTAACATAACAGAGAAACTGAAAACGAAAAAAAACAAAACAAGGTAACTTTTGACCAATTTAAACCCTCAATTGAGACTGATTATCAACCTAATAAAACACACAAATATTGCATTACTTTTAGTTATCTAATAAACAAACTTGAATCATTTGAAAATGTTTTGAAATGAGCAAGTTATGATCATTTTACTAAAGTCGCGCAAATCTGTCTCGCAATGAAAACAAGATAGTGTTCTTGACTTTCGGCCAACTTTGTGCTTGATTGAGACCGATTTTCAAATTGATCAAAACACAAATATTGTAGTACTCTTAGTTATCTAATTAACACAAATTGAATCACTTGAAAATATTTTGAAATGAGTAAGTTATGGTCATTTTACTAAAGTCGCACAAATTTGTCTAGCAATAAAAATGTGATAGTGTTCCTGACTTTCGATCAACTTATGTGCTCGATCGAGACCGATTATCAAGTTGATCAAAACACAAAAGTTGTAGTACTCTGAGTTATCTAATAAACACAACTTGAATCACTCTGCGAACATAAATTTTTTTTAGACAGATTGCACGACTTTAGTAAAATGACCAAAACTTGCTCATTTCAAAACATTTTAAAGTGATTTAAGTTGTGATTATTAGATAACTCAGAGTACTACAACTTTTATATGTTGATCAACTTGAGAATCGATGATCTCGATTGAGCACATAAGTTGGCCGAAAGTTAGGAACACTATCCCGTTTTTATTGCGAGACAGATTTGCGCGACTTTAGTAAAATGACTATAACTTACTCATTTCAAAACATTTTCAAGTGATTCAAGTTGTGTTTATTAGATAACTAAGAGTACTACAATATTTGTGTTACTTGAGAATCAGTCTCGATCGAGTACATAAGTTGTTTGAAAGTTAGGAACACTATCTCGTTTTCATTGCAAGACATATTTGCGTGACTTTAGTAAAATGACTATAACTTACTCATTTCAAAAAATTTTCAAGTGATTCAAGTTGTGTTTATTAGATAACTAAGAGTACTACAATATTTGTGTTTTGATAAGGTTGAGAATCGGTTTCAATTGAGGGTTTAAATTGGTCGAAAGTTATCCTATTTTGCGTTTTTTCGTTTTGAGTTTGAGTTTCTCTGTTATGTTAAGTTATACATATTTATTGAGTTTGAGTTTGAGTTTAAGGGTTTCGACTTTGAGAGTTTTCGAGGGAGAGTGAGGAGATTTGCAAGAGATTCCAAATGGGAGAGGGAGAAACCATTTTCGATTTAAATGATGAGGGGAAAAAATGAATGGTTTTTGTTTATATAGGTGGTGTGAAAAAATATGGTGGTGTGAAAAAATATGGTGGTGTGAGAAAGAAAGTAGGTGGTATGAGAGTAAAATGGTGTGAGAGAGATGAAATGGTGGTGTGGTGTAGTCGCCTCCCAATAAGGGGTGGGGGAAAGTTACGAACGCGAAAGCTGAAAGAATTGAATAGACGAAGGCTTGGCCGCTTGGCTTTGCTTTGCGACGTAGATCTCTCTCTGCATCCAGAATCAAAACCCTAACTTTCCTTCAAATGGGGCTTTGGGAAGCATTCCTCAATTGGCTTCGAAGGTAACAATTTACCTCTCTCTCCATCAACACCGCGCACATACATTTATAAAGATATGTTTTTACTTCGATCTGAGCTTATTTTCATTATTATTCTTTCTTGTTTCGCGACTTTCTGATTTCCTATTCTGGTAATCCAAAATTAGTAATTGCAATGTGTTAAAGTTTGAATTTTTATGTTGATTGAGAGGAAAAAATGTAGAGGTTTGATTGATAGTGTTTGAGATTGTTGGAAGGAGAATTGGTAGTTTGTGGGTTGTTGGGTTTGGAGTTGAAGAAAAGATATTAGAGGTGAAGACTGTTAGTTGGACATCTAAGATCAGGCAAAATAAACAGTTGTTGTTAAGTTTGATTTTGTCTATTTCTTGTTTGGCTGCACTTGGAAGATGGGGTTTTCACACACTTCGCAACAAAGAGTCATACAAGCCATTTACCTTTTACTTCCATTGATAATTTTTTTGTCTCACATGTGAGATACAAAGGCTTACACATACTGTGAGCAACAACTGAGAGTTCCCGTTAAATGTATTTAATATAGTTAGCACCCCATTGATAGCGGTTTCTTTGATTGTTTTAATGTAATATCGAACATCTGTGACTTTTCATTTTACCCTTATTATAATCTTAGATTAGTTTTAATTTATTACGAAAGGGTTATTTGACTTTTCGCGATTAGTTAGTTCCTTAATTACTTTGAAGTTCAAATTTTATGGTTTATGCATGCATATGGATGCGTGTTACTGTTACTCGGGAAGGATATGAAAGTGAGTTGATAGCGTGTCTTGTCAAGGATCCTGGAGGAGATATCTTTGTATAGTTCGCATACACAATATAGTGCTGTGAATATTTTAGGACCTGATGCAGCTTAAAGAGGGCTATGCGAATGAGGATATGTTTTCGCTAAACATTTATCATGACTTTCTGTGGCTTCAGTTTGTTCTCACTGTCCAAAGCAACTGATATGATCTGTCATTTATTTGATAACTGAAAGATTGGTTGTTGGTTTCCAAACTGTGCACATAAATTCAATGCATAGAACTCTCCTGGGCCTCTTTTAGATCTCTTGATCATGTTTAATATCAGAATATGAAAAGTGTTGACCAAAAATAAATTTCTTTTTTCTTTGCATATTTGTTTTTCCCTGAAATTCCCCCTCATATTTATATTATTCTCTAAAGACTACGGCAGTGTTCTAGTATCAAGACCAAAAATCCTTTTTATCTCCCTCTATAAAAATTGAAATTCATCTCTCAAAGTGTTCCCACTAGTAGTCTTGACATCGAGCTCTCAAAATATTTTTTATTATAAAAAAAAATTGACATTTTTTATTAGGTGCTCATTTCATCTCCAGTTAAATCCCATTACTTGCGAATTCTTTTTTATGACATCATTGACCAAGACCACCAAATGCTGAGTATCCTAATATTGATTGGCAATATGGTCCAAACAATCTGTCCTTCACTACTAGCCACATTGTCAATGATTCTATAGTTGTTTTCTTAACAAAGATTCCACCACCATATAACATAGGGCGTGAGTGACCAAAGAACTTTGCATGCATCAAGTTTGAGTGCTGAAGATATATGAAAAAGTTGATGATTTAAGCTTGCAGAATGGTCCATGGCATATCAACATGGAATTTTTCGAAAATGTATTGTTGTTGTCATAGCACATCATCCATTTCTTTATAGGGTTTCGTGTTTCTGCCATTTAACTTTAATTTAGCTTCAATTTAGGAAGATGCGAGTCATCCTTTCGCAGAACACGTGTGCATGACAGTTGTAATACTTGCACTTGCACCTTTGATTATTAAATCTATCGTGTGATATCAATTTCTTTTGTGTGTATGTAGTGATTCTATATTTAGTAGTCAGGTTTATTAGGTGTTAAAATTTTACCATATTTACTTATATAGATATAATTTCTTTGCTAATTGGTTCTTGAATTGGGTAATGCAGTCATTCCTAGTCTTTATTTTATCATTGGAATATATCATTAAAAGACGTCACTTCTCCATTTGCTCTTATAGTCAATATCTCTATTACTCTTATATGTGACCTACACCTAACGATAGAATAGGGTTGCTTGGTTGTTTCATCTTTTTGTTATTGTTTTCCCTTTTCTATTTGGGCATTCATCATTAACCTTGGATTTTCAATGGAATGAAACTTCTTAAAAAGAAAAATTAGTATCCATCCCCCTCCCCCTTCCCATAAATATTGATGTACCCTTTTGAAGAATTGACCTTTTTGATTGATTAATGTAACTAGAGTCTATCTTTCTGTGGTGTGGTGCTATCCTAGTCATTCTTCATGTGGCATTTTGACTCTTAACGTGCAGTCAATGCTTCTTTTACTAAAAATTGTACACTCTGAAACTCTCGAGTTCATACTCCTTTGTGTCGTATTCCTAAAGATCGGTCATGTTACTGTGCTAAAAAGTTTTCTAATCCCTTGACCAGTCCCATTTGTCTTAAACTCATTATTCCGGCTTGCCAGGTTCTGGACCTAAGCTGCTCTACCTTATGTTTTGTGTTGGAACCACCAAAATTTGAACCATAGCCATTTTGGTCATATTGTATCGGATCCTTTCAAAATACTTTCGGATTCAAGGTACAGTCAAGGTACATGTGGCTGGGTAGCTAACTTGGGCATTTACAGGATGTGGATAATTATTATGGTGTTTTTGGCCATTTTTGCCATTGTGCTTAGCATGTGTATGTCATGTTGTGTTTTACATTTGTTAGTGATTTGGAATTTCGTAGAAGTTCATAGAGTATAGTTCTAATGTTATTTTTTTGATTTCATATCCAGTAAAAAATGTGCAAATCATCAAATTTATGCTATGTGCTCCCTTCAAATATTTGGGAATAATAAGTCTATGTTTTAGAAGAGTCATCATTTTTTTCACTTTTGGGGTCGACTATACGAATTTGGTTCTCCAAGCAATGCGGTATTCCCACATATCTTTGCCTAATCCAAGCTCAAGGATGTCTTCCTTCACTGCTTTCATCCAAGTTTTTAACAGCCATCTCCTCCATTTACATCCTCAATTAACTTGCCACTCTAGATATTTTCTAATTGGCGCCATGCTTGGTCTCCTCCGCACGTGACCAAACCACGTTAAACGTTTTTCTCTAATTTTATCCTCTATGGGCACTACACCTAAGTATCTTCTAATTCTTTCATTTCTAATTATGGGCATCCATCTTAACATATGCATTTATGCTACTGCCATCCTATGCGTAAGTTGTCCCGTAGTAGCCCAACATTCTAAACCGCCATCCTATGTTTTAGAAGAGTATCATAGTAAATTGTAATGTACTATTATAAAGGTGTGATTGTGTGAAGATTGTTTAGTTGTAGGCCTTCATCTGTATAAGTCCTACTTTCGTTTTGATACATTGTCATAATGCCCCAATCTATCTTATATGTAATGGTTACACTTGCAACGCAATGAAAAATTGGAAGATCATCCAAGTAAAAGGGTGTAATAAAAAGGAACTCTTTTGGAAGTAGCCTTTATTAGACAGTTGAAATGTGAAGAATGATAAGGTAGATGGGAAGAAATAAGTAAGACCACTCTTCAAAACTCTGTAAACTTTGTAATATATGTTTATAAAACACTTTCTTTGTAGAAGTTGTAGTTTGTTTGAACTATCGAAGTTAACCAGAGTAGCCCACCTCTTGTTAGAAATTTGATAGTTTGTGTATTAAAAGAAAATTAATGGATGATTCTACTGGGTGATAGATACATTTATGCAACTTTGTCTTAAAAAATATCGAGGGCCCTTAGTTCAAGTAACTGGTTGTCACTTTGTCTTAAAAAAATATCTAGGCCCTTAGTTCAAGTAACTGGTTGTTTCACATGGTATCAAAGGAAATGTCTCACCAGCATGATGTGTGTGTTGGGCATGCTCTCTGTTACATGTTCTAAAAATCACAATGTGGACTCTCAAATTTTTTAGTATCAACACAATTAAACACAAATAAAAATAAATGGTTTCTGAAGTTGATGCTTAGGTAACTTGAGCTGATAAATTAATGAATGGGTTTTGAATATTTCTTAATTTTATCATGTTTACACCAATACACAGCGATTTATTTGTAAAGTACATGAATTCATTTTATTTATGTTTGGTCTAAGCAAAGGTTGTTTATAATGGAAATGATTTAACAGAAGCTATCACATCTCACACAATTTAGGGTTCACATGCAAAACCCTAACTGCACAAAAAGAATAAAAGAAGCGACACTTCTTATTCAACTTAAAAAAAAGGCCCTATTATTATATTGCCATTGTCTCACAAAATGAAATACTTGCAAAGAAAGAAACTAGCGCTAATTCGAAAAGGAAATTCTATTTTCTAATTGCAAATAAAGAAAATAAAATCTCCTAATATATTCTAAATGTATCGTATAAACAATCCACTAATCCAGTAATCTGATACGAATCCTAATGCATGATTCCCATCAGTTTCCGTGATTTTGTTCGTTATAGTTGAATTAATTATGTTCCAGTATAATATCTTGTTAACCTATAGTTTCCTATGAATAACATTTTGATAGATCGATCAAATTAAATAAATTTAGGGAAAAGCACAGTTAGCTTTACATGTGTTCACTACAATGGTAGGTTGGTTGGTGCTACATAGAATGAGCTTTTATAGATGTGTTATGTTTTTATTCATGGCTTTCTTTGCAGCTTATTCTTCAAGCAAGAAATGGAGCTTTCATTAATTGGACTTCAGAATGCAGGGAAAACTTCACTTGTGAATGTCGTTGCTGTAAGTTTATGCATAAAATATCTGATTGGGATTGTTGCTTTGCATACTGCTGATTATAAGAAAGTTGATTCTGCGTTTTCTTTTGTAGACTGGTGGGTATAGTGAAGACATGATTCCTACGGTGTGTTATCTCTTTCTATGAAGTTGAACAATTTTAGAATTTGTCCCCTTGTTCATTTAAACCATTTCTGCCACTATTTTATTTCACACATATTTGGCCTACAGGTAGGATTCAATATGAGGAAGGTAACTAAAGGGAATGTGACAATAAAATTGTGGGATCTTGGAGGCCAGCCCAGGTTTCGCAGTATGTGGGAGAGATACTGTCGTGGTGTTTCTGCTATTGTGTACGTGTTTGACTTCTTTAAAATCTTGTCATTGCTTTTCAAATCTGATCTTACTAACTTCCAGAAGGTTTCACTGTAAATCCCGAAATCAAGGACCGTCATTTAGCATGTAATTGCATTTATATCTGTTTATACCTTATTCATTCGTTAAAACTCACACGGCCATAATAAGATGAGAATTTCATATGGAATTTTTTATTGGTCTCTTTTGATGAAATTGTTAGTGATTTTTGCTATTCCCATTCAGTTCATGGTTAATGATAGTCCTTGTAGACATTCTTGCTGGTTGCATCCTTCTGTGTATGTGAACCGTGCCAGTGGCACACCTTTTAAGGTCCTAACTGTGTCATACACGGGCATCTTCAGCATACCCCATGTCCTACTAGATTTGTAGGAAGTGATGCCAATAGATTTTTCTTTTCTGGTACATTGTCAAGCACAGTCATGACTTTGCATTAGTTTATAATTTGTTTGAGGTGCTGATATAAAAATCTGTTTTAAGTTCACATATTCCATCCCTTTTTCATCTGAAAAAGATGGAACTTTATTAAAACCAGCTAGAGTTTATATGTTGTACTACTACTATATCATATATGTAAGGGCGTTTTTAGGGTTTTCAATGGCATCGTGTCAGACTCTCCATATTATTTGTTAGACATCTGCAAGCACATATCTATTTTACTACTTAGGCTTGACTCATTGCATTTGAATGAAATTAAACCATATGGTTTGTCATTAAGGACTATCTTAAAAGTTGCATAGCCATGCGTCCACAGTCCAAAGTGTGTTCCACTTAGCGATGATCATGCTTTTTGTAATAAGAACGACTTTTTTCTTGATATTCTATATACTATAAACATTGGTGAAGATTCTTTTAATGTACTAGTAAAATTTTTATGATGAAAAAAGAGGAAATATTAATACTATGTAATTCTGATGCTAGCATTTATTGGCATGAGCATGGTGTTTTTTTTATATGGGATAGAATGTGTAGCTCGGGAATGTAATAAAAAGTACCCATAAACTGGGCCCTTCCAGAGAGTGCTTGCAGGGAATACGGAGTAATCAGGAAAACAGGATTTTATGGAGGAGAGTTGCTGTTTGTTTTTTGCCAGATATGGTAGTAGAGACACATGTGTTGGTAGACTGAATGGTGGACTTTGCTTTATGCACCTGGGCCTTTTAAAAGTAGTGCTAAAGAGTAAAGAGGTTCAACGAGTTCATGGTGGATTTTATTTGGACTCAACAAATTAAAGTTAGCAAATCAAACTTTTGGAGAGTCACTTGATTGTATAAATCTCTATTGACTATCCATCCCCATATTCCAGATTCAAACCAAATTTGTCCTTACCCTCGTGAAATTGGAAATGTTGATATTTAATGAACTTTTGGTTTGTGAAGAAACTTGGGGAAACTAAGAAGTTGAGTAGTTGTCAAGCTTCATATGTTAAACTTGAATGCACGTATGCATTTAAAATATTTTCCATTTATCATCTTTTGTGTTTTTGATACACTAAAACGAGAGAGTACCTAGGAGTTCAAAACCCAAAATAGAGAGAAACAAACTTGAAGCAATCCCTAATCTACTAACCATTTCCCGTAGAAGTCTCAGAGACACTAACGTCGAAGTGGGAAATTCAGGGAGGGGGTTAGTATTTGAGATGTAACTAAGGTGGTGTTTTTTTTAAGTGCTTAGAAGCTAACTTCTAACTGGAGTTGGAAGTTCTGAACAACCCTTTGAATGAACTATGTGTTTTGCTTCTGAATGAGCTGCAGATTTAAGTTGTAAAATTAAAAGTTGTTTATTTTTAGGTGCTGACTTTAAGTTTTTTTTTACATTTTTGCCCACCACCACTACTCCTACCGCCCACCACAAACCGCCTACATTAACCCCTTCTCTACCTATTTTCTTTCTTTTAAAAAATCATTGAGATCTCTTTCCACCACTACGAGAAATCACCCTATATCCTTTTTCATTCCTTATATAATCTTCAATAGAGAGGAAGATAAAGTGAAAGAGGAATAAGAAGAAGAGGAAGAGGAGGGGAGGCCAGGGAGGGTGGTTGCAATGGTGGAGGCACTGCTCGCATGATAAAGAGGTGGAGAAAAGAAAGAATGGTTGGTAGAGGAGAGGAGTAGCAACAATCATTACTAATTTAATATGAGGTTATTATTGGAATAAATTTCATTAAGCACTCATTGCTCAGCGATCAACACCCCCCATGGTGCTTACTCCAATCAAAACTTCAACTTCTGATCAGAATTAAAAAAACTCCCTCAACTTTTCTGGTTTTGGAAAGGTACTCTTGAAAATTTGGGCATTCAGGATGAGTTTACTTTTGTGTTATTTTCATTGTCGCCTCGTTCTTCTCTGTCAATAAATCTTAATAATTAGTTTTTATTTTCAAAAGATAAAAAAGACAATATTTTCATGCCTTAATTTGAAGATATTAAGCTGTTATTTATTTCTTTCTAGTCATATTCCTCGCCATACAAAAAACATAATGAGATACTAATCTAGAACTGGGAACAAGTTAGTGTCATAAGAATAGTAATTAACTAGGATTCTAGGAAGCTGTCATTAAAAATCTGAAAAATAAGACACTAGTATGGTATGTATAGATAAAATACTGTTACTTTGTCAGACAGATTTTCTAATAGATTTTTTTCCCCAAAGTTGTTTCATATTGATTTTATCTAAAAAAAAAGAACAAAAAATTGTAAAAAATGAAGAGATGAGTTATGCACTATTACACCGAGGAAGTTCTTGTTATTGTCTAGAAGATAGATAGTGCTCTTGTTCAACGCCTTCCCTATGAAATTCTTCTACAATGTTCAGACCTCATTAAAGGTGACTTCCTGGCTGTGATGGACCAATTCCTCTTTTCTTATCCAATCATAGCGTTAGCAGTACTTTCATTTGTCCTTTTTCCAAAGCAAAGTATTTTCATTTCTCACGTTCTGGAAGACGTTGATGTGGAGAAGAATATATCCGAATTCGGGGGTAGAAGATTTCAGTCCAACTGCACTTGCAAGAATTAAGGAAAGTTCACAAAGCCTAAGATGGCACTTTCAGGGCATGTTGTGCAAGATTGACATGGCAAAGAAACATAATTATATGTCCTGGAATTTCGTGCACACTGGAGGGTTTAGATTAAGAAATTATTTCCCTGATACCTTGTTGATTTGGTTTGTGTGTCGTGTCACACTAGTTGATGTTTCAAAAGCTTAGTGGTTTGAGGAAAGATGACCCCCTATGTGTTTTTTTTTTTTTTTTTTTTTTTTATAAATTATTATTTATTATGAATTTTTCTTATTTTTTTAAATCTTGCTGTTAGAGGTCTGGAGAGTAGTTGCAAAGGCGGAAAAAAAAATCCGGGAGTGTTGGAAAGTAGGAGAAGATAAAGTCATCATGATTCACGTTTGTGGAATGCTCACTGGAGCTGATCAATCTTTGTTTTGAATCTTACATGTTAGCTATACTATCTTCAGTTCGTGTTGTGTAAGGATCAAAGTGCAAAAATCAAGAAATTTGTATTGTTGGGGACACTGCAACATGGATGCATATACTGATGTTTTAGGGGGTGAGATCAAACATGTCCATACTGCACACCTCACCCTTCCCTTAGGCAGGATCAATTTTCTATAAGAAGTAATGGATCCTTTGGCCGTGATTGAACAATGTAGCAAAAAATGTGAAGGGTAGAAAGTAGTTTGTTAACAAGAGGGAAACTAGTTATGCTGACGCAAGCATGAGGTCAAAGCCCTAGTTTTATTTAACTTTATTTCATGCACAAACCTTGGTAATCAAGAAGTTGGAAAATATTCAAGAGGATATTATGGGCTTTTGCCACTTAGGGCATGCTTGTTTGTGAATCTATTTCCATGGAATGTAACCCATCTTAAAGACATTTTTAGTGTGATCGTGCTCTTGACAAAATATAGGAATCACATTCTCAAGTTTTTCGAACAATATAATAATTGGATTCTGTAAGGGGTAGAGGAGTTCATGGTTCCCACTCAATTTCAGCCTCACCTTTCTCTTCCTCTCCTACCTCCTTTTGTCGGTTCCCTTTTCATATCCACACTTTCGATGGAGTTTGATTCCATGCAAACAGACATGCTTTTTGTACATAGTAAATTCCTTTGTTCAATCTTATGGCTTGAAAAAAATAGGATAGTCTTCATGGGATACACTAAAGGAAAGAAACTCATGTATGGAGGTTATGGTGATTTTCTTTTTCTTTTGGTGTGGGCATAATGGGATGGTACTTAAGGTGTATTTGGTTGCATGGAATCCTATTCCATGGTAATTCATGAGGGGATCACTTATATTTATGCTAAATTGATGTAATACTCATCGTCGCCCACTTGATTTTGTGATGAGTGGTGGAAATGAAAGTCTCATTAACATGAGAATCCCATTGTTTACAACCCCGAAGGCATGTGATTTTCATGTTCATGGGACTTTCATTCCCACCATTGATCACAAAATCTAGTGGGCGATGATGAGTGTTACCTCAATTTAGCTTAAATGTAGATGACTCCTCATGGATTCTCATGGAATAAGATTCCATGCAACCAAACACACCCTTAAAGATTATCTTTTTTGAAATTTTTGGTTGTCTTGGAAGGCTTCGTTTTAAGATGATATTTTCTCTTTATTGTGGTTAGGAGGGCATTGTTTGATGCAATTTCAATAAATTACCTTCTAAAGACTAAACAAAACTTGGTAGATAGACTTCATGAAGTGGTTTGATCTGGGATTTGGAAAAATTCTTGTGTCTCATGAATGCAGCATGTTTTGGAGAATTATTATGGAGGCTTGGTGAGGGAGAGTGGAATTTGCAAGGGTAGTGGTAGTTGTTTGACGTAGGTGCATTTGTTTTTGGTTAACGAGAATGGGGTAGCAACGAGCAAGCTTTGTTATTAATGCATTGCTAAATTGACAATAAATCGTTTAGTGGGGGGTGACCGATACAAATTGGGTATTTAGTAGTTGGGTTTAGCGGACTAGGATAAATCAGTGAGAAATCGGTGAATCACCAATAAATTAGTCCATCCAACTAGCTGATTTATCGCTATATATATAAAAAAAAAACCCTACCAAAATCGATTCCATCCCATTTGCAACTGTCATTTGTTCGATCGTCCAGAGAGCAAAGAAGAAAACCCAGAAGAAGAAGAGAAAACAGAGTGAAGAAGAAGAAAGGTGAACATAGATTCAAAGAAAAAGAAGGGAAAATAGTGAAACTGAAGCAGTTGCAAACTTGCGATCAGTTTGCAACACAGAAAAGGAAAGAAGATCGGAAGGGAGAAGAGAAGATCAATAGTAGCTGCGATCGGCGAGTTTTGTCTCTCTCTGCACGAACACTCTTCCATCAGTAGGTCTGTCTTTCTCTATTTTTTCCTCCATTCCTTCATCCACTCCACTCAATACAATCAATACCATCAACTGCTAATACTATCATTTGATTAATTAGTAAAATAATATAATTAAAAATTTATAACCTTTTGATTCATTATTTAGTTTTGTAATCTATGACTACAATTAAATTTTAAAAATATATACTTCGAGAAAAAAATAGACCTATTAATCGTAAATCGGTCCTGGACCGCGAAGGGTTTGTTTTTCATTTTAACTGCAAAACTAGCAAGAGATCCTTACCGGTTTGGGGTATGAAGGAGCATTTATTTAAACCTAGTGTTTAACAAGAGATGAGATCCGTGATTGAAATTAGGCACCGAGTATTCATTTGATGACTGTGATTAGGAAATTAATATATCATCCCTTCTAAAGTCAAGCCTAACCCCTAGTCTAGGATGCATCGACTCTCCGGAAAACCCCCGTATCACGAGTCAAATACGTGTCGGACACGGATTCGCGTCCGACACGCGCTTGACACGTATTTGACTCGGGGTCAACGGTCAAAATTCGTTGACTGGGTTGGACACGGTCCAGACTCGGCCAAAGTGGTCAAAATTCGTTGACTTTGAAAATGCATATCAATCGATTCTATTCTTCCTCTCCCACAGACAATCGATTCGATTCGGTCCAGAGAGGGAGAGATCGAGAAAGGGAGAGACAGGGAGATCGACAGATCGATCGAGATAGAGGGAGAGACAGCGGGAGGGATTGATAGAGAGATCGATCGACAGATCGAACAGATCGAACCAATCAAACAGATCGACAGATCGAACCAATCGAACAGATCGAGAGATTGAACAGATCGACAGAGAGAGGGGTAGAGATCGAACATATCGAACTCGATCGAAGTTGTGTTCTTTAGAGACTAAGGAGGAGGAAGGAGAATAGAAGAAGGAGAAGGAGAAAAGAATATGATTTGTTCTTCAGTCGATTCAGGTAAAGAGGCTCTCACCATTGAAGCCTAGTTCTGCTCGACTGTTTTGTTCTTTCTGCATTTTGTGTTCTTCAGTCTTCATCAGGTAAGTCTTTGGTTGATCAGTTCTCTTCCTTTTTTTGTTCTTCCCTCTTCTGCTCTGCTTCTTCTTCACACAACTTCAGTTCACGATGAACATAGCATAAACATAGCTGCTCTTCAGTTCAAGAAGAAGAAAGGGAAGAAGACTGAAGAAGCCACAGAGACTTTGCTTTGGTTTGACCATCCTAGATGTCTCCAACAGAGACTTTGCTTTGTTTCGTTTTTTGTACTGCTGGTTTGGGATGGGGTCTACACGTGGTGGATTGCATGCATCAAACATGACGATGGATTGGGTTTTTGTGTGTTTGGGATCCAATCAGAGCCCACCAATAAATAGCAATAGAATGTTCTGAAAACAAACTGAGTGATGAAAAGCACATGGGTTGTTGGAGGATACTAAACGGCCCCCAAGATTTGCTAAACGGACCCCAGTGATGAAAAATAAAGAAGCTGACTTTAATAGTGAAGATTCATTTTGTTTGATATATGTATCCCTGCAAGTTGATTGTTCAATATTATTATTTATGATTTTATGTTCTTACGAGTTACAAAAAAAATATATTAAAAAATTAAGTTTGACCGTGTCGCCGAGTCCTATTTTTTTGAAAATTGCCGACTCACCGTGTCGTATCCGTGTCCGAGTCCGTGTCCGAGTCCGAGTCCGTGCATCCTTGCCCCTAGTACTTGCTGACAAGGACATTCATGGCTGAATCTGATTGAGTTTGCAAGTATTCGTTGTCCTAAGCTCTCAAGTTCATACTCTTCAGCCTGTGAAGAAGTGCACCAAAAAAGAAACGTAAGAGGTAAATTGTTTGGGTTCATGGGATTTTACCTACATGCTTGCAAAGGGGCTGGGAGTGACAGTGGGGTAGTTATGATTTTGTTTCAATTATTAGAATGGAAAAAGGGAAGCAATAGGATGCCTAGGAGTATAATTGAGTCTATATTTTGTGTTTAATCGACATTATATTGGAAATAAACTGTGACAAAATAGGATGCTGAAGGGAAGGAAACAGAATTGCAGTATTATAATTCACACATGCTTTTTAGATTGTAGTGAAACACCCATTAGATTATTTCTGTCACCTTTTACATTCTTGTTGTTGTTATGACTCTCCATTGGAGAGTTTGCAATTTCGCTGAAATTGAAATATCCACTTCATCAAATTCATCTCATACAATGCGAGTCTTGTTGACCTCCACCCTTTTGAGGTGTTTTTGATTATATATGGCTCGTTTCATTTTCTTCGTTTAGGAGAATTTATTTCACATGTGGATATTCGTTTAGGAGAATTTATTTCACATGTGAATATTCCGAGTGAAATGTTTACTTGAAGGTTTGGATCAGAGAGGCATTAGTGTTTGGATCATGAATTTAGAAAAATCATACTCTATGCCATCTTATGAAACCTAGAAATGCGCTCCCTTTGCACTTGAAGAAACCTCACCTCACTAAAGCATGAATATGAGAAAGAGAGGGTCATCCTGTATTAACCTTTTCACTATCACTTCTAAACTGTACACATATAAACGAAAATATTGATAGAATATTTGCTATGTTGTATTTGGGCACCCATAGCATTATTCAAATCTATGATTCAAGCAGAGTTCGCCTTTTGTTTTTAATGTACTCCCGATGTCTAGTTGTTTGTTGATATCTTGTTAATTAAGAACATGCCACTAAAAGAATAAAGGTAACCTGGAACTATGTTTTGTACTCGTAAGCCTCATCTTTGTTTTTTTAATATCTTTTGCTTATTGCAGTTATGTTGTTGATGCTGCTGATCATGAGAACTTGGCCATCTCGAGAAGTGAACTTCATGATCTTTTGAGTAAGCCATCTCTGAGTGGTATCCCTTTATTGGTGTTAGGGAACAAGATTGACAAGCCCGAATCTCTTTCCAAACAAGCTCTGACTGATCAAATGTAAGTGATAAGTTGCATGTTTAAATTGGTTTTACATTGTTTCATTTGTAAACTACTGCTTCGTTCTGAATAGTAGTCATTACTTTGCAATGCAGGGAGTTGAAGTTGATAACTGACAGAGAAGTTTGTTCCTTCATGATTTCATGCAAAAACTCTACCAACATTGACTCGGTTATTGATTGGCTTGTAAATCATTCGAAGTCAAAGAAATGAGAACATAGACTTGTGTCTAGGGAGTTTTTTTCTCGATGTTTCAGTACCTGTCTTCTTTTCGACTTATGATTCAAAATATTAAATTGTTTACCTTATTGTCAAGAGTTTAGAACATTAATGGTGTGCCCTTACTCAGATAAAATAGGGATACCATTGCATACATGTCATTGTATTGTGTCTTGTGATTCTGAAATTGCTTTTCTGTTCATACTTATATGAAGAAAAAAAATGGTAATGCGACTCTCTCCACTGTTTCCAGCTTTCTTGAAAAGCTTGAAGTCTCTGACAGAAGAATAGCATGGTGTTAATGGATCAGGCCATCGATCTTGTTGATTTTGATATGATGAATGCCAACCCAATATTGATGTAAAGATAAATGTTCTGATGATTTTCATTTGCACAAAGTTTGGTGGCCATCATATGAAGTAAGAATCTAGGGTTATCTGCACTTTAACTCCTATTAGTTTATAGGTATATTAATTTGCTGCCAAAATTGAGTCTAATATCAGTATATCTCCTAAAGTAGATGGAAACAGTCCAGTCATGGACATTGGGTTAATTGCGGTACCGGTTAGAAGTTGAGTTATCGTCGATCAAAAGTACTATCCATTTGACAGCTCTCGAACTTCTGAGAGTGTCCACGCGAATCAATCGCAACATGAATAGAAAATTACAATGCATTTTATATATTTTTTTCCTTTTTATATTTGTTTGCTTTGCTATTTTTCTTTTTGTTTGTTTTTCATGTTCTTTGATTTTCAATTCATTCCCACTTGAACTCCTATAAATACTTGTGTATGATCGTCTGCAAAACAAAACAAATTAAAACTCAAACTAAGAAAGAACAAAACAAATTTATTCTTAACCTGAAAATTTTAAACTAACAAACAAAAGCAATGGTCAAGCAATTCCTAACATTATTTCTAAACTGAGAAAATTATACCTAAATTATAAATTAGTGAAAATAAACCCTAGACTTCGATTGCACCGTTACAATTCCCGACAACTGCATAAAAAACTTAATTTAGATTTTACAAACTTAAATTAATAGGCTAATTTAACCTTATTGTAATATCGCAAGTGCATGATTATCTAACTAGTAGACAATGAAAAACACGGGTCGGTCCCTCGAGGATTGATGACACAATCGAAAACTAAAATCTATTTAGACTGATTTAATGTGGGGGTTGCAACGATTGAAAATTTATAAACTAATGGAATTAAATTAAACAATAAAAATTGGATCATTAAAGACAACTGAGAAGTGAACCAAAACATTGAACTCACCATAGGTTTTTCGAGAATTGTTTAACCCGGGATGAACAATTTTTTGCTTGCATCGATAATGTGATCATTGTAACCTTAAGATTAATCTAAATTTACAATCAATTTCAGCAAAAATCTAAACCCTTAGCATTGAGTGTCTTGCAACGACACACACAATCGCATGTTTTAACATAATCAATTAAAACATGCTTCAAATACTAACAAAAAGTACTATAATTGCCTACTAGTCTATATTTCAAGTTCAGATTAATTGTATTTAACAATGAAACACAAAATAAATAGTAACATAAATTCAACAAACTCTAGAAACTCGTGGTTTCATTTTCGCTCCACAAAGAAAATAGTAAAATAAATTCAACATACTCTAGAAACCCATGGTTTCATCTTCACATCGGCATTGGGTTTAGAAGATCATGGTGGTGGTGGTTGCGGCAGTAGCGTTAGTCAACTCCATCTCCTCCTCACGTGGGTGCTCCGTGGTGGTGCCATAGAATATGGTGGTGCAAATAGCAAGAGAAAATCTTTTCTTCCCTCCAAAACTCTGTGTTCCGTGTTGTTGTGTTGCGTGATATGTGTGTGATTGTGTTCAGGTGGCGAGAGAGATAGGTGATGATGAGAAGCAAGATAAAGATGATAGTCTATTGCGAGATGGAGTAGAGAGAAGGCGAAGTGATCATGTGTGCGTATGTGTTTATTACTTTGTTTCAAGGTGGCGATGTGAGATGGCATAAGGAATAATAGAGGCAAGACGAGGTGGAGAAGAAGTTGTGGTGTTGGGGAAGGTCTGTTTGGTGGTTGGAAAGGAAGAAAGCAAGTTTTTGTGGAGAAAGGGGCAGAAAAAATAATTTTTTTTTTTAGGTTAGAAATTTTCAAATACTTGTTCTTCAAAATTTGCCGCACTAATCCAATTCCAACATTTAGGCTCTCAAACCTGCAAAAACATGAAAACGTAATAATTAAACTAAAATAAAATACTTAAATCATTAACAAACATAAATTAGAAGATATTTTATGTAACTATTATGTGAATATCAATATCACATAAGAACTACTCACATAACAAACTTTTGATATTAAAATAACATTATAGTAGGTTAAAACGTACGGAGATTGAATATTTTTTCAAGAAAATTCTCTTGAGTTTTTTTTTTTTTTTTTTTTTTTTTTTTTTTTTTTTAATTTGAAAGATATTTCGGTAACTTAAAAATAGGAAATATTTTGTAAAATTTTGACATATTTCGAGAAATCAAATTCTTTGCATATAAGAATTCATTTCGAAAGATATTTCAGTAACTCCAAAAGAAAAAATATTTCGTGCGACATCACATTCCACACTTGTATGTAGGGGTGGGCACGACACGAGATAGACATCATCCATATTCCACCCCGTTCGATCGAGACTGAGACGAAATAGACCTCATCCCGATCTCGTCCCATCTCAAACGGGTTCGAGGCGGGACGGGATGAGCATGTACTAAATAGTCTTCCAATGAAAAATAACAAAAAAATTTCATCTCACATTGCTCATAATTTTATCTTGTATGAATGATATAAGTTATCAAGTTATCTTAATATAAGTTAAAAATGAAAAATATTGCTCATTGACCAAATTTCCAACTACACAACTCATAGTGCAAAACTAAAAACCAAACCATCATTTGCCTTTATTTTCTATAAGAATAACTGTCCTATAACCAATCTAAAATGTGAAAAAATATAAATTTTTCAAGGGTTATATTTGACCTAAAATAGTTTCTATCTAAATAAATAGTACCAAATCAAACAAGCTTTCAAACAATATATGTTTTGATTTAATTTTAACACATTCTAAACTTCCCTTTAGAATAGTAGTTTGATTAAAATTAATAATAGTAAATATTAAATAAATAAGTTTGGGATGGGACGCGATGGAGTTGGTAGGGTTGAAAATCGAACCATCGGTTTGGTTTTTCACCTAAATCGTAAACCGAACTGACTTAGGTCGGTTTTAAAATTTTCAAACCGACCCGACCATTAACAAAAGCGATCCGATTATAATTTATGCAAACCGTAACCGAACTGAACCGACTAAAATCGAATCGACCGACTATTTTAAACATATTATATAATTTTAATATAAAATATATATTATTTATTTTATATATTCGGTCAGTTTGGTTTGATCGATTAAAATCACATAGAAACCGAAAATCGAACTGACCACTTCGGTTTTGAATTTCTTAAAACCGAAACCAATCCGAACCGAATTTAAACCGAACCAATCGGTTCGGTCGATTTAATCGGTTTGATAGATTTTTTGTTCAACCCTAGGGGTTGGGATGCCACGCTAGATTAAAATAGGGCATGATCAGAATGAGTTTGATCAATTTCAAAAGGACCCAAAAAAAAATTGAGACGATACTAGTATCATGGGATGGGATGCCGACCCTTAGTATGTTTGTAGAGCCATGGAAGCAGAAAATGTGCACTGCACGTGCGGAAGCATACGATTAAAATCTTATCTTTTATTTTGTTTCAGTTCCTCCTCTGTATCTTCAGCCATGGAAGCTTCAACGCTCACACTCACTCTCTCATACACACCCGACTCTGAAAACATCAAACGAAGACTCCTCCGCAAAGGGGTCGTCCCGACCCCCAAAATCGTCCACACAATTCGCAAGAAAGAGACCCAAAAATCCATCCGAAAATCAAAGAAACTCGCCGAAAAAACCCTACCTAAACCCTTCACTGAATCCCAAAAACAGCTGTTGGAGGAAGAATCCCGGTTCCAGACGATCAAGAGAGAGTACAGAGAGGTCAAGAGGGAGTTTACAGCAAAACCCAGGGATCAAAATGAAGTCTTGATGGTGGGGAAGCCGTGGGAGAGGCTGGAGAGAAGTGGGTTGAGAGAGATTTCCAGTGGGAGTAAGGAGTATGTTGGGGAGAGGTTGAAGGTGGAGTCTTTGAAGGAGTTGGGTGAAATTCTGGCTCAGAGGAAGCGTGAGGATTCTCAGTGGCTTTTGGATGATGATATTGAAGAGGGGGATTGGATGGAGAGTAGTGGAGGGCAGAGATTTCGGAGAAAGCGCGAGATTGGGGATGACGATAAGATTCGGTTCATCGTAAACAGGTTTTGATAATGATTGAATTGTTAGTTTTTCTAGAGAATTATACTAGGGTTGCATTTGATTGAGCTTAAATCAAGATAAATTGACTTCAATTTTATTTTCAAATGTTTAATGGAGATGCTATTGGGGTTTTGTCTAAAATGCTAATAAATAGCATTAATGCTGAAAGTAGTTCTCATAAATAGTATTGTGAACTATTAGATGGCATTGAAAGAATATTGGCACTGAAAGTAAGGCCTTTAAACAAATTGTCATTAAACCTTTGAAATGATTGTAGTGGTATATTGATCCATTTTTTAGGGTAAAACTTGGAGATTTTTTGTTTCAATTCCTGAAAACCAACATATAATGGCACTATATGAAAGTAAAAGTACTTACCTTTCATGACTACAAAAAGAACTCTTAACTTGATAGGTTATGGATTGATGGTTTCAGCGTCAATAAAATCTTAAGTCTCTTGTAAAAAAAAAGGTTACGAGTACTAGAAGTTCCCATCAAATCCACTTTAAGTGTTTGGTTCATGGTTGTAGGTTGAGCACTTCGGACTATACCATGCAGGACTGGAAGTTTTCTAAGGTGATGAAGCAAACAGGTTTACATTTCACTGAGCGCCATCTACTTAAAATTGTTGGAGAACTTGGGGCTGTTTCTAGTTGGAGACATGCATTGTCTGTGGTCAACTGGGTGTACACCCGTAATGAATACAAGCATCACAAAAGCAGGTAACTCTTTGGATTGGAGTAATAGTATCATATATTTCGGTGAAAGGAGATAAAACATGACAGTTTCACTCTTTTATGGGTTTCAGTTTCACTCTAACTAGAACAAACTTCTCCAATTATAGAACACTTCAGATATGGGTAAGTCATTCAGAATGTTCCACGTCAGGCCCCAACCATACCATCAGCTAAGCACATAGGATGATAGGAATACTTTGTCAGGCCCCAAAATGCATCTAGTTCTCTCTGTCCAAGTGTTCCAAATGCCCGCAATAAGTATGCCCTCCGACAACTACTTTCTTTTAGTTGGTGAGACTCCGTTTTGCTAATGATACACCCAAACAGTTGTGGAGTTCCCATTTAGTTCTAGAACATTCAATCTTTATTGCAGTCCACACTTTTTCGAGAAAGCACAATTAAAGAAGATGTGCAAGATGGACTCGAGCTGATCCTGGCATGGGACTGGGTGATCGGTTATCAAGTGCCCTCGCTTGGCTAGGTTGTCAAGAGTGGCTATGTGCCTATAAGCGAGAGGCCAAAAGAAAAAATGAACCCTTGGTGGAGTCTGGCTATGCCAAATCCATCCCTCCGGGAAATCAATTGGATTATTGGAAGCTTGTTGAGGATGTGTTATGAGGAAAACTTATCAAAGCTGCAATTCTGCTGCTCTAATCTTCCCAATTCCACTCATCTTACTCGTCACTGATTCTAGCCCCTTCCAGCATCGAGATTTCAGCCCTGTTTATTTCTCTATCGTTTAGATTATCCTCAATTGGAGATTCCATTCCGTGTTTGCTAAGTTCCTAACCACAAAATCAGAAACCGGTCCTTGCTTCGAATAGAGATTGATGCACCCAGTGTTCTAAAAATCGCTAAGCACTGGGCGGGCGGCGAGCAGGTGCCTAGCGCCCAGGGGCCTAGGCGGGCACCTAGGCGGTCTTAGGTTTTGTATTATAACTTTAATAATTTACGAAAGTTAAGCATAATACCTTATCAATTACATCCAATTTAATGTCAATATACATATGCAAAATTTAAAAACATGAAAAATTAACAATCATAAACAAAATTTATTAAAACTCAAATGACTGAAGTTGGTCATAATAGGTACTTTATATAAAATTGAATTTGTGGACAAATATCTAAACCTACTCTTTTATTTTTCTTCAAATTGAATGAATACCCTCAGTCATGTTTGATAAAATTTACATTAGTAAAATTGGTACCGGCAGATCCTTTGAGAATTCCATTAAGTAATAATCATTTTGCTACATTTAGACATATACTGAATAAAAAACAATTAAATAGTTTATTTCTAAAAAAGAGAAAAGAAAAATAAAATAAGAACACAATCAGCCTTATTAAAAAAAAATCGCCCAGCCCGCCTAGGCCGCCCAGAGCCCCCCTAGACTGCCCAGAACTGCCCAGACTGCCCGCCCAGCCATTAATTTGGGCGGTTTTCCACCTTCTAGCGCCGCCTAGGCCGATTTTTAGAACACTGGCTGCACCCCTAATCTGTCCATCCTGAAGTCTGTCATCTCACTATTTCTAACGACAAACCAAACATGCTGCTCAAATTTAAATCTGAACTTCGCAAAGACTCTGTAAAGCTCACATCTGTGTAATAGGTCACTCTCTGTAGTGAACTATCTAAAGGAGCTGGTGTTCTACTTTTCTGCTGTAATTGCTCCCTAGAAAGCATTGTCTTCGGAACGGAAAGGCCATAACCATTTGACTAACAGAACTTGGTCAATGGCTAATGCTCATCCAATCTGTTTTACATTGCTTTGTCAATGACCGTTTTCCAAGATCTCATAAAAAATTAACACCTAATCATTGCATAATTTGCTTCCTCGTTTGACCCTGTATTGCAGGAAATTGCTTCAACTACATTTATGTCATTTTCTAGGGCAGAAACCAATAAGAAATTTTTTTTCCCTCTAGGTTTGTTTATACAAAACTCTTAGCAGTTCTCGGAAAGGCCAGGAGAACCAAAGAAGCTCTTCACGTTTTCAATCAAATGCGTGTAAGCATGAAGCATTTTTCATTACTTAAACATGTTATTTCTTGAATATTTTGTAGTTTTTGTCAAGTGATTTCTGATCATAAATCATTTCAGAAAGACTGCCAGACATATCCTGATATGGCTGCATATCGTAACATATCTGTTACCCTCGGTCAAAATGGTTTTGTGAAAGAATTAATGAACTTGATTGAATGCATGGGGCAGAAACCTTCAAGTAGAAATAAAAATATGCAGCGCAAGAACTGGGATCCACGACTTGAACCAGATGTGGTTATATTTAATGCTGTAAGAAACTCTGATCTCAATTGTACAGAGGTACTTCAGTTAGCACTTATGATGAACTCCTCAACTGTTGTTAGGTTTTGAATGCTTGCGTCCCATCTCAACAATGGAAAGGAGTGTCTTGGGTGATGGAGCAGATGAGGAAGCTTGGAATAAAACCTAATGGTGCAACATATGGACTTGCAATGGAGGTAGACCCTAGTTTACGACCTCACAAGTCACACCTAATATGTTAATTCAGCACAATTTTCATTGATGACCAAGTGGCTGATGTTTTAAATTCGCTAGTCCTTAATGTGATCGAGAAAAAAACAATGCCGCTCTTCCTAAATGCTTAATTCTAATACCTCTTTGATAGGTTAGAAGCATTCAAGGATGCATGGATACGGACATGATACGGTGACTCGGCAATTTCCAAAAAATTAGGATTCGGCGACATGGTCAAACTTTACTTTTTATAACTCATATGAACATAAACAACAACCTAAAGATATGAACATAAACAACAACCTAAATCTTAAAATTGTTTAAAACTTTTAGTTTTGAAGCTGGAAGAGGAGAGCTTAGCAAGAGAGATAGTAAAATTTACAAAGAAACACAAATAGTCAAAATTTACTGGAAAGTGTATCTAATTTACAAATTGTTTCAAAGTAGTGTGTAATTATGTATCTAAGAGCAAAATAATCATCAGAAACAGAGAAATTACATGGTAAAATACCTTTTTTGTGTGTATTGTATTTAATTTAGAGCGAGCGAAGAAACGACATTGATGACGCCCAGTCAAGAACCCTCAGACCGAGAACGGCATGAAGATGTGCTATAATTGAAACAACTCTCCCCAGCTAAAGGGATCAAAGAATTGGCGATTGCAATTGAGTGCAACAGAATTGGTGTTTCTTCAAGAACTACTTTCAAAAACAAGCAGAGAAAAACAGGATAAAAAAAGAAAAAACCAAGAAAAAAAAGGAAAAAACCACTGGCCGTGTCGGGGTCATGTCGGTCTCAGCCAACGTGTAATGACCGTAGACCGTGTGTCGAATATGTGTCGGGCGCGTGTTGGTCGCGAGTCCGTGTCCGACGTGTATCCGACTCTCAAAACGAGGGTTTTCCGAAGAGTCTATGCATCCTTGGAAGCATCGAAGTTCGAAATTTCATTGCATTCTTAATTAGAAAATGACAGTTCTTTTCAATAAAAAAAAGTGTGGGAAGCAACTTCAAACCTAATGAAGGGATAATCCAACAATAAAGACACATAATAAATCCGTCTACTACGCTATTTTAGCCTTAGGATTTAGTGATTCTCCCATAAAATGTGTTAAGGAAGCAAGTTCCAACTTAATGAAGGGAATAATCCAACACTAAAGATACATGATAAATCCATCACCGCTATTTTAGCCTTAGGATTTAGTGTTTCTCCCATAGCCCGTTTCTGTCATTTTCTTAAAATTTTTTATTTATTATTATTTTTTATCTATTTTTTTTTTAATTGTTTTGGGCTGAAGAGAAGAAAACCATATCTACAGATGCAGAGAACAACAAAATATTAGCATGAAATCCCTACGATGAAGGATACACCAAAAGAACCAAAAAAAAAAAATTTAATCCAAGTAAGAAAAGGAAATGGAGACCAAATAGCTCCTTTTTTTTAAAGGGGACAACTTTCTTAATGGCATACAGATAGTATTCTCAGGAGCATCAAATAACTTTTATGTACTGCACATTATCTACCCTCAGTTGTATGTGTATTCAAGTCTTACAGGTGGTGCTTGTTAAAAGGTAATGCTGCAGTCTGGGAAGTTTGACCTTGTCCACGTGTTCTTTGGGAAAATGAAAAGAAGTGGCATAGCTCCAAATGCCTTGACTTACAGAGGTAGAATAGTCATTCCTGTAACTAGGTTCATGTATGTTTGGGGGTTTATGAACTTTTAGATGGATTCCATAGTTATATTTTATCTTGTTATATTGACTTTTGCAGTTCTTGTAAAAACCTTCTGGGAAGAAGGTAATTTGAATGAAGCTATCAATGCAGTCAGGAGTATGGAACAAAGAGGAGTGGTTGGAGCAGCTAGTGTCTATTATGAATTAGCTTGCTGCCTGTGCAAGAATGGAAGGTGGAAAGAAGCTATGATGGAGGTAAATTTCTTATTATTGATCTATTATATAGACTTACTGAAATTTATACATTTCAACCCATTGGTGACCTGTTATTTTCTAGGAAGCATGTCTGTGCATTTCCATTTCCTTTTGTTCGAAAATTTCGTCTGAGAAAGTATTATCTTTTTGAAATGGTGAAAGAGCAAACCTGCATTACTGTAAATATAGTGTGCATGTCTTGTTAAAACTTAAGCTAGCTCTGGAATTCCTCAGATCACCATCCAACTTGCAATCTTGAATGCGATTCAATTTGAAATCGATTTTTGCAGGCTTGCAATGTGCATAGTTCAGTACAAAGTCGGCTTGTGTCTGTCATTTACTCATTTTCATGAATGATCTGTATATACACAATGCTGTCATGGATCCTAGCATTCTAGCAATGAATGTCGATATAATACTGGGGTTTTGTTTATGAAAGTCATACCACAAATTTATATTGAAGTTTGGAATTACCCCTTCATATATGATATCTGGTTTGCTCTTTTTGGTTATGATGTTGTAATCTTTTGAATGCAGCAATTAATTCATATTAACATTTCTGCAGGTTGAAAAGCTGAAAAAATGTCCTCTTACTAAGCCCTTGGAAGTAACCTTCACTGGTATGATAATGTCTTGTATGGACGGAAGGCATGTTGATGATTGCACCTTGATCTTTGAACAAATGAAAGATCATTGTTCCCCCAACATTGGAACCATCAACGCTATGTTGAAAGTCTATGGCCGCAATGATATGTTTGACAAAGCTAAAGAGTTGTTTGAAGAGACAAAGAGTAAGGACTTCAGTTTTAACACCAAATTTGGTGGTGGCTCTCTTACTCCAGATGTATACACTTACAGCTTGATACTCGAGGCATCTTCTAGTGCACACCAGTGGGAATTCTTTGAGTATGTGTATAAGGAGATGGCTCTCAATGGTTACGAGTTAGATCAGAATAAACATGCATGGTTACTTGTGGAAGCATCCAAAGCTGGGAAGGTAAACTGCAATTATTTCGAATTCTTCACATTTTCGTTAAGATTTTTGGTATATTCATTCTTTCAAAGCTTAGCTCAACTAAAAAGATCTTTAACTTCCTATATTTATAGGGGCATCTATTGGAACATGCATTTGACATGATTTTGGAAGCAGGAGATATCCCTCCTCTGGCATTTTTTACGGAGATGGTGTGCCAAGCTACAGCACGGCATGACTATGAAAGAGCTGTTTCTCTCGTAAACGTCATGGCCCATGCCTCGTTCCAAGTTAGTGAAAGTCAGTGGACAGACATTTTCCTGAGGTGCCGAGACAGGATCTGTGATGATGGACTTCAGAAGCTGTTAGACACACTGTGCAATAGTGAAGTAGTTAGTGAACCCACTGTCTCTAATTTATCAAAATCATTAAAATCCATCTGTAGATCAAGTTCTCCTTCTCCAGAGGAGTACTTAGCTGTCATAACTTCAGGTGATACTCCTGGAGTTGAATCAACCTCAGGCGATAGTAATGGGGTACTGTATGGTGAGAGAAGTGGGGATATACAAAATTGTTCAATGGATACTCTGGATGAAATTGAAACCCCAATGCCTGAAATGAGTGCCATCAAGAATGATAATGTTCCAGCTGCTGCCTATCCATCTGAAAGTGATGCAGTTGATGATATTGATATCAGTTCAAGAGCAGATTCATCAAGTCACTTGTGTAAAAATAAAAGCACAAGTAGCGACCATGATGGTGCTGGTGTTGAAGATGGGAGGTCAAATCCGATCCTGGATAGAGACTTGGAAGATAATATGGAGGAAACACTTGACTTCCTAATCAGCAGGAATAGTTCTAGTGGTTCTGGACTACCCTCAGGTTCTGAAATACTCGATGAATGGCAGAAAGGCAGAAACAAGGATGGTATTTTCTTCGGCTTCTCAACTTTGAGTGCCAAAGAACATGCGTCTCCTTTAGACTGAACCTTTTTGTATGTTGTCATGGTGCATTGCTCATGCAGATGTCTTCCACCAGCTATGTCACCTGTGATCGTAACTATTTATTGCAAAGTTAATTATGCTCTTCTATTTTTCATTTGCTTATGGCACTTGATACTTGCAAGTTGCTTAAATACATTATCTTCTCCAGAGAGAATAACTATTAAGTTGAATGTCATTGTTGAGGGCAACCACAAAATGAATTCCAAGACATTGGCCAACGTTATATTAGACAAACACAAACGTATCAGCCGACTTTGACAACTATTTACAAACTTGGTCTGTTATACAAAGAATGATAATGAACAATGTTCTGTTGCTTCTTGGCATGCAGAGATAAATCTTTCTAAACATCCTGAAGAGCGAGTAGCAAGAATTACCACTTTGATTGCTGAAACATATTCATGTAAGATGTAGTAAGAACACTTTGAATATAAAAAACACCTGCAGAATGAACTTTTATTACCTAAACATTCAAGAACCATGGGTTAATTTGGTCTGCATAGTTATACCATGAACATCAGAATTAGCTATACCAGGGACGTCAGAATACTAAGTCTTTGACAGTTTACTACTGAAAGCAGACACTATAAACAAATATATACAATGGAACTTTGCTAAATGAATATATTCATATGAGATTTGACATTGGGAATGTCTCATGCTGCTTGTACTGCAGTGCCTTAGAATCTACCCTCTCAAACCTTCAAATGTGTAAGAAACAAATATCTTGCACAAATGCTCATGCCTTCAAACATTAAACCTAAAAACTCTGCAAGAAGAACGTGACCAGAGCACCACACTTGGTGGTATATATTTCATCCCATCTGCCACTGCATCCACAACACAAGACAAAACATAGACGAAACAACTTTGGTTAATTTCATATTTTAAAATCCTTGATTTTGAAGAGACAATGAGGCTTCAATCTGCCGGACCAGGTGAGTGCTATCATAAACGGCAAATCACAGTCTAACAGTGCCAACTTCTTGGAGCTTCTTATATTTTTTTGTTTAAGCTAGAACCTTCTAATGCATCCATTGGAACCAAGCAAAGAAATTGGGTGTGATCATATGCTTTACCTTGAGAACAGGTTCACCATTGTTGGAGTTAGCAGATGATTTCTTTTCTGCAGCCATTTGTGCTCGTGCTGCTTTTCCTGCAGCAGACTTCTCAAATTGCTCTTGTCTGCAATTCCACCACATCCAAATTGTTACCATTATTAGTACATTACCAAATACCACATATGACAAAGTAAAGTAACAATATTTGTAAAACCCTGCTTTGCACAAAACCTCGAGTTGAAACAAAACCAACCTACCCCCCTAGGCCCTAGGGTACATAAGCACATTACTTTCCTTACAGAACAGCTCCGAAAAGAATTGAACATGTTCTCTCTTAAAAATCAATTTCTGAGCATGTGATCCCAAAGCAATCTAGTTCAACTAAAGGTGGACAAAACTTGTCAATATTAATGGAGGATTGTTTGTTTTTGCTTGTTCTTAATCTTACTAAAATTTTAAATTACGCCAAATATTGCGCATTCTTTTTGAGGAACTCAGCTCTCCAACAAGATTAAGATGAACATATAAATAACCCCATTAACCAAGAGGTCCAAGACGCCCATCGGTATGTGGTATCGATAATTACAATAACAAAACCATTAAACTAGTTCTTGTAAATGTTTAAAATTAGAAAGAATTTTTTTTTTTTTAAGCTCTAAGAGGGTGTTTGTTTTTTGTTCTAATTTGTTCAAATTGGAATCAAAAGTCTTAATAAGAAGTCGGACACACTACCAAGGGTGTTTGTTTTTACTTCTAATTTAGTGCTTAATGAAAATTAAAATTCAAAAAATCGTTAGGCGAGCGGCGAGCATGAGACTAGGCGATTTTTTAAAATTAAAAATTACAATTTATAAAATTTAATCATAATAGCATATAAATGACTTCCAATTCAATGTTAAGATAAAAATGCAAAATGTATAAACATGAAAAATTAAGCATAATAGCATATAAAAATAATGAGTAATTCTCATTCTTCTCCAACCATGATAGGTTCAATAACATAAAGAGTTTATTGGAAGAAAAAAATACTTGTTTTTTTTAAACATAAATTCATAGAGTTTCATAGAGGGAAAAAAATACTTGAAAGGCTAGGCCTCTAACATTTTTTTTCAAAATGGAAATAAATAAATAAATTTCAAAAACCTGCCCATTTCCTATCCTATCACAGCCTAGGTCCCTGGCTGATTTTTTTCTCCGCCTACCCATTAGTCCTAGGCTTTTTCTAGCCGCCTAGGCCAATTTTTAGAACACTGATGAAAATTCATTCCAATTAATAAATTTGTAATGAATGATATTATCTATCGTCCACCGGCTATACCCTCTTCTCCATCTTCTCTCTATCATGCGAGAAATGTTGTCACTGCCACCACCACGCTCCCCTCCCCTGCTCTTCTTCTTCTTCCTCCCTCCTCTTTATCTTCCTTCAGTTGTTGAAGATTATAAGGAAAATATAGTGATGTTGGGTGGTTTTGGAGGTGGTGGTAGAAGGGGATCTCAACGTTATTTGAAGGGGAGAAAACACAGGTGAAGATAATGTCGGTAGTATGTGATGAGCGATAGGAGTTGTGGGGTTGGGAAAAACTTCCAACTAAAGTTTAGAAGGCCAAACGCTTGGAAAAAAAAAAACCACCTAAATTTCTAATCAGTTGAAACAATTGTAACAGCAAAAACAGAATCCAAAAGCCCTAAACCCTAAGAAATCCAGAATCAAATTGAAAATATACCTTTTCTGTGCAGCTTCAGCAGCTTTGGCTCTGGCTTCAGTGGAAGCCAAACGATCTTCTTCTCTTCTCTGCTCTCTGTTTCCGCCAAAACACGCCAAACAAAAACTCATCTCCCTTTTTCTTTGCTTTCTCTCTTTTTGTTGTATAATTCCTTCTTGTGTTGTGTTGTGTTGTGTTATGTTGTAATTGTAATGTTGTTATATACAAATCCAACCAAGTCGTTGAAAGGTCTTTATCCACTACCGTATCCAACGGTCATAACTGACAGTTCATCCTCACCCAAGTTTAGCTACTCTGTGTTTCTATACCCAACCTACTAAGTAACAGCTGGGATCCACCCTTACGCGTTATGCCACGTGGCATCATCACAAACGATGACAGACGCCATTTCATTCAAGTTTCAACCAGAGTTGAGGCTTCCACGGTTGAAAACTCATTAGAGTTTCTCCCAGCCAATAAAAAAAAAGAAAACACCACAAATGAATGAATCAGAGATTGCGTGATCGAAAGGAGAGATGAAGCTTTGATTTCATGGTGGTTTACTGTACTTGTTGATCTCTTAATGGGGTTTTCTCTTTTCTTCCATTTTATGATTTTGATCCTTAAAATGGTGGTTTTAATGAAAGTTGGGTTGTTTGGTTTGAAATTTGATGAGTTGGGGTCTGGTTTTTTTTTTTTTTTTTTTTTAATTTTATTTTATATTGCAGGAAGTTGATCAAGGAAGACTTTGTTGATCAAAACAAGGTATTTCACACGTTTTTAGTTGATTTTATGTATGTAATTTGTGACTGTTATTACTGTTTTTTTGCCTTCTTTTATATCACAGTTAGGACGACAGTCTCTGTTCTGTATTTCTTAATATCTATTGGGGATTGATGCATTAGCTCCATTCGTCATCAGGTTTTGATCAATTGTTTGTGAATGAAAACCGATATTTTCAACTTTTAGAATATCAACTTGTTTACTAAATATCACGAAAAATTATAGATTGATTTGAGTTTTTATGTCGATCATATTACTGAGGATAAATGACAAACCTAACAGTAAGTTCCATGAATTTTTGTTTATGTGAGCAACTTTAATCCATTGTAGCATAACCCAGGGAGCTAGCTAAAAAACGCAATGTTTTCATGGAGCTATATCATCAATGATCTAATTTGGTGTATCTTTTTTAATTTGGGTTTGACCTTGAGTTGTTGTTATCGGCTTAATCTGTGTTCTTAGATCAGTTCCCTCTGAAAATATTAATGACTTACAACTTCAAGTATTAGTGGTAGTATCCATAAAAGTTTCATTACAAACTAAAAAATTTTAGTGATGTTTTTTCTATATTTAATATACCATTAAGTTGGGTTCGTACCGTTCCCTTTTTTTTTACCCTGAAATTTAATTTTCTATATACAAACATTCCTCAAAGTATATTAATTAAAATAGTGATTTAGTTTACATACTTGTACACATACTTATTCATGTTCATGTTGAGATATTTAGCAAACTGAAGCAAATTCAATATTTTCCCAAAGCATTCGTGTTGAATTTACGACTTCCCAGATTTTTATTACATTGTGATTGACTAAATTCAAAAGAAAGAAAAAAAGTTTTTACATTCATTTGCAAAAAAAATGATATTTGGTTAATTAAAAAAAAGTCCTATGACTATTTCTCTTAAATAATGAAGTTAAGTTTGTTGTATTTCAATTAACCCATATAGAGGTCTAAATTAAGAACGTGAATAATGAGGAATAATGTTTATTTAAAAAATAATAAAATAGAAAATATAACCATAAATGACTATCCAAAAGTTTCTTAAAATGAATATAAGTTTTATGTGCATTATTACCATAAGATTTGTTCACTTCCAAATGCATAAAACCAGCAAGCAAATTGAAATCCTACAAAGGATGACAATACCTTATAGAAGCCGATGTCGTAGATGCTATTCATTAGTGTTACTCACCTCAAATTCTTCTCTATGCTAGAAGAGAGGTTTCCAGCATGAGAAAGAGAGAGGGGCTGCAAATAGAATTTCAAGAGATAAAAAAGAGATCAAATAAGGAAAAGTGTAGATGGAAAAAATTAGATGGAGAAGAGCATTCATTGTTGGTGTCTTCACACTTCTTAAAAAGAGATGAGAGGGTGAATTTTAGTTTTATGAGGAATATTTGACTGGCAGATAAGGACATTACATTGAAAGAGCAAAAATAAGACAAAGGAACTAATACAAAACAGAATGAGAAAAAGAGTGCCAACAAAAACCCTAGAATACTTTATTCCCTTATGTTCATATGACCAAATGGAGGTTCCATCCATGAAGGAAGATTGCTTTGCTTAATACACACCAGCAGATCTACCAACCACTTCCACCTTAGGCTCAAAGATTTTCTACTACTAGTTTGTCCTTTATTAAATTCTCGGTGTTTTGTTTAATGTGGGAGATCGCCTCCTTAAATTGATTATTTAGTTGGTATAAGTCCATTTTCAAACTACTTTTAAAAATTACATTTTTGCGAAACTATTCGCTGATTTTAAAACAACTGAATGTGGCTGTATACTGGATTCTTTTGTTTTGAATTGTTGATGAAAGATGAAGTAGGTCTGGATTTCAAATCCATGGTTGGGGTTTACTTGTCTTGACTTGGACGTTGAGCTCTTGTTATCTTCTAAATGCGGGTTATGTCTTTATTTTGGAAGTTTCAGGTGAAAGTTATTGCTAGGAAAGTGAGGGAGAGAAACAAATCATATAAGAAGCGATCTTTCTCCAAATATTGTAGCACCTTTAGCGGGGTTCATACTTGATTCTTGCAACACACCTAAGCGGCTAAGCCTCTCGATCTCTTCAGTTCTTTCATCAACAGCCCACCATGTCATCTCTCTCATGCTTCGTCCCTTTTTTATTTTGTCATTCACATATATACTTGAGAATCAGAAATCATAAAGCATACTTTCATCTCACCAATTCTTCTAAGACCGCGTCATGATCTCTCGTCAAGTTCTCTTTTCAAAAACAACAAGACCCCTTTCTCTTTCTCTCTCTGGTTTTATTTATTTATTTATTAAGTTTTTTTTTGTTGGGGGGGGGGGGGGAGAATTTGATTTTGCTGATTTATGAGGAACAATGAGCTAAAATCTAATTCATTATTTGTATGGTTATCCCCATTTATGGTGAACTTCACCAATACGGTCAAGTTTTCCTTAATTACACTTTGATATTCATTTTGTATGATTTGGTAGTCTGTTTGTATCCTGAAACAGGGTTAGACTTGGTTTAGAGAAATTGACGAGGATAAATCATTCTTTCCCTCATTTATGGTGAAGTGAACTTTAATTCAAGTAGAGAGGTTATTGCTTTGTGGTGCCAAAAGTTTGGGGTTGGATGTTTTCATCTATTCTATGAATGCTTCCATTATGCAGATTCATTTTGAACTTTCCAGATATGGGTGAGATATACCAACCAAAGATTTTTAACTTGTGGTGCACTAGATTTATCTTGGAGCTTCAACTTTGGAACATGTCCTTTGAACAAAGTTGTGATTGTTTCATGAGAAGTGCCTTCTTAGCAAGGCCCTTTTATGCTGTGTTATAAGCCTTCCACCTTTCTAAGGTATTGAGGTTTATCACATACTGAGTCGCGTCACTTCTTTTGGAGAAACGACAATAAAACAATAGTATGCACTAATGGACCTCTCTAGGTTTAAATACCATTAGGCATCTTAATCCCAACATTGCAAGTGAAATCATCATCAACACCGATGTTCAAAAAAATTCTATAATGATTTTCATTTCACCCCTCTTCCACCACCATTATTTACACTCTTCATCACATTCTAGATTGGATAATTTTGAAAAAGTAAATGGATGGTAGAACCCCCAGCTTCTACTTATATAATAAAGATCTATGCAGTTAATTGCGGGTTATAACGTCGAAATAACTCATAATGGACTCGAGGCGTTAGATTTTTATATAAAATGTCAGGGTATAACGAAGAGAGTTATAACGGCATATATCGGACGTTATTTGTATAAAATGTTTTTTCTTTACGCCGCTATAACGAATCAAGAAATAAAAAAAAATACTAACCCATTTATTCTCGATTACAGATCCCTGAAGAAGTCGAGCCCTGTCACTCTAGCAGAGAAAAGAAAGAAGAAGAAATGCAATTAGGAGAGAACCCTAGCGTAGAGAAGCGAAAGAGGAAGAAGAAGAGAAAGAGGGAAGAAGAAGAAGAGAAGGAGGAAACGATCGAACCCTTGGCCCCTTTTCGATCGATCGAACCGTCTGTTTGAGGAGAAGAGAAGGGAAGGAGAAGAGAAGAAGTATCGAACCATCTCTGTAAGTGTGATCTCTGTTGTGCTTTGTTTTGCTTCTTCCTTCTTTTCTTTTTTGCTTTGCTTTGCGTCATCCTTCTTCTCTGATCTCTGTCTTTGTTTTGCTTCTTCATTCTTTGTTTGGACTTTGGAGGAAGAAGTGATTTTAACATCTTTTCATGTACTAAATGAGGACCAAGGAGAAGAAGAAGACATAGATATTGACATTGATCTTGTTATATGATGTTTCATTTTGATGTTTTGATGTGTTGACATGAACATGATATCTTGCTGATCTTGACATTGACATTGTTGATCTTGCTTAATGTTATGAACATAATATCTTGCTATTTTGCTTTATTGAATTACAATTTCAACAGTTACATCTGTTGTTCAACTGAAATTTATTGAGTGTGTTTGTTAATGTAGATAACACAGTTCAGGGATTTAGTCGTGCTGGCGTGCTGCTACTTGCTGGTGCTGTGATCTCTGTAAGCTTCCCTTCTTTAAATATTTGTTTACCTGAAACAAATATGAGCAATGAGTAATGATATGAATTAATGCTTAGTGATTAGTTTCAAGTTTATTAGCATTATTAGCATATTGGCGGTAACAAGTTTATGTTTAGTGATTTACTTTTTTGACTCTATAGTCTATAATACATTAATATACTTAGTGGGGGTATAAAAATATATTTCGTTATAAACCATTATATCTCGATATAACCCATTATAACCTATAACGCTCCTAGACCGTTATGGGTCCGTTATCCGTTTTAACTGCATAGGTAAAGATATGATGGTTATTGATCAAATTGATCTATGCCTATAATAAGATGGTCAAGAATTTCGAGCAACAAATGCAACACTAGTAGCACTGACTTTGATAGTTGGACCACAACAACACAAAAGAGACTAGATTGGTAGGGTGTATCATTGATTACTGCAAACATCTATCTCTGCATTGTTATCGAATTGTACCCAATGAATCACATCAGTCTTTTTCCTTCCTTTTTTTTTTTTTTTTTTTTTTTTTTTTTCTATAAATGCTTATAATTTGAATACATTAATATTTAGATTTATCATGTTGGGCAATTTACAGTTTAAAGATCACGAGTCTAGTAATTCTTGTAACATTAAAATTTAATTTGAACAGAATCAGAAATGGATTGCCCTGATTTAGTATCAGATGGAAATATAGATTGCAATGGAACTGCGGGAAGAAAGCAGCTAAGATGGGATTATGCCATGGATACTGCTCTACTGGATACATTAGTAGAAGCTGCTAAGCAAGGTCACAAACAGGGTAATACTTGGCATAACCATGTGTGGAAACTAGTAGGTGAAGCTGTTTATGAAAAAACTCATCAAGTAGTATGGAAGAAACATATAGAGAGTCGATTGCGTACTATGAAAACTGAATATAGAATATTTGCTGAATTGAAAGAAAGGAACGGGTTTGTGTGGGATCCTGTGAAGCAAATTATCTCTGCACCACATGAAAAGTGGGAGGAGCTTTTCAAGGTATGACCTTGTTTTCTGAAATATTCATTTTACAGCAAAGCATTTCTTTGTTACTATGGTTTTCATTATCATGTCTTACTGCATGTTCTTCCAGGAAACTGGGAAATACAAAGGTTTCCGTGATAGGGGTCCCAAATGGGATTTTGAGAAACTCTGCATCATAATTGGCAATGACCATGCCGATGATGACTTACGAGAAGTAGACAAAGACCAAAACTTGGATAATCTTGGAGATAATGTAAATTTGGATGATGTTGGGGAAAATGTGAGTGTGTCAACTGCAGGTATTGGTAAGAGACCATTACCTTCTTCCTCACAAAAGAGGCAACATGACAAGAAAGTGCGTCTGATCAAGTCTGTGAAAGATATGATCGACAGGATGAATGCTAAGATGGAACAAATTACAAAGTCAGTAGATCCAATGTCATTCACCAAAACATTACACTCGGAGGTGATGAAGACAGAGGGATATAGCATGGAGTATTTAGATAGTGCATTTGCAATTCTTAGGAGAGATCCTGTCGAGGGAGAAATCTTCATGCCGCCGGCGAGTCTCGAACCTAGGATGTGGGGGATAAACCCACACAGCCCTAACCACTCGACCATAACACCATTGGCGACCCATTTTAAAGTTATTCAGGTCAAGTCACCTCAACTTCCCCACCAAGTCAAGTTGACCAAGGTTATAAAGGCCCACCAGGTCAAGTGGATTGAGGCCTCGCCAAGTCATGTTGAATGAACTATTTTTAGTCTATTGTACGTGGGGCACTGTCTAGTTGTTATTGTTTGCTAAGAGAATCGTCTGTTTTTGCTTTTGTTCAAATGGAAAAGAATATAAGCTTTTGAAATGGGATTATCATGTGGGACTAATTAAACACAAATCTCAGATAAGCAGCTTTACTCCATAATCCCATATTATAATCACTCCCCTTGATCTTAGGAACCTCTCTTTATAATTGCAAGTTATCTTATTTATTGACCTATTCTTTAATTATTTGAATCCTGGAGCTTGTCTTAGTACGATGGAGTCATTAGTGACGTTATAATGCATCAGACCTTATGTCAAGAACTAGAAGTTGATTAGCTAGTACTTAAAAAAAGTTATTAGAGCTTAGGAAGAAAAGTCGATGCATGCAATGTGTGGTTTATGAGATTTGCAATATCTTAATTAACTTTTTCATTATCTTTTCTTTCTAAATAATCATCATTATTTAATTACAGTTGTTAATGGTCATCAGTGATCTTAAACATTGCTAAAACACAAGGCAAACCAATGTGATATTGGTGAACATGTCAGGAGATCAAATTCCAACTTCACTCAACGTGGTTTTATATATATATATATATATATATATATAATAAATAAATAAACGCCATTTCACCAATAACTCTTGTTTTTACCATGTTATCTTGGAAATGATCTTGTAAATGATGATCCCTGCTGCAAAATCTTACCATTTGAAAGTTTGTTACCATTGCTGCTGTTCATGTTTTTCTCACTCAACCATTTCAAGTACTCTCTCTTCTTCATAGACAAACTCGATCTTGATTCCTCATGCTTCATTGTAGGCACGCAGTACCACCAGATAGCAGTACAAAGTATCGCAAATGAACGCCCATACATCACTATGCACAATAGGATATGAAGACCATAAGTAGAGAACAATAATTATGTCTCCTCCATCTAGCCCAATCCACACTTGACAAGAACTTTGTATTCTTGTCAGTCATTTCGATTGGATCCCGTTTAGTATCACTTGCTTGGGATTTGACTTCTCCAAAGCTTCATTACACTTGTTATTCTCTTGATGGTCTGTCAACTTGATCACAACAGGAACCAAGCCTTCGGATGAGTGACTGACTGAATCAACCAAGAAATCCTTCTTTTGAGAACCCATTTGTTTGTAGATCGCTTCTTCCTTTTCTTCTCCAGATTATCTAAAACGATGGCAAACTTATCAAGCCCAGCACTTGAATACGGGTTCTCATCGTTTTTGTTGCTCTTCTTGCTACTTCTTGATGATGATGATCTCTTTGGTGCTGAAGAAGAAATACTGCATGGTTCATGATCTTCTTTGCGAATACTTCCAACACCACAAAGCAAAGTTTTCAACAACATTCCTACAATGAATGATTGATTGATGGAAAGTTTGTAGTGTGAGTATAACGAGATGTTATTGAATAGTTTGGAAAGTGAAATACATATATATACAAGTTGGTGTGTTCAATTAGTATTGGCTTGTTGAGAGAAAGACTAAATCCAATAGAGGTGATCGAAGTCAATTCAAAGGTGAATACCATGGAAGTTGTACTTTGTTTATGTAGAGAAAACCAGCAAGGTCAGAGATTCTTATATATCCAGTCGAGCAAAACTCGGTATGAGTCGATCTGACTCGGTAAGATTCAGAGGTGACTTGGAGTAAAAACTAGGGAAAAATTTAGGATGCCTGGTACTATGCCTGGTGGGTGCCAAGCATCGTTGATTTGCGTCGAGATAAGTGTAACACTTGTCTCGATGCAAAATCAACGGTGCTGGCACCCACCAGGCACCCTAGTCTTACTAAAAAAACTAGTAAAATAAACCTAGAAGAAGAAAACAATCGAACTTTTCAATTCTTGTTACTATAATAACAAAGGTATTATGAGTACAATACAACAACAATGCTCCATTTATTGAGATTTGGTTTGTCTGATCCAAGAAATCTTGTCCAAGAAACTAAATCCTGTTCCCAAAGGGAATTCCGTTGCTTTTGGATCATGTTGAGCGATCCATCTTGAGCCATATAAACTCAAATAACCTTAAAAGATGCTCCTACATCAACTTCATAATATTTGAACTTCTAAAGTAAGTAATAGGGGAAAAAAAAATTAAAACACTTCTTAACCTAATTAAGGTATGAATTTTGCAAAAGAGACCTCTAATAAGATTTTTTTTTTTTTTTAAAGTTAACTAAAATATGCTTGACTTATTAAAAAATTTTGATGGGTTACTTGGAGAAGTAGAGGTTGAATTGAAATTCATAAAACCGGCAATCTTAATCTGATTCAGTTATGATCAGTTCTTCGAGTTTAATAGACAGTTAGTCAACATATGTATGACATTTTTTTTTTTTTTTGGTTCTATCAAAGTTCGAATTAAGGGTATAGATTGGAATTGGTGTATATGTATATAATGTAAATATAATTCATTCTCAGTCAATAGTTTAATTTATTCAATGGTACTGCAATGCACAGAACTGTATTTGTGTATGTTCAATAATAGCAATTAAAATGAAATAACATATCTACCCTTCCTACCTCTCATCTCATCTTATCTTCAGAGGATAATTTACAATGTCAGTGCTGCTAGCTGGTCTCAAAATGATATGAAATTTTATGATGACGAACTCATCTTTAATTAGTGGACAAGCACCGAGGGCCATCCTTCAAATCATTGTGAAACCCTTAATCATTCTAGTGGTAAGGTGAGAGGTAAAATATGTTGCAGCCTCTCATGTGAAAATGGCACACAGCATCTAAAAGCACTTCAGATAGAGGTGTAGGAACCCTAATTTAGCTCCACAAGCATCTCAGCCTCAGCATGTGGTTATTTTCCTACTCTCTCACATATTCTCATGATCTTACAAGTCTTTTTGTTTGAAAAATTAGAGATGATTTTTGTGTATTTTTTTAATGATTCAACTGTAATTTAATCAAACAAAATAAATAAATACCCTTCGTCAACATGCATGTCTATGGTTGGATTCGTTAAAACAGTGTTTATTTGGCTATACATCATCACATCTTACATCAAGAGAAAAATCTCCATTTGCTTATGTAATTGAGCATATAATTTGATGCACTTGTACATGTAATTGAGCATTTTGTACAAAAATAAAGTAGATTGTAAATAAGCAAATATTAGTTGCCTTGACTTCAATTCAAACTAACCCAAACCAACTTCATTGTTTACAAATTAACCAATGGTTAACATGTCAGGAGACTAATTCCCAACAAAAAAAAAAATAATGTTACATGTATAGACAATTGTAGCAAAAATGAAGGGAAAAATAAAAATAAAAATAAGGGTCGAGTTCTTAATGTCATGGTGGTGATTATTCATGATGCAAATTTGTAGCCTTTCTTCTTCATCATCAATCGATCCAAATTCACATACATCATCCTGATTCATGTTAGGCGCCAAGTACCACCCGATAGACGTGCAAAGTATCGCGAATGACCGCCCATATGTCACCAAGCAGCACAAGATGAAGACAATAACTAGACAAAGATAATAATCTTGTCTTCTCCACCTAGCCATGATCACACTTGACAAATTCTTCCTCTTGTTCTTCTTCTCATGATCTACATCCGTTTTCCGCCGGCCTTTAGCTTCATCATTCGCAGCTACTTTGTTGGAATATTAAACCCACTCCAATTATTCATGGGCCTAAAATTGTTCATGTTCTTATCCACGGTAGTACCGTGTGAATTTACGGTGTAGTTGTACGAATGGTACCCACCGATATAGTTATAATCCCACGACCCCGCTCTCGCTTCCTCTTGATATATGATTGGATTCGCCTTCTCTACAAGTTCGAGATTTTAGAGAGTTGACAATTTATCATACTTGCTTTGCATCTGACTTGTGCAATCCTTCTGAATCAGCCTCCGTACCCTGATCACCATGATCCTTCTTCAACTTGACCACAATAGGAGGAACCCAATGTCCTTGAGAGTACCCAAACCAGACTAATGAATCTTTGTCCTGCAAACCCATTTGCTTGTAAATCCTCTGCCTCCTTTCATCAAGATCAGCTAAAAGAGCAGCAAATTCATCCAGCCCACGCGTGCGTCGAATACGGGTTCTTGTTAATCTTCCATGCTGTTGAAGGACACGATAGATCGTCATCTACTTCATGAAAACTACCAGCTCCACAAATCAACGTTTTTAACATTTCCTGTATAATTTTGGTTTGTTTGATAGTTAGGAGAGAAATATATAAATGCGGTTATGTTTATGAGAAGGTGTTAAAAAGACTAGATCTGAAGGAAGGTGGGAATACTTAATTCAAAAGCTAGCTATTTCGCAGTTGAAAACACATGGATATGATGATATACATGCATGGAACCTTCTTTCTTATCTCTACAATGAGTAATTCTTGCTGGCCTGGGCCCCGCTGCCTGGTTGCTGTCTTGGGGGGCGAAAATACACTCCCCCCCCCCCTCCCTCTTTAAACACATTTTTCCAAAAAAATTAAAGAGAAGGGGGTAAAAGTGTACATTCGCCCCCCAGACAACAACCTCGCTCCCTTTCCCAGGCCAGCTAGAATTGGGGTTACAATTTGTACCTTGACTTTCTCATCAAAGTCTAGAAACACGTTACTTGGAGGAGATTCCCAAACTTGTCAACTCTTCTAATCTTTGTTTTTTTTTTGTTTCTTATGTGAAGGTCCATCAATGGATGCATCTCAATCTATTAAAAAAAAAATCGCTCGAACAAATCTCTACTAAATGCCTGATGGTCATTGAAATGACCAAAATATACCATTCATCATTTAGTTAAATATTTTTGTAATAATTAGAGTATAAAGTGAAAAGTTATGGGCATAAAAGTAATCTCAATGGAACAATTTAAGATACTTAACCGGGTTTTTTTTTTTTAATCCATTAATCCATCGTAGGGCTCGAACCTTGAACCTGTGATTCCATCCGCCATAGGCACACTGTTGACTTGGTACCCTATTAGCCGAGTCAATTAAGACATGAAGGCTTATTGACACATTATATAAGAGGTTGTCACTCATGACCGGTACATGTTGTGAATACCTCACAATATGTAATATTACAGTAATGCCCTTTGTCCTTATATTAGATAATATTTATTAAGTGTAATAGTAGGGGTATAAAGATAATGTCAATAGAATAATTTAATTTTGATAAACAACAAAGTCATTTAGCTAAGCCATTTAAACGATGATACTAAGCCGAGCTACTTAATCCATAAAAAAAAATTGCTTATTGGTAAAATAATTTACATGTTTTTGTCATTTTGTTGGTATTATAGAAGATGTATATATAATTTTTAACCCATTTTGAGAGGGAAGGAATCTGAACTTTCAGATTTTTAGATTAGAAATAACATCCAATGAATTTTTTATTATTTTAATTCAAACTTTTCTAAAAAAAAAAAAAAAAAAATTAAGTGCGTTTGAAGACTAGTACTTAATTTTTTTTTTTAGAGATGATTCCATGTGTATTTGTTTTTTCAATATTTAAGATTTCTAAGAAGAGAAATTGACGACCTTATTTATTTTTTTGTTGTTGTTGAAAATGATGAATAACGAAACCATAAGAGTGTGGGTGGTCCATCTACACCCATGGTATGCTGACTTGACCACCACAGCCACAAGTTGGTTATGCTTCGGAAAACCATACACAATTGGGTTCCACTTAAAGTGAAATTGTCATGGTTGCCCCCTAAACCACTGCATAGATAAGATATGTAAATTTTTCAAAATAATGAGGTAAGAATTTTCTGAATAACTTTTGAACAATTGAAACTGCAGGCAAAGGCAAAGGCAAAGGCAAAGAAACGGAGGGTGTATTATGAACCTATATTATATATGTTTGCCCAAGCTGAAACTAATCCACAAGCAAGGCAGCAAGGGTGGCTTGGTCTGTTTTGAGCTAACTTTTTTTTTGTGGAGGGCCTTGGTTATGGGTTCCGCAATTAAAACAAAAACATTTTGTCAAACCTCGATTTTTGAAAAAACGAAGTTTTTATATCCACATAGAATTATCTATTTTTCCCAAATTCGAGACGTTAAATTCAATAACATAAATATTTAGCAACAACAACTAAGACAAATTAAAAAATTGAAACAAACTAAATAAAAGCTCTAACCAGAAAACTCATTTACGAGATTAACTCCATTAAAGAAACTCCAATGCCGCTGTCCAAAAATTTCTAAACCTGAAAGGCTAATCGGCTACATTCCCAAATGAATGTACCCAAGAAGCAAAAGCTCACTTTGGTCAGCAATTAAGCTGGTATGAGTAATCTCCACCTCTAGTAAATAAAATAAGTACATGTTATGAATAAAAAATTACATACGCAATAAAATGACACTTCCAAGACATGTAGTTCCTCAAAGAGGAAAGTATTTCTAATAAGTAAATATTTATTTACCTATACTTGTACTATTGATGTTAATTTGGCAAGTCAGACCTGTAGAAATATTAGTGGATTTGCCATCCTGCAAGGAATTGTTAGAAACATAGGTATACAATTTTACCAAAAATCAGTATTCCTCAAATAATACGGATTTATTCATACATTATTTGACTTAAGTGTATTATTCATTTTTAATTGAAATGATCACTTAGACGATACCACATTCAAGCCACCTCCGTGCTGAACATACATGTCTGCATACCTCTCTCATATAAAAGAAAACTTTTCCGATATTCATGTCAAGTGGGGACAAATCACATACAGACATGCATCATCGGATACTCTTAACTATATGAATAACAAAAAGTCACTCTTGGGCTATCAATGAGCATAAGTCACGTCACATTTTTTACGGATAAATATTAAGCCAATTTTAGGCATTTTAAAACCACAACCTTTCTGCAAGACCCAACCCGAAGATTACTTAGTTTCTCTATAGGAGAGGGAAACATAAACAATAAGAGATGTGGTAATTTTAAGTGATACAATTTCAGGTGATTTAAAATTATAAGGAATCACAGTTTATCAATATCATTTATTTGATATCTCAAAATTTTCTCACCATGACACTTAGTCATTCAAAAAGCAATCCACAACTGTATCCACCCACATTTTTTTGGCAACTAACATTTTCATATATATAATTTTTGTAATAGAGCGGGGATCAAAACCCATTTAATACAAGGAATACAGTCTGTTTAGCAAACCAAGTTGCATAACAATCAACTTTAAGTCATAAAAATGCAAATACAAATTTGACGAATGATGCAAACACACAAAACATGCACCAAGCAAGCTAGGAAAAACTCGCACATCAAAAAAATCAAAACAGTAAGGTTCACACATTGTGACACAAAACACCGCAAATAACACCAACTAAAATTATAATCTACCCTATCTTAAACAAAGACAGATTCAAAAATATCGATTGAATGATCACTTGTGAACAAATTCACCTCCTTATTCAAGCAGTATGTGATATATCACTGGACTGGAGGAAAATTTTCAATTATTATTATTATTATTATTATTATTATTATTATTATTATTATTATTATTATTATTATTATTATTATTATTATTATATACATTACTGACTACTAACAATAAACACGAAAGTAAAAATATAGACATTAATCCAAGACAATAAGTTAGAAATATTTTAGCGTCAATAAGTATTTAACCCCAATAAGTAAAAGCTCGACAAGTAAACAAATGACTTGGGCTAGTGCTAGTCTCATCCCTCAGTTGAGTAATATTGCATCTTCCACTTATAGAAATATGTTCATTCCCCATTTCCAATAAAATTGTTTCTAAAGTAGATATTATCATTCCTACTTGTCATACTAAAGAAATCATAGAATGGCAAATAGCTAAGAGTAAGTTACTCTTTTTTGCTATTTCCAATCCCACGAAACCTAACACATGACTAAGTATCTATACAAATGGGTATAATAGAAATTTGGTCCCACGAAAAACACATTTTAATGCTAATTGGTCCGATTCACATCATGTGGACTCCACATTTTAATGTTAATTGGTCTGACTCACATCATAGTTGAAACCGTAACTCCATCCCGCAATAAATCACTCTTTCGAAATCAACCTGAGATCTAACACCAAATCCTAAAATACTCTATAACTAATTACTTATACATCCACAACCCATTAGGTGAATCATTTACTAATTTCGAATCTGAAACCAAACCAGTTCCAAATCCATTTAAAGTGCATAGCCACATTTCCTCAATCAAAAACATTCAAAGTTACCCTCAACACCTAAAAAAAAACCCAAACATAATCAACTATAATGAGAAGAACAACTTCATCTTCCATCCAATCAAGCAAAACTAAGCAAATAAACCAAGATCTTGATTAAGAACCACAAAGAATTGAAGAAATCAACAAAAAGAACGACCACTAAGATCACGAAATCAAACACCAAAGACACCATTCAAAACTAAATCAAGAACCAAGCAAAAACATCCACGCATTCAAGATTTAGAGATTCGGAAACACAAGCAGAGATTGAGATGGAGAAATGTGAAAACTCACCGCTTGAACAGGAAATCAAAACTCGATTGACGTATGGGCAGATGAATGAACAAACACACGCCAACTCTCATCTCTTTTTTTCTACTTCCTCCTCCCGATTTGATGGTGCAAATCGAACTAAAATAGATGTTAGGTAGTGGAATGAGTAGATGAGATGGTTGATGGTGGTGCACGGTGATGATTTTGAATGGGATGGTGGTGGTACAAATGGGACATGGCGGAGGCAACGGCGCTTGCGACAAATGAGATGGAGTGGAGCATTGGAGGAGAACTGGAAGAAGAAAGAAAAACGAAATGGGTTTCCTTTTGTAATTGGGTGGCTATTCGCCCCCACTGAATTTCTGACGGCACCTCATACTTAAACTAAAAAATAATGCCAAAAAAACTGAAATTTAGATCCAAATAAATTTGATTCTATTTTTAATTAACCCAAAAACTAAAATTAAATAAATTAGCCTCAAGAAATATTATGGGTGATACATTATACACACCTTAAATAGAATCTCGTCCTGAGATTTTGAAGGTAAGAGAGTTAGGTGAATTGCAAAAAATACAATTTGGCAAATGAACTAAGATTTTAAAATAAAATTTTACATGAACTTTAGGCACATAAATTTTTATTGTCATTGAAAAGTACGGGTGTTACACATTTCCAATGGGAGAACCCCAAACCACAGAAGTTCGATTTGATTTAGAAGAACATTTCACTGGTTAGACACCTAAAATCATAAATTAAAAATGCGCAAAATGTGACTTTGTTCCAATTTCATTTGAATCTGGTTGGTTTAGAATGAAAATAGTCAATTTTGAATTTTTCATTTGGTTACTATAGTTTTTGGTAAGATTCACCATCATGTGGAGATCAATTTTTTTACACCATAAGAAAATAAAAAAAATTAGTTCAGAAAATTGTTATAAGGAACCTTGCATGGTTTGGTTCTCTCTGGAATAAACTTGTCACTGTGATGTAAAGAGTCTGCACCCTAAGCCACTGTGTAGAAGATCTCAATTTTCTAAAACAAATGAAAGTGTGTATATTATGAAATTTATGAGAATTGGTATAAAAATTTGTAGAGATCGATAAATATATATAAGCATGCAAAAAAAGAAGCCGAGGAGCTGAGTGTAATAGACTGGCTGCTATAACCTATGCCTGAGAAGTTCACAAGCTAGGTTGCCTCTATCTCTTTGGGCTAAACTTGGTGTTTTAGTATTGGGCTTTAAGGATAAGAAATGTGATTATATAAAACAAGATTATCCAAACTGTAAAAACCAATACCAAACGTAACTCAAGAATCGTGTTTTAAATATCTCGTCAATTAGGTCAAATTCGGGTCGATCTGTTACCCCACAAATATAAGATCGTATAGAAGTAACTCGTACAAGAAACAACACTAAGGTGGCATTTGTTTTTTGTTCTGATAAGAATTTTGGCTCTGAATAAGAAGTGGTCCACCTTGACTAAGGTGGCGATTGTTTTTTTTTTAAGTGCTTAGAAGTTAACTTCTAACTGGAGTTAGAAGTTTTGAACAAGCTTCTGAATGAAATGTTTGTTTTTCTTCTGAATGGGCTGTTGATTAGAAGCTGAAAAATAAAAAGATGTTTGTTTTTAAGTACTGACTGGAAACTGTTTGACAATTTTATTTCATTGAGGAGACACATACAGGAATGGATAAATGGTGGGTTGAAAACCCAACATTATACGGTGGTGATCAATTTGTCAAAGCTTTCAAAACTACATGCTACATAATGAAAACTTGAAAATATATAAGAGAGAAAAGTTGGAAAGTTGAAGAAAAACTTGAAAAATACAGAGAAAGAAAATAAAAACGAATGAGAGAAATGAGATAAGTTTCTTACCATTGAAGAGTCCTTGTGAAGATAGGTAGAACGACAATGCTTGGTGAAGAGAATGAAGGTGTGCCGTCAAAATTTAGCCCCACTTGTTTTTAAGAAGATGGGGGCAACAATTGTCGTTACAAAATTCTTGTAAGGTTATTATGGAAATAATTTTTGAGCTAGCACTCAGTGCTAAGCGATCGACACCTTTCTGTGCCTTACTTCAATCAGAAGTTGAACTTCTGATCAGAACTAAAAACAAACACTCTAAATAAGGTGTCTTACTTCTTATTAAGACTCATGTCTCTATTCCGAAGCAAAAAAAACACCCTCTAAATGTTTTTTTTTTTTTTTTTTTTTTTTAATTTTTATTTCTAATTAAAATCAGAAGTTCTTAATAGGTTCTGAATTCATAACAATTTAATAAGCACCAAATAAGTGCTTAGCACTTAGTATCGAAAAAAAATATCTAAGAACACCATTTCCATTCATTATTTTCTATTCCATTCTACTGTTTCTTTCATTTCATTCTCTGTGTGATTTACAAAGCAAAACTCATGGCCTTGTATAGGCAAATATATTATGTCATGAGGTAGACATTAACCACTTATGCACAAGGTGGTGATACTACCTCAATACATGATGTATTGATGAGGTGGGCATCCACACCCCATGCGAGAGGTGGAGGTTCCACCTCACTAGTTACAACATTCCCCCTTGGATGACCACGGTTTCAAGGTATTACCTCATTTAACCTTGCTAGGAAACCTAGTGGAAAAAACTGGACGAAAGGAAATAGTACAATATTCTTCAGGAATATGGTGGATGTGCATAATGTTGCCTGGTTAAAACCTTGACAGGAAAATCCAGTGAGATAAAATCATGTCAAAGGAAAAAGAGTGCAATGCGCTTAATATTAATTTAACATACTTTTGGATGCTTGTGGTTGAGTATACTTATGGATACTCCCTCTAATATAGACTCATCCTCATGAGATTAAAACTTTAATTATTTTGATAATTAAGTCGATGCATGCAAATCTCGTAAACCAATTTCTAAAATGTTGATTTAAGAAGTGCATTGATGAAAAGATTTGCAAGGTTGTCACTAGACCGAATATGTTTGACTTCAATCACATGGTTTTTTTGAAGTTCATGTGGGTAGAAGATCTTTACTTGAATGTGTTTCGTTCGATTTCTATTGATGCAACATTCTTGCATTTGAACAACACATGCAACATTATCTCCATATATTATAGTCAGCTTATCAATAACTGAGGGCAATGACAGTTATTATATTATATGTTGAATTAATGATCTGAACCAAACTCATTCTCAGCTAGCTTCATTCAGAACAATAATTTAAGAATGATTGGAGAAGTAGCCACTAATGTATGTTTATTAGATCGCAAAAAATAATTGCATTGTAATTCATAAATATATAACATGTTTATAAATGACCATTCTGAGGGTCAAAAAATAGCCTAAATCCGCATAACCAACTTGGTGGGAGCGATTAGATAAATCACGTGAATAAAACAAATTCATTTCGATTGTCCCACTAAGATATCTAAATATGTGTTTAACTTTACTCCAATGTCTACGAATAGGTGCAGAGGTATACCTTTGCTAATATATTCATAGAAAATGTTATGTCTGATCTTGTACATTGTGCCAAGTATAACAATGACCAATGACACTCAAATATGGTACTTCAGTACCAACTATCATATCATTTTCTTCATTTAATCGATATGGATCTTTATTTAAATCTAAAGATCGGACAATCATTTGTGTACTAAATGGATGAGATTTGTCAATATTAAAGCGTTTAAAAACTTTCCTAATATATCGTGACTGGTAGACAAATATTTCACTAGTACTTCGCTCGATCTGCAGACCAAGACAATTTTTTTTTCAAAAGGCCTTTCATTTCAAATTTTTTTCTTTAAATAGTTAGCAGCATTTTCAACGTCTTCGGTAGATTCAATAAGATTTAGATCTTAACTTCATGAACTATTACGCAATATTTGAACAATTTTAATAAACTTACCTGAGTTCATCACTTAGTCTTCAATGATCTTCTGGAAATCAATATTCAACAACATCTTCTGAAACTTCATCAAGGAGAAACTAGAGTTTCTCTCTCTTAGCCTAGTTTCCTAATCCGATTACTCAATTTCAACCATCCATCATAGTGTTTAACTTGACTATTTCAGTAATTCCTATTAAATCAATATTCTTGATATGGACCACATCATAACATTAATTAGGAGTTGGATATATTTCTAACACCAAGTCCACCAACTCATAACCCCCTAGGGTCCTCTTACCCATATCTTCTCCCTCAGAATCAATGAAATTTAGCCTGCCAAGTTTTAGAATCCATCCCACAGGATAAAGCCTTCATCACTACCATCCAGGACATAATCAGATTGGACTTCATCCCCAGCTGCCATCGCCATTCCCCTTCTCATGCTGCTTCCTTTTTTCCCGTTCTTCCTAGCACGAACGTTAGAAAGGTAGCTGCTTTTACTTCCCCATTTTTTTGAGCAATAACACTAAGGTTTTTCACCTCTTTGGAATAATCCACGCATAGGTAACATTCTGAAATAGAAACTTCAAATGCCTAGTCCCACACAACTAGCCTATTGTAGTTTTTCTTCAAGTTGGCGACAACCACTCTCCACTGCTGATGGGAATGCATTGATGTTACACAAGTGAGTAGATCATTAAAACAACAAGTGCAGGTTCTTCATTCATCTAATGTGTTAAACAACTGAACATTAGTATATATTGACGTCATTAAGAATCCTTCAGAATGAAAAGTATTCATGGTTCCTATGTTCAACTCTATTATTAGACCTGTTAGGCCATGTACTGTTATTTAATAATGTCCTTGCAGAACGTAAAGCTTCAAATGTAAATGTGAACTAGTTAATAAGTTTTTCCCAAATGACAAGTGAGGGAAGCAAAGCATTTACAGTTCAACATGAATTAATCACCAATTAGTCACACATTTTCTTTGTCAAAATAATAATAATGTTCTTTACGTACAGAAAACTTTTGGAAAACATACTAAAAAAAAAATTCAATCAGCTTTCATATGATGGGGGCAAATTCCAATGACTAAAACTTCTAGACCACATCAAATTATCTTTGTGTCCACATGTTTTAGATGAGTACGAAATACCATAAAGGTTCAAAATCTTAATTTCCATCTACTATAAAGTACGTATGGCATAACATAACTACAGAAAGCAGAGGTAACATAGCTGATAACAAATAAACCTTTCTTCATGTTTGAATTTTGAGAATATTGTAAAATTATTAATGTGGAACATTATTTAGAGACTGATAAAGCTTGAAACCACTAAACTATAATCAAAATCATACCCCTAATTTCCAAATTAAAAGACTGAAACATCAAATCTAAAGAAAAAAATTAGAGTAACAGTCACTCCCGTTGGACACATCAACATCATTTCCAATTGAGTCTTCATGAGTATCTATCTACCAAGTCAGAGTGGTTAGGGTTTCGAAAAGAAGAAGAGAAATAAATTGAAAGACGATAGTGATGGAAAAGAGAAATCAAGTAGATGAGAAAAATACATTGATTTAAAGCCTTGCAAGTCCTTCACCCTGTTGTTCTTGAACAATCTAATCAGATAAACAAACAAATGCTTTGAGAAAATAGTAGAAAAAGAGATTGAGTAAAGATGATTTGATTCAAACTCCATCTTTTGCTCAGAAGTTTTTTCCTTCTCCCTAAACAAAAATAAAAAAGGCGAGAAAAACCTCTAAAAACTACAAAGTATTTTCGAGGGGAGGAAACTTTCGCAGGCTAGGCAGGAATATCAAATGGAAAAAAATAACCTCCAATGGATCCCCTAAGATAGCCAAGGGTCTCATGGGAGAAAATTTATGCTCCAGTCAATCCCTTAAATCATTCCCTAAAACAACTTCACATTCAACTTTTTTCTAAATTTAGGGGCAACCAAACCATTCCCTAAATCTAAAATAACAATAAAATATTTCAAATCTTTCTTCTTACTACTCCGATAAAATAAATTTAAAAATAGAAAATTTAAAACATTAGGAAAAAAATATATTTAAATAATGATGAAAAAGTTAAAATAGGGGATATGGTTGGAGTGATAAAGAAATAGAAAACCCCTAAATTTAGTTTTTGGTTAAAATGGTGGATGATTAATCCCCCATTTTAACTTTTACCATTGGAGATGCTCTTAAAAAAAGGAAATATCAATGTGGTTTGACCAAACGGGTTTGCGATCAAATTGGCAATGTCTACTCCACACCACCAAAAATGTTTTCTCATACCATTTAACTCTCCCACATCACCTGCTTTAATTCCCACACCACTTATATAAACAAGGAAAGTCATTTTTCTCTTCCCCATTCAAATTGAAACGCAAGTCTCCCCTTTCCTCCCCCATTCCGTCTCCCCACATTCAAAATCGATTTCGACTGCTTCTTTGCTTCTTGCACAAGCAAGCCAATATTTCATTATCTTGGTTCAATTGCTTTTGCAACCCCTTAGATCCATTCTTCACATCGTCTCAAATTTCAAATCAAACGCTTTTGAAACAAGCCTTCAGCAAAATTTTCAAAAAAACAAAGTAATCTCATTGGAATTTCAGAAAAATTTTCAATCACAAAAAAAGAAGTAAACTTCATAAATATTTTCAAAAATCACAAAAAAAATATTGTTCGCCTGAGACATTGCATTGATCTAGGAGAACAGTAAAAAGTTTTGCAAAAAATTTATTGTTCTGGGCGAACAGGAAATTTTCAGCAAATTTTTTCGGACAGATTTGCGTGACTTTAGTAAAATTGCCATAACTTTCTCATTTCAAAAAAATTTCAAGTGATTCAAATTGTGTTTATTAGATAACTCAAAGTAATACAATTTTTGTTTTTGATCAGCTTGATAATCGGTCTTGATCGAGCATATAAGTTGTTCGAAAGTTAGTGACACTATCATATTTTCATTGCGAGACAAATTTGTGCGACTTTAATAAAATGACCATAACTTGCTCAATTCAAAACTTTTTCAAGTGATTAGTGTTGTGTTTATTATATAACTCAGAGTACTACAATTTTCATGTGATGAGATTTAGAATCGGTCTCGATCGAGCATATAAGTTGGCCGAAAGTCAGGAACACTATCCCATTTTCATTGCGAGACAGATTTGCGCGACTTTAGTAAATGACAATAACTTGCTCATTTCAAACAATTTTCAAGTGATTCAAGTTGTGTTTATTAGATAACTCAAAGTAAAACAATTTTTGTGTTTTGATGAGGTTGAGAATTGGTCTTGATAGAGTATATAAGTTGGCCGAAAGTCAGGGTCACTATCCCGTTTTCATTGCGAGACAAATTTGCGCGGATTTAGTAAAATGGCCATAACTTGCTCATTTCAAAACATTTTCAAATGATTCAAGTTGTGTTTATTAGATAACTCAGAGTACTAAAATTTTTTGTGTTGATAAGCTTGAGAATCGGTCTTAATTGAAGGTTGAAATTGGTTGAAAGTTACCATATTTTTAAGTTACTGTTTTTTTTGAAAAATAGTTTTTTGGATGGTATTGGTTAGTAGAAAAAAAAAACAAAAAAAACGTACATGGTGGTGTGAGACAACGCTTTTGGTTGTGTGGAGTAGTCGTTGCCGATTAAATTTTATAACATATTTTAATATTAAATTAGAAATTTATTACAATTTTTCGAGATCGGGGCGAGATAGACCTCATCCCGACTTCGTCTCATCCCAAACGGGTTTGGGACGGGACAAAACGTGATCAGCAGCAAATAAAACATTTTTGTTTATTTCACACTGATGTTATTTTTTGTTTACAAATGTAAATAATTGTATTAGCTTTACTAGTACTTATATGAAAGGATAGATACATATGATTGTATGTATGAATATGTTTTGCTATGGATATTTAACATTTGAACTTTTATAATAAATATTTAGTAAATTGAGCTTTCTGTGAATGAATATTATTTGGTACACAACTTGTGTTTTATTTGGACGATAATACATGCATTATTATTTTCATGAATATTATTAAAATTACAATAAATATTTAAAAAATAAATTCGGGATGGGACAGGAGAGGCGGGATTGAAAATCTCCATTTCAATCCCGTCCCACTCTAGATTGGAAAGGGATGGGATCGGGATGAGATTTCCAATAAGACATGAAAAAAATCGAGACAGAATGGAATCGAAACGAGATAGAGATCTCGGGATGGGATGCCCACCCCCAGTTTTCATATTTAGCTTTATCTAGTCATTGCAGAATCCCGTGTCTTTATTTCAAATTATATTTATACTAGTCTCCTAGTGTCCGCTATGCGCACACAATTTTTTTTTATTTTTCTTTTAAACATTATACAAAATTGTTCTTCATGTAACCATATGCTTTTTGGAGGACACCATTGCTTATATTATATTTTTGTATGTGTTAGTGTCAATGTGATTGTTAAATGTTAAAACCTTAGCAACAACAAACAAACAAATCAATAGTTTTGTAACTAAAAAGTACATTTGCAGATTTTAGTGTAATTATGCCATACACGCATTTGTATATATCGCCTAGCTATTATCCTTAATGGTGGCGGAACCGAGTCGCATAAACCATTATTTTTTTTCTAAAATCATCTAAATTAATATTGTTATAATATGGTGCTTGTAATAAATTGCACATGTGAAAGTTGATCGCTCAAAGGTGTTTTGATTTTATTAATTAATTTATTTATTTATTTTCCTTTATACATCACTAAGGGTAATTTTATAACTTTTAAATTTTGGAAGGGAAATTGCGTAAATTTGTAGTGTAGATTAGCACTGTGGAAAGCCCTTCTGTAGTTTTAGTAGTAGATTTTGCATACCTTATCTAGGATATCTCCTCTTCTCTTCTATAATGAAAATTCACAAAAGCTATAGTAAAACATGTCAATCAGGTTCTATTTTTATTCCCAAAATGCCTCCTTATAATTTTTTACAAAAATTAAAATAATAAATAATTTTATATATAGTTCAAGTATCTAATAAATAAATAATTATATTACTTTTTATTTTGTATATAAATAATAGATGTAGAGATTCTCATGTTGCCCTTGCCAACTAACATAATTCACAACCCAAGCTATGAAATTAACTCAATCTTGAAAATGCTCTTGTCCTATCCCATTCGCCAAATTATGAAAACATGTCCTTTCCCATTCGCCAAATTTCGAAAATGCTCTTGCGCATCCCATTCGCTAAATTATGAAAACATGCCTCTTCCCATTCGCAAAATCACGAAAATTTTATTGCCCATCCCATTCGCCAAATTATGAAAACATGCCCCTCCCTATTCGCTGAATCCCGAAAATGCCCCATTTTTTTTCTCTTATAAAGCCAGTTTAACCTAATTTTACATATGAGAAAAATTTTGGTCCTACAAGCCTATAAATTAGGGCCAATGAAGACAGTGATCTAATAGTAATCAAAAAAATTTAGTTTGATTATCTTATTAAAGTAAAGTAAGATCTTTTATCCTCTAAAATTAACATGTTTTCTTAAGCTGGGGTAATTAGAACAGTCAAATTGACAGGGAGCTAATCCCCAGCAAAGAGAAGGTGAAAGTAGTATAATATAATGATGAACAGTGAAGCATCATGTCGCATTTTCGTTTCCCATAATCTTCTTTGTAAATTGAAAAACTCTCATCACCATGTACAATAACTTTCACGGACGATTTTGTCCTCGCCAAAATTTTGCAATTCCCATTATGTCCCACTTAAATTCAAATAATACAAGAAAATATGTAAGGATATTTTGGTCCATTCAACTATTCCCTAAATTCGTGATTGGCCACGTGAAAACAAACTGTCCTCCATCCTTTCACTAAAAAGAAAAATATGTAATATGTGTAAATTATCCTTATAGATCTCACTGTTGATAATACATATAAATCTTTGTTGGTGATGGGTTGGGCCAATGCAATATTGGATGCCTCAGCCCAACCGATGGTTGAATTTTAACTTCTTGCACTTTCTCATATTAATTTTGTGATGTTGATATAGTTTGTGTATTATGTGATTGTCCTTTGTATTGTTTACTCACCATTGAATTGATAAAATATTATTCCTGTTCAATTCGATGCACCACTCACCCGAGAGCTAGCATATCCATAGTTGACCCAACGTATTTGGTAGACTTAACATATTACAGAAAAATTGTACAAAAGCAAAGGGGAGTTGCAGTCAATCCAAACACGCTTTCATGTCGCCTCATTACTTAAGAGCAAGGAATGTGATTTTTCGAAATATGTCGAAATTTCACGAAATATTTCCTATTTTAAAGTTATCAAAATCTCTCTCGAAATTCGAAATATGTCGAAATTTTCCTGAGAAAGAAATAAATATTTTAATCTTTGTATATTTTAACATGCTATAATATTATTTTAGTATCAATAATTTGTTATGTGAGTGATTCTTATGTAATATGTGGTTGTATCAGCGAACCGAAATCAACTCGAAAAACGAAAGTTCCTCATAATTGAGATTGGAGATTGGGTTCTAGTCTTGATCCAAAATTAAGAAAGTTACTCATAATATTACTTGAAAATATCTTATGTTGAGGTATGTTTTGTAAATCATGTAACAAGAGGTTTGATTTTTTTTAAAATGATAACTCATAATTTTTTTTCATATTTAGTAATTGAGTGACCTATTTGGGGAGTGCCGAAGACACAATCTAAGGACCATGGTGTCATTGTACCGGTGCCAATGACACAGGTACACACTATGTGAAAAGTGTATGGCCGTGTTGTAGGGACGGCTGGTACACTAGAATATTTAATGTCAAATTATAGATTGCAACATTACCATTGCAAAACTGAGTGCCAAGTATACTGTCTTTTTCTTAACAAATGAAAAAAATATCTAATTTCAATTATATATGCATCATTACCACGAGGGTTTTTTTTTTAACTTTTCGGTGAAAATGAAAGTCTCTTTGGGAGATCAACTGTAAGCACAAAAGTAATTTCACCATGTGTCAATTACTCCCATATAGAATTCCATATGCAATCTAATTACAATTTTTCTAGAGAGCCACACCCGCGCCAGGCCAGCCCAATACCATCCATCATCTTAGAGATTGGGTTATTTCCAGCATCTCTAGGATGATGGATGGTATTGGGCTGGCCTGGCGTGGGCCTGGCTCTATAGATTTTTTGATCTAATTCATATTTTAAATCAATGTTTTTCTTGTTGAAATCAAATATACAATCAATGTTATACTGGAGGTGGGAAAAAACCGATTTAAATTCGGTTAATCGATCGAATCGGTTATAAACGGTTCGAAATTGGTTTATGGTTTTGAACCAACCGAATAATAACCGAACCGACCGATTAATTAGATATATATAAATAACTAAATAACAGGTGGGTGTCAATTCCTGATTAGTGCAACAAATGCACTGCAGTGCACCCTGTTGCACCGAATCACCCCAATCTCTCTCAGCTTTCAATTTTGGGCTAAAAATTGGGTCTACCAAAAAATTGGGGTTGTCAAAAAATTGGACATGTTTTAATGAAAGTCTTTCAAGTACTTGAGCCCAAAATTTTGGCCCAACCGATCCGAAATTCAGTTCAACCGAATTCATTGGTTTAAAAATACAAAATTTGGTTTCGGTTTGAGTTTTGAGCAAACCGAATGAAATCAGTTCGGGGCTCAAAACCGAACCGAACCGACATTGCCCACCCCTAAGTTATACAATCAAAGTGCCAGATGTGATAACCATTGGTATTATCACGATGTCATGAACTACATTTACTTTTTATTAGGGGTGGACACGGGACAGGATGGACTTCATCCCTATCGCATCCCATTTGTTTGGGATCGAGACGAGATAGATGTCATCTCGACCTCGTCTCATCCCAAACGGATTCGAGACGGGACGGGGTGAACATGTACTAAATTTTAGATTTAAAATTAAACATGCAAGATTGAAATTTTTGAATTTACCAAACACACAACTCTAAGAATAACTATATAACTTTAAGCTATTGATTATTATTTCCCCATTTCATTAGCTTTTACTCCATTTTTCTTTGAACCATTATTGAAGATAGTCATTTTTTTGTACATTGATAACGAAAATAATCAATGGGTTTGTCATTTAAAAACTACGAGGAACACACATTGTTGTTGTCAAGAGTTAGGAAGAGAAAAAAAAGAAGAAGGGAGAGAGCTTGAATTAGATTCATTATCTAAGTGAATCGCATAGAAGCTTGTAAGAATAAAATAGTCATGTCAATAAATAAAACAATTAATAAAAGTAATGTCAGCAAATAGTTCTATACTACATATTCATATTAAACATTAAAAATAATCGATTCGGGACGGGATGAGATGGGCGGGATTGAAAATCTTTATCACGATCCCATCCTACTCTAGATCGGGACGGGGCATGATCAAGATGTGATTGATCAATCCCAATAGAACCCGAAAAATTGGGTCGAGACGGAATCAAGATCGCGAGATGAGATGCCCACCCCCAATTTTGATATTGTGTGAATTGATATGATCTATTATTATCAAAAAAATAAAAAAGTCATGATGAGATGATCTACTACTATCACATTTCAAGCTGTTTTGCTTCATTTCAATGTTATTGTACCCTGATGGACATAATGTGTTTCGCCTAAGGTGGTAGTGCTATTAGGTACTGGCATTATCTTGTGGCAGGTTAGAGCTAAGGGAGCCAAATAATGGTTTTGTGCCGTTGAAGGTTAAAACAGGATCAAGTTGCATGCGCAAGAACTATACATTTTACACTAATTCGTATACTACTCAAACGCATTAGTGAGAATCACATTTCATGTACAAATAGACCTATGTTTATACTTGGGCTTTTTTTTTACACTTTTACCACTTCTTTTTAAAATACAATTACAAACATTATTTATAAAAGGGGTATAAGTGTAAAAAACCCAAAATTTGGCAAAAAATGACTTTAAAGTTTGGCTGCCTAGAATTGGGGATTCTAAATAAACAACAATTCTTGACAGTCGGGGCTTCTAGCCACTTTTGGGTCAGGGTAGGGTTTTTTTACACTTCTACCCATTCTATAGATTATATTTATATTTGTGTTTTAAAGAAAATGAGTAGAAGTGTAAAAAAAAACCCTACCTTAATCCAAAAGTGACTAGAGCCCTGGCTGCCAAGAATTGTTCCTAAATAAATAAACTAAAATGCATGTGTACAGTAAGGTTAATCGAGTTTTCTAATATGAATGAAGGAAGCCAAAAAAAAATAATTTAACAGAGATTTCAACAATAAAATGGAGATGCAGTTACAAAGTGATCTCCTCTCCATTCAAATGTTGCCACAACCCAACGTCCATCCTCTACCTAGCTAGACATTGATTTCCCAAAATAAAAAATAAAGAAATTCATTGACACTTGTACAAAACTTGAAACAAAAATGTATTATCCATCTTAATTAATTGTCGAATATAATTCTTCATGACCAACTCTTGTTTGGTGATGCTCCATGACCCAAACTCTTACTCTTTGTAGAAGGAGGTCCAATTACATCACTCTCCATCTTCTCACTCATCAAGTTATTCTTCTTCAATTGCTTATCTTCATACTTGGCTATAGGCCCCAAGTACCACCACATTGATGTGCAGAGTATGGCAAATGATTTCCCATACATTGCCAAAGACAATAGAATCAACACCACAAGCATCGGAAAGTAGTACCGCGGTTCCCTGATCCATTCTATTTTCAAACTCTTTTTCTTCTGATCCAAATCGACTATTCCTTTTGTTTCATCTTGATTTCCCACTCGTGATACCGCGGCGGAGTCATCTTGACTCTTTTCATCTTCAAGAAGTAAGTCTTTATTGGGATCGTTCGTTCTTGTGTCTCTCACCTTCACCACAATAGGCTTCCAACCTTTTGAATATGAATACCCAAATCGAACTATGGAAATTTCTTGAGACCCTACTTCATCATAAATTTGTTTTCTTCTCTGACCCAACTCAGCTACAACATTAGACAACTTATCTAGCCCACCACTCGAATATGGGTTCTTATTCTTCTTGCTCCTATTGCTTTTAGCATTACTACCACCTTTTGATGATTTTCTTGCTGTTGAAGTTGTTTCATCTTCTTCTTGTGGAAAACTTCCACTCCCACAAACAATGGTTTTGAACATAACTTCTGATTCTCTATTGAGTTCTCTCAGGGATAAAGAGTAAGAGATGATGGTGATATGTATATTTAAAGGTCAACTTAGAAAACTAAATCCAAGGAGGATGTCATGAAACATAATCATAGAATCTATAGTTTTTTTTTTTTTTTTTGTGTATATAAATGGCTTGATTGTTATAGACAAGAAAAACAAAACAAGTTGGTTTTGTAGCTAGTACTAAGGAAGCCTTGAATTAGTCTACCAATTCTAATTTATTAACCTAAATCCTGTAAATTAACCTTACCTTGTTTATATCGCTGTCATTATTTTAATTAGACCTATGAAATATGATTCACATATTATTCCCATTTTAAACCTTATTTAGAACTTTCTAACCATTTGGGCAATGCAAATTATTTGACTTTGTGACTTATACTTTGTTGTACTCATAAGAGGTTCTAAGGATAATCTCTTTGTCACATATAGGATATATATACCACATTCACACAAAAATAACCGTTTCTAATACACCTAACTTGTCAAATGTGCACTTCAAATTAAACATATAATTCTTTTTCAAAAATTGGGGATCTTCGAACCTTCATAATAAAGATATAATAAAAATCAATGTCTAAAGTGAGTTCCGTAATTTGTGAACAGAAAATAAAAATCGAGAACAAAAAGAACAGTCATATAAGGGAATTGCTACGTGTACTCGATTATTTGACTCAGTTGCATCAACTCTTTGTTACACCGGTATTTTGAGATATTTCGAATTTGTTGCACCAACCTAAAAGATTTAATACCAACTTAATTTTTTAATAAATGAAAACTATTTAGTGGTGAATTTTCTAGTTTAGGAATGTCAATAAATAAATTATAAAAAAAATGTAAGTAATTGCAACGATTAAAAAAATCAATTCATACCCAAGAACTCTACATCCAAAAATTTACAATAAGCGTCCGTACAAAGTCCTAAACCTACCATAGTGTTTGCTATTTATTGTAGAATTTGTGACAATGGTCAGTGTATCTTTAATGTTTGTACGCAAATTTAAAAGTTAAGAATTCGTGGCTGAAGTTTAGTTTTATCGATAAGATTTACTTTTGTTTTTTCTTCAAGAACAAATTAATGCTCACAAACGAGAAAACTTAACCACCAAATGATCTTTATTGATAAAAAAAATGTAAGTCAGTGTTATAAATTTTAAGTTGGTGCAACAAAGTCGAAACATCTCAAAATATCGATGCAACCGAGCCAAATAGTCGGGCAGAAAATAAGGCAAACATTGTTTAACACCACCAAAAGTACTATCCCAGACCACCATTGCAACTTTTTCTATCCCATATAGGGGTGGGCAAGAATCCCAATCCCGACCCGTTCCGATATGGTCCCGAGCCGGTTCAGATCAGGACAAATCGCGTTACACTGTTTTTATCCCGGTTCCGGTTTCGGTCCCGGACCAGTCTGAATCGGAACGGAACCGATTTTAATAAAAACAATCCTGGACCGTTCTGGTTTGTCCCATTTACTACAACACTTAATATCTAAATCCAAAGCCCAACCCAACCCAATGCCAAAAGGTCCAAAACAAACACTAAAACAGGGTTTTGAGTTTTGAGTTTTGAACAAACCAAATTAGCAAAAAGCCAACAATAGGAGGGAACTAGGGCAGCCATATATCGCCTCTAACCCTTCTTCTTCTCGCCTCCAACCCTTCTTCGTCTCGCCTCCAACCCTTCTTCTTCCCGCCTCTCGCCTCCAACCATTCTTCTCTACTCATTAGGGGTGCTATCAAAGAGGGCTTTCACTTCAGCTGAATGGTTAAGTTAAAAAGCAGCGGTTTTCTATCTTTGGTATCTGATGAAGTTTTATTTGCAATGTGTTTTTCCATCTCTTCTAGTTAGTTTCTACTAGTTTCGCTTTCTATCTTGGTGAATTTGTTCCTAGCATTTGCCTCTGATTTTGATTAATGTTGAAACTAGTTGACATTTGTTAATATTATGTCAATTGTTAAACTTTAAACTGAAATGGGATAGAACATTATGCTCACAATTGTACAAGTTATTTATGGTATATATTAGAATTTGTACAAAATTTACGATATCTGATTATTTCTGGAAAAGATTTTTTTACGCTATCTGATTATTTTTGGAAAAAAAAAATGAGTAGGCATGGTCCCGACCCGGACTGTCTCGGTTCCAAACAGTCCGGGTCCAATTGAGTCGTCCAGAAAAAATTGACTTTCCCGACTCGGATTGTTCCCGGTTGATTGAACCGGGACCGGGAATGGCCTCAACCCGGACCGTGCCCACCCCTACTCCCATACCACCAATAAAAACTCAAATTTTAAAATTCTTCCCTCTCTTCCTCTTCTTTTCCACTCTCTTTCTCTTCTCCATCAGAGAACACCATCTCCCCACCACCATCACCACCACCCCGTCACCACCACCACCACCCCTTCACCGCCACCTTTTTTCCTATTTTCTCCATCAAACACCACCACCACCTTTCTCTCCCCCTGTCCCTGAAAACAGGATACTATCCCTGACTTTGGCTCAATTTAAACGTTCAATTGAGACTAATTCTCAAGCTCATCAAAACATGAAAATGGTACTACTCTTAGTCATCTAATCAACACAATTTGAATGAATTAAAAACGTTGTAAATTGAGCAACTTATGGTCATCTAATAAACACAATTTAAATCACTTGAAAATGTTTTGAAATAAGCAAGTTATGATAATTTTACTAAAGTCACGCAAATTTGTCTTGCAATGAAAATGAAGTATTGTTCCTAACTTTCGGCCAACTTATACTCTCTATCGAGGCCGATTCTCAAGATCATAAAAAAAAATTGTAGTACTCTAAGTTATCTAATGAACACAATTTGAATCACTTGAAAATGTTTTGAAATGAGAAAGTTATGGCCATTTTACAACAAGTACTCAAACTGTCCAGAAAAAAAAAGTTTGTTTTCACCCATTCGCGTTGGGCAATGCGAGGAGTCTCAAATACTCCCATACCTATGCGAATTAAAGTCTCCAATTTGCCTAGATCTACGCAAATGTGAGGTTTTCACTAGCACAGTCCTTTGCAAATGTTAGACTCCCACTCGCATTTTCCAATGCGAATGGGTGAAAACAAACATTTTTCTGAACAGTTTGAGTGTTTGTCGTAAAATGACCATAACTTTCTCATTTCAAAACATTTTCAAGTAATTAAAATTGTGCTCATTAGATAACTAAGAGTACTACAATTTTCTTGGTGAGCTTGAGAATTGGCCTCAATAGAGAGTATAAGTTGGCCGAAAGTTAGGAACACTATCCTATTTTCATTGCAAGATAGATTTGCGTGACTTTAGTAAAATGATTATAACTTGCTCATTTCAAAACATTTTCAAGTAATTCACGAAGGTGCATATACATGTAAACTACTCTTGTCAATTTTCATGGGAAAATAATGGAGACTCTTGTTTATACCAATTGGTAAAAACTATCATTTGAAACCGTCCAAGCTTAACTAATATAGACAGGCCCAAAAATGCGGGTCCCAATTGGCTCTTCTTGTTGAGCCCTTCTAGGCGAAGAGGAAACGGGCAAGGGAGGGGGTGCAAAACTTCATCCCCCTCAAGATTCGCGAAGGAACGCATCTCGAGGGGATGAAAGGTCACACCCTCGCCCGATTCCTCGCTGGTTCCCTCACCATTTAGAAAAAACGCTCCTTGTTTTTTGACAAGGACTACCACATTGTCATCAAACCTGATCTCACTATCGAGCCCTTCTAGGGAGCGAGGGAAAGGGTGTAACCACCCATCCCTCTCCCCTTGAATTTCTACTCACCACCATCACAACGCCCCCATTGCATGACAGCACGCACAACTACACCATAGATAGACAACATCTCCTTTCTTCACCTTGCCACGTGGTTGAGCTTCCTTTACTGAAGCTATTATTGTGTCTCCCAATCTTGCTTGCCTTAAATGCTTGTTGTTGCGAGCTTAATCGGCCTAAATAAATAGGCTAATTTGACCCACTTGTAATAATCGCAAGTGCACGGTATCTAACTGGTAGACAACGGCAAGTACGGGTCGATCCTACGAGGAAAGTGAATGCTATTGAATTTTAGAATTTATCTAAACTAATTTACAGAAAAATGGGGTTACAATGTTTTTAAAACTAAACTAAAAATAAATTAAAAATAAGAAAAATAAAATGAAATGAAAAGATAGATGAGATGGATTTTGTGGGCTTTGGACTCACCGATGAGTTAGTAAATATATTTAAATCTAAATTACTGAAATTATAAACGAGAAGCCTTAGGGATGATGATCCCTTGCTTACACCGAAGATGTGATCATTAAAATTCAATTCCAATCATATCAGTTTCTGTCAAACATGAACAATTTATTTCAAGCAAATAAACTCTTACCAAGCATTAAATGTCTTTTTAGGGCACACTTAATCAAAGTTCAAGCTTAATAATTTTTAGCACATGCTTTGAATTTTGATAAAATGTGAATCTAACTACCAAACATATCAATTTTTAATCGAACATTAAAGGTGAAAGCAATTTATCAAATTTCTGAAATAAAATTGTAATTAACAATTAAGCATTTAAGTCAGTAAAATAAATTAAAATGAATTATGCAACCCTTTTGGTTTGTCGCAAACTCGATGTGGTGGTACTCAGCAGATCAGCAGGTGGTCCAAACACAAATCCCGAGGAAAAAACTGCAAATGCTCTGTGGCTGCTCAGAGAGAAGCTCGGGGTGCCAATAACCAACTAATTCAAAAATCAGTTGGTTCCCAGAAACCTGTGCCTTTGCACCTTCGTCTCTAGCGAGCAGCGCCGCTAGCACTGCCTCGTTTCTGCTCCTCGCGAGCTCCTTCGTCCTCCAACCGGTTCCGGTACCTGCAAAAGAGATAGAGGGATGGAAGAAGAGAGAGAGAGATGCGTTGAGAACACACAAAAAAAAATAGAGGGAGAGGGAAGCATTGCCCCTGTTTTAGTGGGATGAAGGAGGAGGTTGTGTTCGAGCTGATGCGCCGCTTGCGACGATGGTCGTGAGAGAGGGAGACAAGAAGGAAGGCCGAGACGAAGAGAGGCCGAAAGATAGCTCGGTGTTGGCTGCTGCTTCCTCTGTTTCGTAGTAGCGGTGATGGCGGCTCTGTTTAGTGGCGGTGCTCGGTGGTTATGGCGTTGACAGGGACGGTGGCGGAGGAACGGATGGTGGATGATGGATGATGGAACAGGGAGAGGGATAGGGAGATGGTGGCGGCTGTGGGTGTGCGAAACAGGGTATGGAGGTGGTGTCTGATGATGGTGGCGGCTATGGTTGTTTGACAGTGGCGAGGTGAAGTGAAACAGGGTTGTCACGCCCCTGTTTCGTGGTGGGTAGTGGCGGTGGGAGGTGGTGATGGTGATGAGAATCACTGTGTGAGGAAGAGGGTTTGATTTTCTGCTTATTTTTTTCTTCCCTTCTCTTCCTCCCCTTTCTCATCCATTTCTCTTGTATTTATAGAGAATGAACGAAATGAATAGAGATGAGATAAATGGATGATTCATGGAGTGAATCAAGGTAAAATCAAATCTGGATATGGGATAATTGAAATAATATTCTTTGGGTTGGATTGGGCTTGGCATTGGGTTTGGGTTTATGGGTTAGGTTTTGGGTTTAAGGGTTTGATTTTGGGTTTGGTTTTGAGTTTAGGTTATGGGCTTAGGCTATTCTCACCTCCACTTCCTCTGAACTCACCGTCTGTGATTTATTCATTGCATTTTTATTTGATTTCTTCGTTATTGCTCCACATTCTACAAAAACACAAAAATTTAATAATTAATCTAAAATAAGATAAAAATAAGAATTAACAAAAATATAATAAGAGGTAATAATGTTATAATTATGTGATTATCACTTGTATGCAACTCACCAGCTTCGCTCCAAAGTTATCCACAACTTTAAGCTTGATCTTCATCTGTATGAATGTCCTTCGCTGCAAATGTTGAACTAACATGATATCTGAGCTTCACCATGGACAGTTTAAAGGCTTTTTAAGAAAACAAGGTGATGGTGGGTAATAATAAGTCAAAAAATTAGGCACAAAATCCAAGCACTTTCTGTCAAGTATGTATATATGTGATTGAATGAATCACAAATCGAAAAATGAACAACGAAAAGGGAGGATTTGATTAATCAAACAAGGAATTACAAACTCTTCTCGGGTTCCAGATGAACTTGATACCTAAATTCTTATCTAAAACTTCACACGTGCTCTCTTCGTTCTCTTCCTCACTACACAGTGTTAACATAATTTTGAAGTTGATCGTTGGATGAGTGACACGTGCTTGATCCAAGTGAATTCAACTAACTAGATTTACAAAATGACATTTCTACCCTTCAAATTCAAAATTGGCACTCTTTTTGGTGCCAATTTTCATTTTTTTGTTTCTTCTTCATATTTTCGTCCAGTTATGACATTGCCTTCCCCTATACCAAGTCCTTGTCCTCAAGGATTGAAGTTAAGGAACAATACTTGAACGTGAAACCATTATTCCCATGTGGCGTCCTCTGGTGACGAGTTTGATCACTGAACTAACACCTGTGTAACTGCTTTGTTGCGACGAGGGACCAATTGTCTAGCCAAGATGGTTGTCGGTTTAGCTCGGAAGTTTTCATGTTTGTCGACCAAGGGTAATAGAGGAGTTGGAATCACTGAGTTACCCAAAAATAAATTTTCAGCTGAGATACATGAAAGACAGGGTGGACTTTTGAGTTTGGGGGTAGTTGCAAACGATACGCTACTGATCCAATCCTGTCCGTGACTTGGAAGGGACCGTAAAAGCAAGCATATATATAGCTTTGGGTTCTTACGAATGTTGATTGATGTTTGTCGATACGGTTGCAACTTCAGATACACCCAGTCACCAACTATGAATTCCCTATCGGTACGATTCTTATCTACATATATCTTCATGCGTTCTTGTGCCTTATGTAATTTCTCTTTAACGATGTGGAGCATATACTGAAGAGCTAGCAGAGGGGGCGTGTAGCCATAAAGTGCTTGAAACGGCGTAGACTGCAAGCTTGAGTTGAAAGAGGTGTTAAACCAATACTCCACTAAGTAAAGCCATCTGAACCATTGTGATGGTGCAACTAATGTCATACAATGCAGGTATTTTCCGAACAAGCATTGGTGCGTTCGGTTTGGCCATATGCTTGTGGGTGGTAAGCTGAATTTAGAGCTAATTTAGTACCTAAGGCATTGAATACATATTGCCAAAAGGCACTGATGAACACCTTAGATGTTATGGAGGTGGGAAGACCATGTAGTCTATATACATTCTGCAAGAACATTTCTGCTACCATTGAGGAAGTGTATGGATGAGCTAAAGCCATGAAGTGGTTGTATTTGGTAAGCCTATCAACCACTACAAGGATGATTGTCTTGTTGGAGGAGGGTGGGAGTCCTTCAATGAAATCCATGGAAATGTGTTGTCAAAAAGGGTTGAACAAAAAATGACCAAACCGATTAAAATGATCGACCGATCAAAACCGAACTGATCGGTTCGATTCAAGTTCAATTTTGTTTCTATGTGATTTTAACTGACAAAATCGAACTGGCCGATTATATAAATAATATATATTTTATATAAAAATAATATAATATATTTAAAATAGTTTGTCGGTTCGGTTCGATTACGGTTTGTATAAAGTAGAATCGGTTCAGTTTTGGTTTGGTTTTGTTAATGGTCGGTTCGGTTTCGATTTGAAACTCTTGAAACTGACCAAAGTCTATTCGGTTCACTGTTTAAGTGAAAAACCGTTTCGTCGGTTCAATTTTCAACCCTATTGTCAAGCATGATCAGGTACAGGTGATGGTTGAAGTAGTCCTCCGTATGTTGTTTGATCTGATTTATTCCTCTAGCAAATGTCACAATCCATAATGAATCTGATGATAATGGTTTTCATATTTGGCCAATAAAAATATTGCCTTAATCTCTGATAAGCAGTGATTTTTTAATCCTCCCCAATGCAGAGTTGTGTAATGCAGTCAAAATGTGGTTTATTAGGTTTCCTTTAGTATAAATAACTATTTGTTCCTTGTGTTTAAGTATTCCATTAGCCAATGAGTTTTGGGGTACAGAATTAGCACTAACACTGAGTTGTTGAATGATGGAATGAGTAATCTCATCATAGCTTGCAAATACCTCATGTAGCAACTGAGGAGATGTAGTGGTGATAGCCAGACATTGGGCTTCTTGTAAGATAGGGCATGAGCAGCCTGATTTTTTGTTCCCTTTTTGTAAGAAATATCATATTCAAACCCAAGTAACTTAGATAGCCACCTCTGCTGAATCATAGTTGTCACCTTTTGTGAGATGAATTGTTTGATGTTTTGGTGATCAGTGTAGATACAAAATTTGGACTCTAGTAAATAGGACCTCCATTTGTGCACAACCTTGATTATAGCAAGCAATTTGTTCTCATAAGTTCACAGTGTTTGGTTTTTTGGACCTAATGCTTTGTTGACATAGGCAATAGATCTACCTCCCTGTGACAGGACGAATCCAACTCCTCTAGTGCAAGCATTTGTTTCTAGTACAAATGAAGGACTGAAATTGGGAAAGGTGAGTAACTCGCTGCAACGTTTGCTTCTGCTTGCTCAACATTCATGTCGTCTTCATCTCAATCGTTAGCTACAGATGCTTTGGTGGAGACAAACCCAGGTGAAGTTGGGATCATCTTAGGAATCCCAGAAGAACTTCTCCGAAGTAGGGTATGTTTTTCTCTACATCAAAATCTTAAATTTATCATCTTTTCTTATTACCTGTTGCGAATTACTCAATCCCTTCTCTCCATTACAGAGAATTCGGAGTTGGGGGTCTTTTTTTTTAGATCATAGTGAAATAAAAGCAATTATTACAATTTTAGATTTGGATGATCAACATGTTATAATTTACTCGCCTGCTCAAACTGCAACACAACAAGGGTCTGGGAAGGTTGGAAAGTGGAAAATCAATTTTGACTCAACCCAAGGTAAGTTTTTTTATTCTTCATCTTCAACATGTTTACTGGCCTTTTAGGTGATTGATGCCATTGTCATTCCGTGATTTTTGACACCAGTCAAAAATTCTTAATTTTTCATTTTTTCCTTTAACCTACAATATACTTCAACAATGCATAGCAGAAGTAGGAGTTATCGACTATTTCATTTAGATTAGAAGACAATACTTTATTAACAAATTAAAGAATAAAAGAAATAAATTAAATTAAAAGATAGATCATGAAATGTTGAGAGCCAAGTTAATTAAATGGTGAAATAAGATTGAAATGCGGAGAAATGTCAAGGGTATGAGAATCACCCTATTCCAACTTAATAATGTACAATGATGCATGGATACGGACACGCGCATCGCATCAGACACGAATACGACATGTCCAATAATTTACACTACACCAAAAATACCCATCAGCAACGGTTTTGAACCGTGGGGGTAACCCATTGTCACGGCTTAGAGCCGTAGGCTGTAGAGGCGTCACTAAATCCCCATTAACGGCTACAAACCGTGGCAAAACATATTAGCAACGGTTTTATACTCGAGGACGGTTGATGATTTAGCCACGGTTCTAAACCGTTGCAAAAATGTTAGCCACGGTTTTAAGCCGTGGCTATCCGTGGCCAGGAATAGCCACAGCTTAAAACCGTTGCAAGTTATGGCCACGGTTCTAAGCCGTTGCAATATTTTTAGCCACGGTTTTAAGCCGTGGCCAGTACTAGCCACGGTTATAAGTCATGGCAAGGCATGGCCACGGTTCTTAGCCGTTGCAATATTGTTAGCCACGGTTTTAAGCCGTGGCAAGTACTGGTCACGGTGTTTTTTTTTTTTTGGTCACGGTGTTAAGCCAATGCAATTCTACTGACAGTGATGCAATACAGGCAATGAAGAGAAATTACAGACTGAAGAACTTGTAATTGTAATTCTGGATTGATGACAGTAAATGGAATGGATTGTATTCAATAAGAAAGCTAATTCGAGATAGCTAATCTCCTGTATAGCAAATGCTCAAGTGTACAATTTTCTTACAAATCAAATGAATCCCTTTTTCTCTCTTATGCTCTCTTATTTATAGTACTACATTTATTGACAACTAATCTAACAGAAATCCTTCCTAAACAACATTACATGTAACAACATAGCACTCTGCAACATATAGCAACCTGCTCCCTTTAGTAACAACACTTGTGTTAGCAGCCTGCATTCCATTCAGCAACAACAGCAGTACTACTGTCATTCATCAGCAGCACTAGTTTAGCAATTAGCATCTCATTCAGCAGCAGCAGCATTCAGCAGTATCACTAGTGTTCTTTATGTTGTTGTATTTCTCTGGGAATAAGTATACTTTATAGGAGGTAAAATCCTATCAGAATACTGCAACTAGATTCATTACTAAGAAACTTGTAATGAAGAATGAACATCTTACAGTTTTAGAAATGGGAGTGTGTTAAGTGTATGTAGCAGACCTTGAGGAGTTCAGAGGGACGAAAGCCACCCATCCACAGGAAACAACGCTCGGCTGGAGTTATCCACATACCGGTGATGATATGGAAGATGTCGGACTTTGCTGCAATGCCCTTAAGACGGAATATCTCATCGTAATGGGCTAAATGTCCATCCAGTATCATTCTGAGATCACCATCAGATAGGTGTGCTTGTAATGCTTTCCGGAGCTCTGACATGTGCCTTTGCTCATCTTCTAACCACCTTGCATACTCCATATCAAATATTGCACCATCTGTATATTCATGCAAAAAAGAGATGAGGGTGATAATATGAAACTGTGTTTAGTTAAATTACTTATATTATTTTATGATGTTTTACAGTTGTTATATATAAAAATGTTGCTTTAAAGCCAATTCTTCTATATATAATATGATGGAGTAATACATGCATTATACTGCATTGCAGCACAAACATTGCAGCTGGTCTGGTAGTGAAAAAAGCTTCAAAGAATCACAAGCAAAATCTCAGAGGATCAGCAAAGAAAAAGACTTGAAGATTTTTTTTGGAGAGATTTATTCCCTTTTATGTAGTTAAAGAGTCAGTAATAAGTAATAGTTGTGATGAGAGGACAATATTTTCATGTTTGATATCTCACACCATTCAAGCTTCCCTATATGATTATGATTGTAGTCCTCAAAATGGCAAACTCACTTTGAAAAGCTTGTCTATAAAATTTTCAAACTTCTTGTTACTTCACTCTCTGTCATATTTTGGGAATTGGTTGTATAAGAAAAGAAGTCAGAAAAGGAGAAAGGATAGATAGAACTTACCACTTTTCTTGTATTCATCATTTCCAAACTTAACTCCTTGTAGCACAATTGCCTCTTCTAGCTCCCCAAAATCAAAAGCTGCAGATCCTTGTTGATGACTGATTTAAAAAATAACCAAAACCCATTAAAGATATGATCTCAATCAAGTGAATTAATCAAAGACATTAACACAAAATAGAGAAAAACTTCATTACATGAAATTGTTGGCGGGAGAGTTGGTGGTGAGTCCATGTAACATAGTAGCATATGGTGGTGGTATGTTGTGGTGATGACTTGAATCTGATAGATCAGTAGTCATTCCAACTCTATGACCTTCCATGCAATAATCACTTCTTCTAAACAAAAAAAACCATCTACTCTACAAGAAACAAAGTTGAGTGAAAAGATATACACAATTACATGAATGAGTGAAGAAGAAAACACAAAACACAAAAACAACATCAATGTTTCCACCCCAAAGTGGGTTTTGTACCTTTAGTTTTTTGGTGGGAAACCTCAGAAGAGTATCACCCTCTTTTAATGAAAAGCCATAAAACCCCACTGATGACAGAGATAAGCAAAGAAGCAAAAGATCATATAGTATTAACTACATACAACATACCACAACAACACCACTTATGCAAACTTTTGATCTCTCTTTTAATGAAAAGCCATAAAACCAGCAATAATCAATTGTTATGCAAACTTATCTCTTAGCAATAATCATACTTTTCATCTAGGAAGCTTTTGACATAATCAATTGTGCTTGTAGCAACATTAGAAACAAAGAAGATAGGATAAGACAGATGATTTTGTGCCCAGTGCTGCAGTTTGTACAAGGTTATAGCCTTTAAGAATTTGTAAAACGTTAACCAGCAGGGAATGACTAGAATAAAGTTAATACTTGCATACCTGACCTGCTCCAATATCAAAATAAGTTCCAAAACCCTCCCTGCTGTATCAACAAGCTACATAACCACAAACAAATTTACCTTCTTCACTGATTTTGCAGTAAACCATTTAGCAGCTGGTGATGATGGGGCTTGTAACACTGCATCATATCAACCAGTTCAGACCTAAGTCATAGTAAGTTTAGCATCACGCTGTGAAATATGAGAGCTTCTCTTACCACTCAACTCAGGCTCAAGCTTTTTAGGTGACCGCTTTCTCTAAAAACGTTAGTATAATTAATAAAATGCTAGTTGGGTAAATGTTAGTATTTTCTATGTTATGAAATGACATAGAAATCTTAATAGGTGATTAAGATTTAAACGACACCCTCTTTCATCTACCTAAATCAAAGATATGTATAGAGGGTGAGCAGAAACAGCTTGAAAATAATTTCAGTAATGTAACCAATAGGTGTTTAGTCATAATACTCACATGAAAACGTTTTCCACCACTTAGAATAGGCCTTACATCTACTTGCTTAAAGACTTATTTCTTTTGAGTGTAGAGTCAAAAGAAAGTACACTATTAGAATGCAATCAGTGATAAGAATAAAAATATATATGATCTCTTCGCAAACTCTATTCGAAGCAACTTGCATGTTTTGTGCATTAAGCAATCAATATATATCTATATAATACATATAAGATTCAATACTATCAGACATGAATTGTGAATATTGGTCCTAAAATGGAAACAATGTATGGCATGGGTTAACATTACCATTTATAATCAGTAAATGAATCTAAACAACCACGACCATATGCACTAAAGCAAGAGCGAAGGAAAAATATGCAACCTCAGTAGTAAGATTTACCTATAAGTTGCATTTTTATGTTAGTTTAGAAAACACAAACCACAGAAAGAAAGTATAGTTTATGTTAATTACCTGGAACCAGTTTGGGTTTTCAGGGCTTTGTTGAGCGGCAAGAACTTCTACAAATCCTTCGTTCTTGTATCCTCCCATGTTGCTAGCGTATGCCCTTGAAAGATGAAGATTAAGAAATGCAGAATTGAATTGCGTAAGGACATAGATCTTTGAAACATTACTGTTCAAACAATTGCTCACGGGAATATCAATCAGCCTATAGTTGGCTCCCAAAGGAACAGCGGGCTTTGCTCTATTCTTGGTGAGAGGGTATAGACGAGTACCAGCTCCACCTCCCAATATAATTCCTAGAACACTCTGCAGCAAATTACATAGACCAAATTTAGTTCACTACTCACCATAAACCACCCTATACTCATGACTTAAACTTAAACAGACATTGCAGATACTGAAAGTAAGCCAACAACACAAGTAGTCCAAAGTGCAAAGGCAACATGTTAGAGAATGGTTATGACATGCAGCTGCTCGTCTTCATCTGTTCATGGTTATGCATGCTGATCATTTGTGTTTCTCAAGTGACTTTAATTTAACTGGACTTTACATATTGATGCCTTATATCTGTGCCAACATGTTAGAGAATGGTACTTAGGAGCTACTTCAAAGGACAAATCATATACAAACAAACGTAGCAGTAAATGTTAATTATCAAAAGCAAAGAAGGGGTCCTTTCTTTGTTTTAAGCCATAATGAAGTAAGAAACTCATTATAAATTTATAATAAACAAACCCCAAGAGAGTGCTAGCCATAGACCACTGACGTTATTCTCAAAGAAAAATTAAATTGTACGTACTTCATAGGAGCCTAACTGAGCAAAACTGCGGAACAGAATGAACAGACTGAAAAGGAAAATGTAGTTGAAGCTCACAACAGCCAAGAGATTGACAGACTATACCAAAGCCTAAGGCATTGAACAACACCTGAAGTTCCATAGGAACATTTTTAATCTAGTATACCCCTAAATAGGGCAATAAGCACCCTTATTCTGAAAAAGGGTGTGTGTGTTGCTTTTCCTAGTATAGGGAAGTATACTACTGGACAGTCAGTAAACATATGCTATAAAAGATGACTTTTCTTGTAGTGATATATGTTTCCAATTTACTACTGGACAGTCAGTAAACATGCAAACCATCTTGCAGAATATAGCACTTGCATTCTGAATCGACTATGTACAGTATCAGTAATATGACTATGTACTGTTAATTATCATCAAATATCTTTAGAACTACCTTCCTGTTTTCCCTTATCCCTAATATACTCAAAACAATTATAAAGAACTCAGTCATTCTACAATACACATATAAAGGCCAGTTGAAAAGCCAATCAACATTGTCCATGGCAACAAAACCACTTTATCTTGCCTTCAAGCTTTTAGAATAGATGGCAATTTAACAAAATTTGATTTGTTTGAATACTATTTTCTCTAGCTATTATATTAATTCAGCCTTATACTATAATTTCAGTAAAAATGATATTATAATACATTATGAACGCTAGAAGACCTTTTATACTTTTCATGCATAAAGAAGAAGAAAAGCTTGATGTTACAAAGTGTTTGATATGATCAACATATATTTCCCATGCCATCAATCACTTTTCATGCACCAAAGATGCTGTGATTCCAAATAAGCAAACAGCCCATTGTAGCAACATAAGCACATATCTTCATTTAAAATTAAAAAAAAAAAAAAAAAAACCCACCAAAGATGGGTGGTTTTCCCTTTTAAGGTGCTTCAATGATTGTTTCTTGTATTTATTTACATTTTACACATTAAAATAAAAAAAAATTAGACAACTTTGATTGTGAATGATTCTAGATGCTCTAATAAATCTATTACATTTAAAAACCTCTACAAAATTAGAGGGGGCGGGGGAGATCAGCAAATTGAACTGAAGCGGAAGGACAAACATATACATTGTAGCAGCCAGCTACTTTATCTTCCAATAGGTCTTAATTAGATGCAGCTGTAACATTATTCACATAAAACTACAGCATAAAATGCAATAATCCTCAATCTAATAGTAAGAGAAGGGATCAAACTATGCACCTTTTCTAACAGTAGCTTTTTCTGAGACCTAAGTCCACAAAGAACTGAAGAAAGCTCTTTCCCAAGGAGATGAAGGCGGGAGCTTATCTGATTTTTTTCTATCTCTTTATCGTTAACTTTCTCTTGGTCACAAGAGTTCAGGTCAGTCCCATTTCTAATTTCACTTGCAGCCTTAGCTACCATCTCATCGTCTGTAGCAACATATTTTATAATTTCATCAGTTGATACTCATAGTGATCATGAAAAACAGTAAAGTAAAACAAAAGATACGAAAGAACATAGACGCCATCCAAAACTATTATTGGATACCTTCAAATTTCCTTTTTGAGGCCGCCCGCTGATAGCTAAATGCCCTCCATGTATTAGGTTTCAAAGACATTGCACCAGAGTCATCTAGAAATTCCACACTGGAGCTTTCTGACATCGATGGTTGGCTTATTTCATTCTCACGAACTGTATTTGAGAAAAATCAATATAACACGCCGGGTCAGAGAATCCCAACTTGAGGAAAGAACCTCAAACATAACAAAAGAAAACTGACCCAAAGATCTCAACCCCTAATATCGTATCGTATTTGCTAACATATATTTGCTAACATATATTGTGTCAGAGAATCCCAACTTGAGGAAAAAACCTCAAACATAACAAAAGAAAACTGGATAGGATAGTATGCCTGCAAAACCACAATGTTGTTGAACAAGTAGTGGGTCTAACTGAGTTTGCAAAGGAGAGACCCCATTATCATTACCTACCCTAGCATTATGCTCATCATTCACTTCACCAGAGGACATGGCAACAGATTGTGGCTCCTTGCAAACATAAAATGAACATTCAGGGATGAAGTTTCAAAAGGTTCTACAAACATGATATCAGTAAAAAAATTCCTGCATGAAATAATGTTCTAACCTCCTTATTTCTTTCTTAGCTCCACAAACTGTTCTTCTAACCTCCTTTGGGCTCTTAAATAATGTTCCTGCATGAAATTTTTTAAAGATAGTCATAGCCCAAACAAAACGAAGTACATAAAACAAATAAAAACAAGAAAATAAACAATCCTCACATAATCAGGTGTATGATTGACACAAATGCATTGTCTGCAAGACAGAGGGTCCATATTGTTTTGTTCTGACTCCGGTAATTTGTTAATTTTATCAGAATCCGAGTTCTCCAATTCTGTGACCTGCTTAAAAGGTTAAAACTGATCTCTTATGTCATCATCATCCTGTACAAATTAATCCGAAGTGGAAAAAAGAAATAACAAATACTCACAGAAACAGGAGTGGACTGTCTGCAAGACAGAAGCACCATATTGTTTTGTTCTATCTAAGATATTTTGTTAATTGTACCAGATTCTGAGTCCTCCAATTCTATGACCTGCATAGAAGGTTCAACTTGATCTCTTGTGTCATCATCCTACGAATTAACCCGATCACATGTTACTAAACTAACAAAGTATAGAACCATCAAAAACATAGAAAACAAATAAACTCACATCAGCAGGTGTATAACTTGTAACCGAGCACTGTGATGTTGATACTGAGCATTCTGACGTTGATGCAACCTCCACAATGTCATTTTGCATCTTCGATAAGTCAATGATTATATTAGTTGTTGATTCGGATTGGGATCCGTGAGAAGAGAACAGATTGAAAGGAGAACCTTTCAGATGGTTAGAGCAGGGCTCCACTGCTCCTTGAGGATGTCAAGACAGATGCTGCCATTGGAGTTGATGTTTGGGTGGTAAACCTGTGTATAAAAGCAGTGAGATCTAATATCAGCCTACATTGATTCTTTATTTAGGGGAAGCTAGACCAATATCTCTAAGACAAAATCCATGATCACCATGCGTCAAGTAAAAGCAATGCCAGTATCTGGAAAGCCACTTACACACACCTATTTCAGCACTTTCACTCCCAGAAAATGAGGTACCATCCATAAAATGATTATGGAACAAAGGTGGACAGTGAACATACCGAAGAGCAGCTTCACGAGCGGCATCTCGAACTTCAGCCTTCTTAGTTCTCCTCTTCTGGATAACTTCCAAGGTAGCGCCAACAATAGACCTTGAATAAGCTTCTTGGTAGCCATGCGCCTCTTCTTCACAGCCTCTGCAGCAATGTCCTGCAAACATCACAAGTTCAATCCAATTACATAAATTAAAGAGAAATAAAATGCCACATAAAAAATGACGTTCAACTTGAATAGGTGACAACTATAAGAGATAAGCACCTTCTTATGTTGCTTTCTGTACATGGCAGTCCATGTAAGCTTCGATGGCTTGAGTCGGTTGTGGAAGTACCTATTGCATTTTGAGTTTGCAAAGAGGAAAACCTACATTTATGAAATTGTTTAGAGTTTCATATTGTTATGATGCGAACATATTAGAAAACTACATCACTCTTGTATTGGGAAACAAATAGTTCATATGGTACCTGTGAATCGGATCGAATAAATCTTATACCCTTTCCAAGGTAAATCTTTTGACCACTAAAACGGCAGAGTTCAGTTCTGAAGAACAGACAATAAAGAATCATTCAATTCAAAACTTTCTGAAAGTTGCAATCATAAACAAAAGATAAGTACCCAATATCTCACACACAAAATTTTATATGGTATGCTCATACAACAAAATATTTGACATTCCCGCGATACATAATGTACACACAGTTTCAAGTCCTACACATCAAGTGCATACATAATGTACTTGCAATAAAACAAGTCCTATGGTTGAGCCTACTAGTTTCCATGGGACAACGATCTCAGAAAACTAAGATATACATTCTCGAAACAGAACACATAAATCTCAGAAAACAAGTCATATACCCAATCAAAATGAACCCTAACATCCAATCAGATCTAACAAGCCAAAACCCATGAAAAATAACGAATACCCATTACGAACAATTATGATTTTTCAAACCCCACTTCAGTATAAAACGATTTCATTCAACTCTACATATCAAATCAGATTAGAAACTAGATGATAAATGTTAAAACCAACTATAAAATAGAAAACTAACACAACAAAAAGAGAACAGTGAGAGATAGAAGGAAAAACCCATTTCAAGAATCGAAAATGAACTCACTTGAGAACCATTGTGGCTAATCTTCTCTTCTCCTCTACAGTACTGGATTGAAATCACTTGCTATCTTCCATTAACTCTCTCTGAAGCTCTCTCAACCTCCTCGATCTCTCCTCTGCACCAAACCTCTCTCTGACTCTGATTTAGGTCGAAATTCTTTTTCGCAATGACCGCGCAAACTGATTTAGGTCGAAATAGCAAATTCTTTTTCACAATGATAGCGCCAAATTATTTTTCCCCAATTTTTTTCGCCAAAGCGCGAAACCCGTTTTCGCCAGAGCGCGAAACTCCACTCTCCAAATCACTCGCCAGAGCGCGGCACGTGCAAAACTGTTTTGTTTAGCACCGGTTTTTGGTCGTTGCTAATTATAGCCACGGTTTTTGGCCGTGGCTAATGCACCCACGGTTTAGAGCCGTGGCCAGTTATTTTTATAGCCACGGTTTTAGGCCGTTGGCCACGCTATCCACGGTTTTTGGCCGTGGCAAATAAACCAACGGTTTAGAGCCGTGGCCATCTCCGTGTAGCTAAACAGGCCCTTTGGTGTAGTGTTAATAAAATGTCTTTCTAGAGTATCATCATCTTAGTTAAGTAGAAAAAAAAATAGAAAAAAAAACATGAAGAAGAAAAAATATAGAGAATAAGAAGTGCAAAGGCAGAGAAAAAGATGACACTCTGTTGTAAAAAAAAACAAAGTTGAGAAAAGTATAGTAGAGAAGTAGATGAGAGAAGAAGCATAGGCTATCTTTGTGTTTTAGTGACTCTTTGCCTTATTTATCTTGAATCTCAATTGAAAAATTAATCTACTTCAAATGGATCAACAACCATTAAGTTATGTGATTATTTGCACATATTATAAGTAAAAAATAAAACAAAGTCGGTTGTTGAGTCTTGACCAAGTTCCCAGCGTATCGGAGGCATTTTCGACACGTTGACCATGTGTCAGACACCTATCAGAGGTGTGTCGATTGAGCGTCGGTCTCGGATACGTGTCAGACACGAATGCGACAAGTTTTTTTAAAGAGTTTGTGCTTCCTTGATGATGTAATAGATGTATTTTCAATTTCTCAAAAAATACTCAAATCATATAGTTTTTCAATCTACATGACTTGAATTGTGGAATTTAAAAAGTAAAAGTCTTTTCATTTTCTCTCAAACTTTAACCAAATCCATTGTTTCATTTTTAAAACATCATTGAATTTTGGTTATGTTTTCCATTGAAAAAATCATGAACGACGTGGAAATAAATTAATTTGTTGAATGGTATGGTTACGATTCTTTAGGTGTTTTCACGAAACCAATTTTAGTAGTATGCGAGCAAGGTATAAACAGGAGCACCCTCTTGCATGAGTAAACTTTTGATCATGTTCATTGTTGTTGAGAATTAAAGTATCACGGTACTTAGTTAAATGAGGGCTTTAGTTGTAGCTAGCATTAGATGAATGACAATATGTACTGTCAAAGTGGCTCAATGGATGACATAGGATAAACAAACAACCAAAGATGCATGGACTCTTCGAAAAATCCCGTTTCAAGAATTGAATACACGTGCCCGACACATATTTATCACTCGGTCAATCGGTCAGACACGTTGACTAGGTCCGACACGACCCTGACACGGTCAAGTTGTTTTTTTTTTCTTGGCTGCAAATAGAGGCACTGGTTGCAAATAACAAACCCTTATTAGGTCTTCTTCTTCTCTTTGCAGGAGACACAGTTCAATAGTAACAGAGAGATCGAGGGGGAGGTGCAAGCGAGAGATATCTTCTGACTCTTGCAGGAACTGAGATCGAGATAGGGAGGAGCATAGCGCAAGTGTGCTTTCTGGGTTTCTTTGGCTTGCTTGGTTGCTTTAAAGATGCCTTTGGAAAACGACTATTTTGATGTCAATAATTACAATAAACGCCCCTTATATTGCATACAATAATACAAGGTGACCACTCTACACTCACGATGCAAAAGAATCTAAATTCTAATTGTACTACAAAACTATATCTCTACACAATTCTCCGCTAAGCTAATAGTGTGTATGAAATTATGGAAATGGTTTCACACTAATGAGTTTTGACATTTGGATTTCTTCAATGATAAGTTGACTCCACTCACCATAAAGTGCATGTTTTTATTGTTCTCTGTGCATCTCATTTTGCTTCAATTCCTCTTCTGCAAAAAGTAATTCATCTTCCTGCTTCAATTCCTGTAATGCAAAAAATTATTTTATACCAAGTTAGTTATGTTTGGTAGCAGATCAAATGAATTTTATAACAATTTTAAGCTTCAATGAATTTATTTACTTACATATTGAAAATTTGAAACTATCAATTTTCAATGTCAATTACAAATTAATGAAATTATGTTGCTCATTATGCATTTGAATGTTTATTTATGTGTTATATATATATAATAATAATAAATTTTAAATTTAAAAAAACTTAGGTTTGACATGTCGTCGAGTTCTAGTTTTTTTAAAATTATTGAGTCGTCGTGTTGTGTCTGTGTCCGTGCATCCTTGCAAACAACCATGATCGGTGACTTTTGTTTAAAACACGTAAAGGGTGAGATGCTATAAGCAATATACAATAGTGATGGTAAAGGTTTTCTGTCTAGCAAGCTTACATGACAAGTCATCATATTTGATGCGTTCAACTTGCCATGTCCATATTCCAATGCCTAGCACTAATAAGTATTCATTGACGAAAATTTTTAAATTGTGTGGTCTTTTGATTTGATATAGATGTGTCCTCTCTTTTTCTCTCTACCTCTTTTTTTTTCTAGCATTAACATAAAATTCATGTATAAAACGTTTGATGCAATATTAGAAAAGAGCACATTTTCATGACTTTGATACTATGCAGTTAAATCGGAAAGCAGTCGCAGCGCGGTCCAAGTCCAAATTATGATAAAACGGGATTAATCAGTCTACTTTAAATATTAATTATATAATTTAATTTTACTAATTTACAGCTGAATTTAATTTTTCAGTTGTTTAGGAACAACCAACACAGCACAACAACACAAGTGATAACAAGTTAGCACTTAGCAACATCACTCTATCATTAAATAACAATATGTAAACTCTAAAACTAACATTCAATCGTTCATAAGTAAACCGATATAAGTTATATCAATAAAAATAATTTGCATTCAATCATTCATAAATAAAATGATCTAAGTTATATCAGTAAAAATAAGTTATAGTGATAAATCGGCGAGCCAGCTGGGCCGATTAATCGGTGACTTGCCGATTTTTTGAGTCCGCTAAATCCTAACCGATTTCACGCAGTTTGGTTCGATAAAATCCCGAATTACGATTAATCAACAATTTTTCGCCGCATTAATAACATAGCCTTGATATATGCTTGAAATATAGTACCACATGTGTTCCATAGCTATCCCCTTAAATTTAATTGAGTCGTTCTAGGCGGCGAGGAAACGGACAAGGGAGGGGGGTTTCCATCTCCCTCGAGATTCACACGGACTCGCATCTCGAGGGGGATGGAGGGTCACACCCCCCTCCCTCGCCCGTTTCCTCGCCATTTAGAATCACCGAATTTAATTTGATATTTTTTATTTTGTGTTGCACATAAAACGTTGCTTTTAGGTATGGAAAAACAATTGATTAGATCATTGAGAATCTTTGTGGTAACTTAAACTTAAGCTGAGTTTTGATCATGCCATTTGTTCTTCAAGGTATATGTTAGGAACCCTTTTGTTCTTGCCCTACTCCTACTTGTCTGTTTGCTTCAATAAAAAGATTGTATGTTGAAGCAAACATTGTATGTTTGATCTTAAAAGGAGCAATGCCAATGTCAGCACATGGTTCATTTGATTTTATTACAGTCTAGTATTTTTTGCCTACATTGAAGAACTAGAATAAACCAAGGTGCTGCTAATATATAAACAATGTCCTGTAATAAAATTAATAAGACTAAATCATAAAGTTACCCTATACCTAATTTCACCAACACGGGAAGGGGAACCCTCTCTCAGAGATTGTATGTCAAAACAATCACTTGAATTGTGGTACCTCACTAAATGAATTTGTAGCTAGAGAAAACACGTTTAATTGGTACAAGTTACAAATTTCTTGTAGTTATTGGACCATGAAATTAGTTCTAGCTAAGCCTCATTTCTCAAAGATAGGAGAGGTTTGGGGCATTTGTCCAAGTTTTCTTGTGTTTCCAAATGTAAGACTGTGAGACTGTCACAATGCTGACTGCATTTTATCCGATCCAGTCATGGCAGATGCGGCTGATGCTACTCCATATCCATACTAGTCATATGGTTAGCACTATGTTAAACTCCTTTCTTTTAGGAAAAGCATTTGTGCATTGAAGGAGAAACTGAATTAAATTCAGGTTATATTTAGTAAAGCCTATTATGTAGATTTTTGTTATTTGGATGTATGTATATTTCGGCTGTTTGGTTGTTTATTTATTGACAAGAAATCGATTCTACATGAAATTGGTTTCTCACTACGCATGAGAATTCCGAATTCAAGTCCAAGGGAAGGCCTCGGATTCGAAATCACACTTCCATGTTTGTTTTTCGTGCAATCAAACAGACCCTCGGTTGATATATATGAACGACAATTTTTTTTTTCCCCCAATATTGACAGACTTGTTAGTGGAGAGTGGGAAACTGAATTAAAGGTTTTGGTGTTTCTGGAAATAACTTAAAAGTTAAAACATGTAGTGCACACTTTTGAGTTTAAACGTAGTTTCTTCCTTATAATTCACTTATATCTTATTCTCTAAGCAAGTGAAAAAACAATTTATATTGTGGGCATAACTTGATTGTTTTCAATGTTTTAGACTTGTTTCAATCCGAAATATCATAGGAGGCACTCGTTCTACAATATTCATTCTCTGAAACAGCCAGCAAAACCATTTGCGAAAACCTGCACAGCTCTCATCTCCCCTTGCTTGTTGTCCTTCCTTGATCACACTTTTTTATTAGCTAGTAAACACGTTTTTATTCAAGTATGCAGTGGTAGTATACAAATAGCGATTTAGATAGTTGAACTGAACCACATGAAAAAGGGTAGCCTTTTCATTCAACAACAACAATAAGCACGTAAAAAAGTATATATTCAAGTGGAGCCACCACTTACCAATCACCATGGAGTAGGTTGACGTGACTCTATGAGTACATTTTGATGAATCAATTATCGAAAATTCTAAAATGCACTGGAAATTCGCCTGGATGGTGCCAAGCACGTGCACCCGCGAGGTGCCAGTCACGTGAGCATCAAATGGGCAAAAAAAAAAAAAATTCACTCTCGAAATAGAGTTTAAAACCCTCGAAACCCTAGATCCCTCATTTGCTAGAATTTCACTCTCGAAACCCTAGATCCCATTTTTCTCACATTCAAAAGAAAACCCTAGATCCCACATCAGAATTTCACTCTCATTCAAAGAAAACCCTAGATCTTTCACTCGCTGAAACCGATTCTTCACAAAGGCTTGCTCGCGGGAACGGTTCAAAACCAGTGTTTCAACAAATCTGCTAAACAAAAGGTAAGTCACTCTGTTTTTTAAGCATGAATCAATGGGAGTCATGAACTCGGTTTTAGGAGTTTACATTTTAAGTTTTGTGATTTGTGTGTGGAAGCCCAAAGGTCAGGTAGAGGTTCAAGAACAAGCTACAAAGTGTGTGAAGTCCAACTCCACAACATGTCCAAACCAAGAATAAGTTTTTCACTTAGAACAGTAGGAATTCTACTTGGGCACAAAGTGAACTCCTTTTTAACAGATTATTTTCGTTTTGAACCCAAAATTATGTATGTTCAGATTAGGTAATGTTGTTAGTTAGGTTGTTAAGACAAGTTGTATTCTACAGTTTCATAATCTAGCTATTAATTATTAAACAAATTCTTTAATGACAACAAAATTTGTGATAATTGTCTCAATTTAGTTTTAGATTGCTCACACAGGTGGGTTTAGTTTGATACTTTATTTGAAAACACTGGGACTCTTGGAACACATCCCACCTTATTAATTTCTTCCCAACTTTATGGCAGGACTAAGCTTCATGGTTTGAGTTGAAATGATGATCTGAAACTATGGAAAGAAAAAAAGAAAAAAAAAATTAGTCCATTTTTTTATATTCTAATTTTCATTTTTAGGGGTATAGCTATTGCTGCCTGAAAAATGGGGCATGCCCAGATGCAGGAGTTTTGTGGTATTGTGACTAAAAAAAAAGGTTGAAAACAACACATAGTAAGCAGGTTTGTTGAAAGACAGAGCGACTCTGTTTTTTCTCACATAGGTTGCAGTCACTCTGTTTTTTGGTATGTAAACTATTTTTCAGTTTTTTAGTCTTGAATCCATCCCTATAACTGTATCTGACTCTATGTATGTCAGAGGTTTCTGTGCCACATAAGTTCAGATAGCTTTGATTCATTCTTTTCAAACAATGGCATCTTCGTTGATAGCATGAACTGCTAGCAGCATTTCACCATGAATGAAAGTGCTGGATTTCACTACTAATGTAAGCATGAACTGTTTTTAAGCATGAACTTTTTGTAAGCATGAACTGTTTGTAAGCATGAACTGTGTGTTTCTAGCAGCATTTGTTGTTTATCAATTATCATACGACTAACATCTGTTGCTTTGCCAACGCAGGAATGGCATACGAAGCTTATGTTGTTTATTGTGGGCATGTTCCTGGAACTTATGTTACTTGGTCAAGTTGCGCACTACAAGTAAACGGGTACAAGGATGTTGTCTACAAGGGTTTCAATTCAATTGAAGAAGCCATTGAAGATTATGAAATGTGGAAGGAGCATGAGGCGAGAAGAGAAAGAGAACAAGAGTCAAGAAGAGAGCACCAGTCAATAACAAGAACAAAGGAGTCAAGAACAAACGACACTGAAGATGTGGTGGACCAACCAAATAATGCTCCTGAGGGTCGTGACGATCAAGCTCATGAAAACCAAGTCAACGATCCTTGGGCTTTTACTAAGGACCTAATCAACAATATATTAGTGGTAGTTTTATTGATTCTTGTACTTTTGTTTTTTAAGATCTTGGATGGTATGTGAGATGTAAATGAACTTGTTCACAATTGTAAATGATTTTGGATTGTATGTAATCTGTTTTGCTTATAGTTATCTGTTATGAATTGAGTTTTCTGGTTATCTGTTTTGATCCAACAAATTCTGGTTATAGGAGTGTTTTTTTTTCAGGAATGAAAGTGAAAGTGTTATGCTCATTATAGGATTGTAAATAATGTTTGTTTTTTTTTTTTTTTCAGGAATGAAAGTGAAAGTGCTATGCTCATTATAGGATCTGCTATGCTCATGAGGATTGTTTGTTTATATATTGCTTTGCTCATTCTTTTCTTTAAGTTGCACGTGTTCAGGGAATGTGGTTGCAGAATGAAAGTGCTATGGTTGTCTATGGGAATGTGTTCATGAATGAAAGTGCTGAAATTAGTGTTTATGGGAAAATTTTCATTCATGAACTGTTCATGAATGAAAGTGCTATGCAGAATGAATGTCTATGGGAAAAATTTCATGAATGAAATTGCTGAAATTATTGTTCATGAATGAAAGTGCTGAAACACTGGAAAATTAGCATGAACACTAGAAAAACACCTGGAATAACACTGAAATACTGGAAAATTTTCACTGAAACACTGGATATTTCACTGCAAAATTTTCAGTGGAAAAATTTCCAGAGTTTACATGAACACTGGAAAAATTTCCAGAGTTTACATGAACACTGGAAACACTGGAAAAACATGAACACTGGAAAATTTTCACAGAAACACTGGAAATTTCACTGGAAAAATTTCCAGAATTTACATGAACACTGGAAACACTGGAAAAACATGAACACTGGAAAAATTTCACTGAAACACTGGAATTAACATGAACAGAGTTTACACCTGAAACACTGGAAAAACACCTGAAACACTTGAAATTACAGAGTTTACACCCTGAAAAACTCTGCATTACACCCTGAAATTAACACCTGAAACTCTGCACCCTGAATTCTAAGAGTTTACATACCAAATTCTAAGAGTTTACACCCTGAAAAATTGAAGAACTGAAATTATAAGAGTTTACACCCTGAAAAATCGAAATTACACCCTGAAACACTGGAAATTACATGAAACTTATGAACTGCAACCATGAAACTGCATGAACTGCAAAATGGACTGTCACTTGTTTCTCTGTCATGAACTGCAACCATGAAACACTAGAAATTAACCCTGAAAAATGTGGCTCAACATTGTTTGAAAGATGTGTCATAAATTGTGAACCTTCAAATCCAACTTGGGTAGAACCCTACAAATGACATGTCAAATTAAAAATATATTTTCTTGAATTGAAAAAATATATATATTCATTGAAGTAAAACAAACAAGTAAACCTACCAAATGATTCTCTTTTTGTGTTTCTTTCTTTTTCTTCCTCTTTTTACAGACTTTTTCCATGGTAGATTGCATCCTCGAAGTAGAACGTCGTCCTTTGCAACGAACAACCAACGGACTATGAATTTCAGCACTACTTTTAGAGCCAACTTCCAACAACCCCTCTGGCTCAACATTAACATCACCATCCCCCTAAACTCAAACAACTGACAATTTCACTTAATATTGAAGTCGCCATCATTAAAATAAACTTTAAAATTGATTGATTTGTATGCGCTTCCTATCAACCTGTCTTTCGAAACATAATAAACCTGAAAGCCATCCAACTCGTTGACATGATTAACTGCACAACATAATCTTCTTGCAATCTCTGTTTGAAACTCCTTAAATTTATTTGTGGTGTAGGCAGCTTGAAATTTTTTCTCAAATTCGTAAGGAGTAATGCAAGGAAGCCAACGGTTAAAGGATCTAAAGTCTTCATCAACTTCTTTTTGAACCTTACTTCGTAGTGCATTCTCATATTGTTTTACAAATTGCTTTAGAGTGGTCTTTGAATTTACATAACCATCGAAGAAAGCATTCATACTTTCACTCCTTTGTGTTGAAGACATCCCTGCCCAAAAAGTATTCCTCTGAAATGTTGGTACCCAACGAATTCTTTCATTGTATAATCCACTCAACCAATCATTATTTTGAAGGTTAATTTTCTCAATGAACCAATACCAATATTCTTCAAACTCTTCATGAGACAGAGAATCATAAACTGCTCTTTGCATTACAAACTTTATAGCCTTGTATTGATTGCAACCCGACAGTTTTTCAGGCAACTTTTTCATAATATGCCATAGGCACCATCTATGGCGTGTGTTGGGAAACACAATTTCGATGGCTCTCTTCATTGCTCTGTCCTGATCAGTGATTATAACATCTGGAGCATGATCATTCATACACACGAGCCAAGATTTGAAAAGCCAAACAAACTCTTCTACTGTCTCACTACAGATCAATCCACATCCAAGAAGTATTGACTGACCGTGATGATTCACCCCAACAAAAGGAGCAAATGGCATTTCGTACTTATTAGTTAAGTACGTAGTGTCAAAAGTAATGGCATCACCAAACTCCTTGTAAGCTACTCTACTCCATGTAGGGGTGGGCAAACGAGTCGAGGAACCGCGGATCCAAATCGAAAACCGAACCGTTTTACTCCAAACGGTTCGATTTTAATTTATAAAAATGTGAAACGATTCGGTTCGGTTCCGGAACCGTTCTTAAACGATTCGGTTCCAATTCCAATTTTTTTTTTCAAACGGTTCGGTTCCGAACCGTTTCGAACCAATTACAAATTTACATATACCCATACCATACGCCGTACCCAATTAAAAACCTAAATATCTGTCTCTCTCTGTCTCGAGAAGCTCTCTGTGCGAGATCTCAGAAGAAGCAGCGAGATCTCCCTCTCCTCTCCTCTCTCTGTCTCTGTCGAAGAGAAGAAGCAGCAGCAGCTCCCTCAGCGAGATCTCTCTCTGTCTCTGTCGAAGAGAGAAGCAGCAGCAGCAGCAGCATATCTCTCTCTGTCTCTGTCGAAGAGAAGAAGCAGAAGCAGCTCCCTCTCCTCTCTCCGTCTCTGTGTCGAGAAGCAGCAGCTCCCTCTCCTCTCTCTGTCTTTGTCTCGAGAAGAAGCAGCAGCAGCAGAATTGTGTCAAGTTTATTGAAAGAGGCCAAAAGGTTTGTTTTTGTGTTTTGTTTTTCGATTTTGTTGAGTGGTGGTTGTGTGTTGATTGAGTTTGTGTTGGTGTTTGTAGATTAATGAAAATGTGCAAAGAGAGATTATGAACCACAGGTCATTGAAGCATCCCCATATTGTTAGATTCAAAGAGGTGAGTTTACTGTTACATTTCTTTCTTTTCGTTCTCTATTTCAATCTCAAACAATTGGAGATGCTTCTACTTGTTTGAGGTTCCTCCTCTGTTTCCTATTCTTGGAAATTGAAAAGTGAAAGAACTTAATGAGTTGTGAACTTTTTAAGAGATTTAAGTAATACCCTTTTGAGCAACAAGTGTAGTTGAGCTTCAGTTCAAGTCTTCTTGTTGGTCAGGCTTTTGATAAGAGGGAGCTGCTGGGACTACAGTCATGATTTGGGCTAGTAGTCTGGCACAATTTAACCAATTTGGCTATCTAGTTCCAAGTTATTGTATATTTAGAATTTTTGCTCATATGCCCTTTCAATATCATCTGTCGCTCTAGCAGCTACCGCTTCCTTGGGGTTCTGAGAAATATTGTATTGGCGCCCCTCTACAAGGTTGTCATGCTTGATTTCTTCATGGCTGATCAGCTCTGTAGTCAGGTAATTAAGCTCATATTCTATAAGGGTTATTTACTCTGTTTGTGGCTTTTTCAACTATTGTAGACAGTTTGGTTGCTTTGATGTTTTTGTTTGGATTTAGTCCAAAAACAGTAATCATTCTAGCAACTCGTGTGACAATAAACTACGGCAAAGGTGGTTAATGAAATGAGATTCTTTGTTTCAAGGAACCGTAGGAACCGAACCTTTTACAACGGTTCGAGTTAGGTTCGGTTCCAACATTCAAAATAGAGGAACCGATCCGAATCGGAACCGTTAAAATTTTAAACGGTTCGAGTTAGGTTCCTCAAAATTTGGAACCGAACCGAACCGTGCCCACCCCTAACTCCATGCGTAAGCCCAAAAGACATTTCTTAACCTCCCTGTGTCATCCAAATCCATCAAATAGAAAAAATCAGCATTGTTAGCTTGCATTTTTTGAAAGTAGTTATGAAGTGCCGACGCATCCCCCTCACCAAGTCTCAATTGCCTTATTTTATGCAGATAGTTGTAACAATCTTTTTAGGAAAATGTCATATTATCATTCTCACCAGCTTCAACCACACTATTTGGCCTAATGTCCGCCCTATCATTATATTCAAGCCTCTTCTTCACAAATTGGCTCATAACTCGATTTTTTTGATAATATCTCGATTTTACAGGGCTCAAATCATGATTGTGATCATTAGCTACTGTTGTCACTTTCACTGTTCCATCAGGGTGTATACGAGCTCTAATCTTAGCCTTACAACCACATCTACCAATGGGACGCATTTTTATAACACTTTCTGTTTTACTTTTTGAATTCCCAGTCCGACCACATGCAAGAATAACATATCTAGAATTTTCATCCTCATCTTTTTCAGTCGCCCTTACTCTCACTGAAAATCCCTTTTTATTACCATAATCATGATAATACGACTGAAACCCATCAATATTGTTAAATTCCATCCCTATGCAAGGCTCTTTTATCTCATCTAAAAATTCTTCATTTCCATACATTCATTATTTTCTAATGTATCCATCCCTGAAAATATGAAAAATTTAACACAAGCAAAACCCCATTAAATCTCTGTCACATATGCTGGACAATTATTTTTTAGAAACTATATGACCTAACACAACTCTAGAATTCAATCACAGATCATTCAGTAAGGAAAGTATTCGAATCAATGCAACTCAAATTACAGAGTTTACAAAGTTAACCAACAATTAGAGTTTACAGCCTGAAATTACAGAGTTTGCAGATAAAAAAACCAACAAAACTCTAATCTAAGAGCACTACAAGTATGATCCAAACCGTACTAATTTTTCACTATGATTTTTGGATTATAAGTATGATTGGATCAAGTCCATCAATTGTAGCACTAGGTTGTGAATAGTATGATTTTTAGATTAGAGTTTGAACACTACAAGTATGATCCAAACCCCCAAAATAGTACTCTAATCTAAGAACAATCAATACTCTAATCTAAAAATCAGGGGAAAATAGTTTTGATTTGGATAACCAATACTCTAATCTAAGAACACTCAGTACTCTAATCTAAGAACAATCAGTATGATCCAAACTGTACTCTAATCTAATCTAAGAAAAATCATAGTGAAAAATCAACGTACTATGATTGGATCCAAACTCTAATCTAAAAACACAAGTATGATCAAAACCGTACTGATTTTTCACCATCACCCCATACTATTTTCCCCTAATTTTAAAATCAACTATTGGATAACCACAATGCAGCTTTTTCATCATTAACTCGAAAGCAAGCTTCATGCATCTAATCCAATCACACAATTAAAACAGTAGAAAGAAAAGTGGCAGCGGTGGATGAGACAGAGAAGTGATGATGGAGAGAAAGAAAGGGAGAAAAATACCGGAGGAGTGGAGGACGACGGAGTTTGGAGCCCTAATCTGCTTTCGCGGGTTTGGAGCCCTAATTTGCTTTCGACGGAGGTAGCAGGGGTGGAGGAGGCGGAGTTTGGAGCCCTAATCCCTGTTTTTGCGGGTTTGAGAACGGTGTTTTCGATTTTTTTTTTTTTTTTGCCTTTTTGATGCCCACGTGATTGGCACCTCGCGGGTGCACGTGCTTGGCACCATCCAGGCGAGATACCAGGCGAATTTTCAATGCTCCCTAGCATCGCTCATCAATTATTGTAAATAGGATATTTATTTAGTTTTATCAGCAATATTAGGATTCTAGTACTATTGTAATAGGGTTCCAATTAGGACATTGTTTTCTATTAGGTTTAGAATTTTCTTTTTATAAATAGAAGTATAGGTGGTTCATTGTAATATGTCGATTGATGAAAATAAGCTAATTTTGTTTACCAATTTAATTTGTTTATTATTTTATTTCGATTATCAGTCAATTTATTTTATTCAATTATTGCATTTGTTTTAAGAAGATTTGAATTTTTTTTTTTTTAAAGATGACAAAAAAAAAAAAATTGTGAAGAAAATATACTTGATATTCAAACAATTCAGCGCAGAAGGAAGAGGAGCCTGTGCGGGCAAAATTCAAATAATACAGAGAATATCAAAGAGGCTGCATCAGAGGTTCGATAGAGTGGACCAAAAGTTGGAGAAAGAAATAGACCATGGGACAAACTCAAACAACACCATTGTCACTGGCAGCACCGCAGTGGCCCACGCCCAGTACCGGCAGTGACGACGCACATGTCTTTGTTGATCAATCGTCACAGCCTATTGTCCTTCTTAACGCTGTCTCCGGCCACTATCTTGTTGTCATCAATCAGATACCTGCAAAGCCTGTTAGACAGACCCCATCACCTCCACACCACCCTACTGCCGATTCAACGTTGAGCAACATAAATACCCCATCGTCGATCGAAAACCTCAATCACTCTGCCTTCGCGATTGATCATTCCCCCTTTTCATCTTCCATCGATCGCCAATTTGTCACCCCTCGATCTCCTCCCCGCCCCTTGATCAAACTCCTACCCATCCTCAGCCTGCGTCAATTGCCACCCACAGGCCACCAATTTCTCCTTTTTTTTTATCATCCCTCACTCCACGTCCACAGTTAATCAACTGTTCGATCAATTCCATTCCCTCTTTCTTCACCAACTCAACCAATCGAGCCAACAACTCCCATCTGCCTCAAACCGATCAATCGTCCCTGCCAAACTTCCCTACCAATCGATCGCATCTCGCTGACACCCTCGTCCTCCCTCGAAACCACTTCCTCCCTGCTGTACCCACTCATTGCACCCCCAGTTCCTCCTCTCTATAACAATTCCTGAAGAAGAAGAAGATTAAAGGGATTTTTCACCACACTCCATGTTTTCTAAATTTATTACAGCCTTTGATCAAATTCTTTTACTCAAGTCCTTTGGCTATTTATACCCTCTCCATCTGTCAGTACCACCACCAGCTGTTGTTTCTGATCCAAGTATGTAGCACACTAGACAACCTCCGTGACATCGCAAAACATATTTTTGGATCCGTTTTGGGATAGTTTTAAAGCTCATTTCCAGCAATTTGCGTACACATACATTGAAATTTTGAAATGGACCTCCTTCGAGCATGGGACTTCTCTTATGCTTTGTATTTGGTGGCTCACTTTGGACTTTTTTTTTTTAAAGGCAAGTAGGGTTTTTTATAGGATCTCAGAACCTATAAAGATGCCGCAAGCTGGGCTTGAATCCGCCAAACTCTAACCATTGAGTTGTCATGCCATTGGCCACTCACTTTGGACTTACGTGTTTGGGATCAGAGTAACTACAAAAGAAAGGTTAGAGATTGACTTCTACTAGGACACTTGACCATGTGCTTTCTCAGTGGTTGTTTGTCTTCTTTTGACTTCTTCGGCTTTAAGCTCGAGGACAAGCTTCTTAACCAGGGATGTAATTGGGTATTTTAACAATAGTAGTATTTTAACAGTATTAAGAGTTATAGTATTATTGTAATTAGGTAACAATTAGGACATTCGTTTACTATTAGGTTTAGGTTTTGTTTCTTGTTTTAAGGCATAGGTTGTTCATTGTTAGTTAATTGATTGATGAAAAGAAATTTATTTTGTTTATCAATTGGTTGTTTGGTTGATCAAATTGAAAGAAAAAAAAGGTTCAAATGAAGAAAAAATTGAAGAGTCGAAGTGGAAAATAAAAGATTACTAGACATCATCATCAAATCTGGGAACAACCCTCGTCGCCGTCACTGCTAATTGTCGTCGCAAGCCACCGACACAATCATCAGTCCTATCAACCAGAAAGCCTTTGTGTTCACCTATGTTGTCGTTGAAAGCCCATACAGTCTGTCATAGCCCTCCCCCGACCATCGTCATACACAGTCCATAGAAACTCATACTTTGTCGCCAACCCCCTCCCAGCGATCGACTTTTTTCACTCGTCGTTGGTTGTTTCCCACGGCAGTCCATCAATCAGTTTCTATCAAAACCCCTTCATCCCCCCTCAGATTGTTGTCACTCCTTTCCCGTCCCACGCTCAGCCACCTTCATCTAGTCGTAGAAAAGTTGCCCCAATTTTTTTCCTGTTACAAGTCTATCTGTTGAGGAAGAAATATAACTTTTTTTTTAAAAGTCCATGTTATGTTCTTTTATTTTAGTCCCTAGCTTTTGTTTTTATTTAAGTCCTTGATCCCAGGGGTGGGTCGGTCCAGATAACCAGCCCGAATATCCAAGACCGGGAACCAGACTGACCATTTCAAAACTGAATTTTTTAGATTTGAGCCTGGACCAAGTGGGATTGGTTAATCGGAGTCTCGGGTAAGATTAAAGTTTATTTAAAACTTGGTTTGTTCCCTTAACAAAAAACAAAAAAAAAAAATTGTTTTTATTGTTCCTAGAATCCCAACTACATTTTGAGCTGGATCCCTTTTAACTGAGTCAAAAATAGGGTTGAAAAAAAAATCGACCAAACTAATTAAACCAACAAAATCGAACCGACCGAATATATATAATACATAATATATATTTTATATAAAAATAATATAATATGTTTAAAATAGTCGGTCGGTTCGGTTATGATTTGTATAAATTAGAATCGGTTCGATTTTTTGTTAATGGTTAGTTTGATTTGAAAATTTTGAAACCGACCATAGTCGGTTCATAGTTTAGGTGGTTGGTTCGATTTTCGACCCTGTCTAAAACTCGTGATACTCTCATTTAAGTGGGCCCAAAAATGTTTGATTTTGAAAGAGGATTTGATTTGCCAGCCAGCTCAAGATGCTATGCAGGTGAGGGTTGGTTTGCATTTCCAATTCAGATGGCATGTCAAGCACCAACTATAATTCAATAGTAGACCCCATCAGAATATCAATTGACAAGGGGCTAGTTAAAAAAAAAATTGACGTACATTTTGACAATAATAATAATAATAATTTTAAAAAAAAAACCTGGATACTAAAATATTAGATGAACATACATATACATATTCAATTTTTATTTTCATTGCTCTTGTCAGATACATGTTTTACTTGCATCATCCGAACATTCTCTTTTGCTATCATTCTTGTAAACCAACTTACATGATCAAGTCGCTCAATAGACTCTCTACTCTTCATAAAGTAATCAACAAAATAAAACACATTAGCACATGATTTGTTCATCCACTGCAGTAGGTTTCTCACATGAGATGTCAAATAGGAAGGACATCCATAGCAGATGTTCGCTAGCTAGGTCCTTCCAGAGAGCAAACATGACTGCCAACCCAAAAAATATCCATCCTTTTTTCCCTGACACATTCATCTGTTACACTACCCTTCATCTGCAATTTGAAACTTGTGCCTCCAAGCCAACTCAATTCAATAGGATTCCCTATCATTTGTCCAGAAATTTGCGGTAGTAACAATCAAAGAAGGTTCAGTAATGAACAAGGAGTATACCACACTAGTGTGACTTAGCTCTAAAGATTTAGATCTATATTTATGTGATACTTAACTGGGGAACCATTAAGTTACTCGTACAGATTTTATAAGCAAAAGCTAATCTACTGTAGGCATTTAAAGAGAGATGATTCAAAGGATGCAAACTAAATCTCGGCCATGACTATTTTTCTGGTTGCAACTGTTCTCCTTTGCAAATCAGCATTCTCTCTAGCTTCTTACAACAAGATTCTGGATTTCCTATTGAAAGATACTCAGAGATGATATCATCAATGTACGTATTGATTCATCATATGCTTTTGTCTCTAAAAATTGTGATCCCAGCTTGGAATGTTGTTGTCGATAATTCCCTAGAGAACAATACCACAGAAAAAGCCTATTCGTCTTTGGTCAAGGTAAAGCGTCAAGGAATTTAAGCAATCCTGACAAATGTTGCAAGTTTGGAAAGCTAGTACAGCTTAATGACAAACATGTCGAATATAAAACACTATTAGTTGGCTATAAGCATCCGGTTCTTACATGTAAAAGACAATCTACATGAGTTGGTGGTGAAGCACTGCACCTCCTGCAGCAGCTTAAAAACCTATATTTTGACCACAATTATGACTTGCCTTAACCCTCGGAAAAATCGAATTAGGTCCAGGCATGAGAAGCCATGAAACAGATTCAAATAGATGGCATTGTCAAGAACACAAGTTAAGAACACAATTGAAAGAGTATTTTTATATTCAATGGTATATCTTCAAACTTACATTGAATCCTATTTATACACAAAGAATACAATAAAGGAGACTACATTAAGGAGGAAAATAATGAGAAAATAAGGAGGAAGAATAATGAGGAAATAAGGAGGATTCTAGGGAATGAAAAGAGAGAAATAAATATAAGAACAGAATCCATAAAAATGGAAACAAAATCCCATAATTCTAACACTCCCCCTCAAGTTGAAGCATGGATATCGCACATGCCTAACTTGTCTAAAGAGTTGTCAAACGCCTTGCTAGCTACAACTTTAGTAAGGACATCAGCTAGTTGATTTTCGGACTTCACAAATAAAAAGATAATAATTTCTGCTTCAAGTTTCTCTTTGATGAAGTGTTTGTCAACCTCTACGTGCTTTGTCCGATCAAGTTGAACCGGATTATGAGCAATCTCAATAGCTAATGTATTATCACAGTACAGATTCATTGCATCTTTGGCTTTAACACTTAAATCCCTCAACAAGTTTCTCAACCAAAGTAACTCACATACCCCAAAAATCACTCCTCTGTACTCAGCTTCTGCACTAGATATTGCTACTACCGGTAGCTTTTTACTTCTCCAAGTCACAAGGTTTCCCCTAACAAATGTAAAGTACCCTGAAGTAGATCTTCTATTGTCTGCTGAACCTGCCCAATCTGCATCAGTATAGTCTTCTACCTTCAGGTGATTATGTTTGGTGAATAGTAACCCCTTATCCGGAGCAGACTTCAAATAACTAAATATGCGTTCCACAACATCCATGTGAGGTTTACGAGGATCATGCATAAATTGACTCACTACACAAATCGCATAAGAAATATCTGGCCTGGTATGAGACAAATAAATTAATTTCCCGACAAGCCTCTGATACTTCCCTTTATTAGTAGAAGGTGCATCCAAACAATAAAATAGCTTGTGATTCTGCTCAATAGGAGTATCAACAGGCTTACATCCAAGCATCCCTGTTTCAGTTAATAGATCGAGAATGTATTTTCGTATAGATAAGAAAATACTATGTTTCGATCGAGCTACTTCAATCCCAATAAAGTATTTCAAGTCACCGAGTTGCTTCATCTCGAATTCTGAGGCCAAGTGTCATTATAAACTATCAATCTCATCATGATTGTCACCTGTCACCACCATATCATCAACATAGATAATTAAAGCAGTAATTTCACCCTTCCTATTCTTTAAGAACAAAGTATGATTAGAGTTGTTTTGTTTATAGAAATTCTTCATTGACTTGGTAAATTTACCAAACCAAGCTCTTGGAGATTGTTTCAACCCATACAAAGCCTTACTGAGTTTACAATCGATCATTGTATCTGAGTACTTCGCTATACCTGGAGGAGGATCCATATACACTTCTTCAGCAAGATCTCCATGCAAGAAAGCATTTTTTACATCGAACTGCAAAAGTGGCCAATCTCGATTGACTGCCAATGACAAAAGCACTCTCGCCGTATTAAGTTTGGCAACCAGTGCAAAAGTCTCTTGATAATCAACCCCATAAGACTGTGTATACCCTTTTGCAACTAGTCGAGCTTTGTATCTGTCAACGGTTCCATCTGCCTTGTGCTTTGTAACAAATACCCATCTACATCCCGCGGTTTTTTTCCTTTAGGTAAAGGCACAAGTTTCCAAGTAGCATTTCTTTCAAGTGCTTCCATTTCTTCTACCATAGCTTTGGTCCATCTAGTATCTGCTAAAGCTTCCTGCATTTTACTAGGAATAGAGACATATGATAATTGCAGTGCATAAGACGCATATGACTTGGATAACTTTGGGGAAAACACATGATTACTAATGGGATATCTAACTTTGGTTTTTAGGATTAGGTTCATATCTAACAGAAGGTATGCCACGATTAGAACAGGGTGGAAGGTGATATTGGGATGATTGAGACTCAAGATCAATACTATCATCAACAAGAGTAGGATTAGAAAGTACCTCTAATGGATTTTCAAGAGAAGATTAACTCAGTGGTTCTAGTGAAGTGTTAAGAGACGATGTACTATCATGGAGTGAATTTGCTTTAGCAATTGTAGGTGTCGAGCTGTCTTTGGCCGCCAAAAGATGGATTTCAAGAGAACCTCCGGTTGTTTGGTTATTGGGAAAATTCGAATTCAAATGGAAAAAAAATCAAAGTCTTCATGATAAAGCGTTTCATCTTGATTCTCCCCCTAAAGTGATGAATCAGTTGTCGGTAGTCGGTAGTCGGTGGTGTGTAAAAGAGTTCTTTCTCATGAAAGATAACATCCATGGAAACATAAAATTTTCTCGAAGAATGATGATAACACCGATAGCCTTTCTTATTCATTCCATACCCAACAAACACACACTTCAAGGCTCGAGAATCAAGCTTAGTACGTTGATGTGGATGTAAGTGAACATAGACTACACACCCAAAAACTCGAAGAGCTAGAAGAACAACTGGGGGAAGAGTACAGTGATCAGAAAGAGCATCTAACAGTCTTCTAAATTTCAGAGCACTAGAAGGTGTGCAATTTATCAAGTAGACTGCCGAATTCAAAGCCTCGCCCACAAATGAGACGGGACATGACCACCAATTAATAGAGATCGAGTGATTTCCAATAAATGCCTATTTTTTTGTTCTGCGATACCATTTTGTTGAGGAGAGGAAGGGCAGGTTGTTTGATGAATAACACCCATCGAATGTATGAACTCCGTCAATTCTTGTTTGAAATATTCACCCCCATTATAAGAACGAAAGACTTTTATTGGATACCAAATTGTGTAACCACCATCTGATAAAAAAGAAGAAAGACTGTCCAAACATCACTCTCGTGCTTTAATTGGTAAAGCCATGTCATCCTAAAACAATCATCCACAAATATAACAAACAACTTCATCCCATTATGAGTAGAAAGTTGTGTCAGACCCCAAACATCTGAATGTACTAATGAAAAAGGAAGAGCTACTTTTTTATCACTCAAATGAAAAACAGTACGATGGCTCTTTGCCATGACACAAGTTTCACAAATAAAATTTGAAACACTACACTCACTGAATAACGATGGAAACAATATCCTAAGATAACTAAATGAGGGATGTCCAAGTCTTCTATGCCATAACCAAATCTCTTCTTTTTTTTTCTTGTCAACAAAGTTTTCATTTACCAAGTGAGTTTGCCCTTCTTTGTTAGATCGTTGGAACCCATCGTCTAGATAGTACAATTCGTCACTTTGTTTACCACTGCCAATCTTCTCCTTGGTATGGATGTTATGAAAAACGCAATGAGTAAAAAAAATAAAGCAACACAATTATGAGGCTTGGTTAACTAATTAATAGATAGAATGTTACAATTTAGAGAGGGAACAAACAAGACATCTTTGATAGTTAATGTAGGAGATAAATGGACTGTACCAACTCCAACAATTGGAGATGGCACACCATTGGCATTAGTAATGGTAGTTTGTAACACCTAGAAGATAAATAACTAAACCTATAGCGATCACAAGTCATATGATTCGTTGCACCAGACTCAATTATCCAATCACTATTTCTAATAAAAGATGAAAGCTTACTAGCAGGGTTAGACGTACTTGACTTGGTAGCAAATCTGGTAGTTGTTGTTAGATTCCCTTTTGGATTAGAAGCATACACCTTAGAACTGGACACCCGAGACACCTTCTTGCCCTTTGGGTGCCAATCCGAATATCCATGGAGTTTGAAGCAGGTATCCACCACGTGATTATCACCATTACAGTGAGTACACTTTCAAACACCATTGGTTGAGATGGGCATTTTTCGAGAAGCCATCACAGCCCCTTCACCGATCATTCCTCTAAGCATAACATCTTGGCGACTAGCTTCGGCACAAACCATTGCATAAACGGTTTGTATGTTTGGAAGTGGTATAACAGCAAGTACACGACCATGAACCCCATCTAAATGAGTGTCAAAACCAACCAATAACACATACACACGTTGGAAATTAATCTTTGTGGTATACTTTTCAATATCATGGGCACACTCCATAGTATAATGCTCAATATCATCGAATTCATGCCATAACTTTTGTAATTTGCCAAAATAAGAAATAACAAAACCTCCATTTTGGCAGATAGAAATTACCTCACAATATAATTGATATGCCTTTGATGCATCTTGATTGACAGAATAAGTTTGCTTGACTGCCTCCTCAAATTTCTTTGGCCGTAGACAACCGAAGAAATAAAGATCTGATATCTTTTGTCATCGCATCAAAAAGCCAAGATTTAACCAAACAATTACCATCCTCCCACGCTTCATACTCCTCCGATTTAGTGTATTTTGGAGTGGCCTTAGTACCCGAAATAAAACCCTAACGTCTTCTCCCACGAATTTTATTCTAAGCATTCAAGGACCACTCGATGTAATTAGTACCATCCAGTCGTTCTGGAGTAATTAAAGCAGTAAGTTCAGTCTTCCCTGTTAGAGAATCTTCACCACTATATTTTTAATCAGTCATAGTGATATAGAACTAAGAAAGAACTATCGCAACGGAATAAGTGATATAATATGATCAAAAACAATAACTGAGAACACGAAACCAAACTTTGATTCCTATGATGAAAAGGAAATCAAAGGAGGCTCTGATACCATGTCAAAAACACAAGTTAAGAACACAATTAAAAGAGTATTCTTGTATTGACTGTTATATCTTCAAGCTTACATTGAATCTTATTTATACACAAAGAATACAATCAAGGAGAATACAATTAAGGAGGAAAATAATGAGGAAATAAGGAGGATTCTAGGGAATGAAAAGAGGGAAAGAAATATGAGAACAAAATACATAAATATGGAAACAGAGTCTCATAATTCTAACAGGCATGACAAGTTGAACAACACATCACAAGGGAAACGGAAAGAAACTGAAATCATTTTTCTTTGAAAAGCTTTTGCGAAATAATGCAAAGGTTGGTAGGTTACATGAATACTTTGTATAAACTCAATGTTTAAAATAATCTCCTAAATTTAGCATAAATAAAAAGTCAAAGATGGGATAAGATAATGAAATGATTCTCTTTTTGGTCTGGGTGGTCTCATAGTTTTGGAATCAAAAACAAGATTCTATGAAAATACTTTTACAAAATAGATCCAAGAGTTGATGCACAAATCAAACGCGCTAAAGTATGATTTGTAAAAAAATAATACAATTTAAAACATGCAAGATTAGATATAAAAAACAATAAGATAAGCAGACATGCATAAGTAGGTAAAGATAGAGGAATAGACAATGATGATACATCAAATAGTTTTGTAGTCACAACCGTACATGTGGCAAAGGCCATACATCACGAGAAACAAACACCTCACACTAAATATGGATGACAAGTCCCGTCACTAAGCCCAAATAGGCAATTAGTAACGGACCATGACCAAAGTTAAAGGCCAAACCTCAAGCCCAACAGACATCTTCCCTTAGAGAAGGGAGACGTTACAAAGAAGACAAGTCATGGCGGAAATCACTCCCCCAAGGACTCATCTCAATAAAGGAGGAGACCGTTGTGAGAAATGTCCCCCTTCATCGCGACGTGCATTTTTAAGTCACACACAGAGTTAATTACTCATATTACATAAGGTAAATGAGAGATTCACGAAAGAGGTATGCAAACACAATACAACTATACTTTGTCCAAGTTCATTGTCTCCTACAGTTAACTGACTTAAGCATCGGAATGCCTTCGACCACCAAAAAGGTGGTCTTTGGAAATCTAACATTGTTTTGCAGGTCAGATATCAAGGAGAACTGATTTGGACACATTAGTTTGGCGCCATTTGTGGGAAACGACGGTTTCCTTAAAAACAAAAAATCAGAAGAGGGTTTGTAAATTTCTTAACGCAAATCAGTAACAAAAAGATACAGTGCAAATGGAACCCCTTAGAAACTCAGCTTAGCAACAATCAAGACAACCCTTCTACTGGTGAAACTCAATTAATTATCAAGTGGATGCATCCCAAATTCGGCATTGGGAGAACCGGTTGTACAAAGTAGTGAATTGCCACCATAAGATATGGTGACCCGCACCACTCAACTGGAATCCCAACAAGCCCCTGCTGTTGAGGGAATGATGACAGATCTTCGTGTGGATTAGCTTTTGGCCCAAATGGCTCATCTGGCTAAAATGGTCGAAAAACTTACTCAAGAACGTATTCCACCAGTCGAATAGAATGCCACTTTAGCAAAATTCTGCCAACCATATCCAAGAGAACCAAGAAGCTCTTGTAGAGTTTCAGAGAACGAAATTTGAAGCAAGTGAACCGCCTCAAGGTGATGGGTCTCTTATTGGTGGAGTTCCTCCGCAGATTCCATTCAGGATTGGAGTCATAGATCCCAATACATTGTATGAATTGGTCATGCTACCCTTATCTGACAAGATCATGAAGACCCCACTGCCAAAAAAGTTCATCCCACTAAAGTTCGAAACTTACTATGGCACCACTGACCCGTCGGACCATCTGTGCCACTTCCACCATATGATGGTGCTGAAAGAAATCACATACTCCACCATGTGTAGAACCTTTCTGACTAACCTCAATTCCATGACGGTAAACTGGTTTAACATCCTTCCGCCAAGATCGATAGATTCCTTCCAAGCATTGGCCACAACTTTCATCATAAGGTTTATCGACAGTCAACGGATCAGAAAGGGTCATCATTATTTGTTTCACATCAAGCAAAAACCCGATGAATCTCTCAAGGAATACATTACACGTTTCACTAATGAGCTAACCATGATTGACGGATGCAGCGATGACACAGCTGTGACCACCTAACCTCCTTACTGAAGGGAGGGAACTTATACAACTTCCTGACCCTAAAACCTCTGAAGAGCGTGGCAGCCTTGCTGAAAAGGGCTCAAAATTACATCACTCTTGAGGAGATGTGGGCTGCCAAGAAGCATAACGTGTCCAACAAAAGGTATTTCCCAACAAACAGGGAAAGAAGATAAAAGAGAAAGATGGATGATAAACCGCGGTAAGACAACAGTAAATCCAAAAGGCATTAGACTAACAACAGGTCTGCAAATAGCAAACAAGAGTTCGGAAAGTTGCATCTGGCAATGCCATACATAAATGGTCAACTCATTCAATTGACACAAAGTATAAACCATACACCACTCTGAAAGCGAATATGGCAATTATCTTGAAGTCCATGATGAATTGTGAAGACACCAAATAGCTACTCAAACTTAGGGGAGATCCCGCCAGACGAGTAAAAATAAATATTGTTTTTTCCACAAGGACCGCGGACAAGATACTGAACACTGCCACAACCTAAAGAATGAAATCTGGTATGGGTACAGACCAAGTTCTAAAAAGCGCTAGGCAATGGGCGGGCGACGAGCAGGTGCCTAGCGCCCAGGGGCCTACGCGGGCGCCTAGGTTTTGTATTAGAACTTTAATAATTTACAAAAGTTAAGCATAATACCTTATCAATTACATCCAATTTAATGCCAACATACATATGCAAAATTTATAAACATGAAAAATTAACAATCATGAACAAAATTTATTAAAACTCAAATAATTGAAGTTGGTCATGATAAATACTTTATACAAAGTTGAATTTGTGGACAAATATCCAAACTTACTCTTTTATTTTTCTTCAAATTGCATGAATGACCTCAGTCATGTTTGAAAAAAATTACATTACTAAAATTGGTACCGGTAGATCCTTTGAAAATTCCATTAAGTAATTATCAATTGCTACATTTAGACATATACTTAATAAAAAAATAATTAAATTGTTTCTTTCCAAAAAAGGGAAAGAAAAATAAAATGAGAACACAATAAGCCTTATTAAAAAATAAAAATAAAAACCCACCCAAATCGCCTAGACTGCCCAGACCTGCCTAGGTGCCTGTTAGGACTAGTACCATTGGTTAGGGAAATCAAGGTTCAGAGGCCTTTCAAGACTTTCCTAATGGTCTCAAAACTCAATGTTCCCTTTTGAAAAGTGCCCAAATGCTTAGCATCTATATTATAGGGGGAAGGTTTGAGCTCTTGACTGTGAGGACGTGTTGCCTCCATTGCATAGTCGGGCCAGACTGTACCGCTAGCATTTTTATAGTTTTCTTTGCATTGCTTTTCAACTTCAAACTTGTATTTCCATCGATCGATAGCATCGAACTAGTCTTGAGCAACGTCCTTCCGAACGTTCCTCCCCATTGTAATCTATTGAATGTGAATGAGAGCTTTTACTGACTATTGTGCATTGTTATATTGTCTACAGATTGATATTGTGCATTCTCAAGTTAATATTTGTGCCCGTCAAAGTAACTACTCATAGGCTTACTAGTGAATTGGATAGCTAGTGCCGCACGGATTACTAGTCCGTGACAGTTGGTATCAGAGCCAGAGCTTGTTGAATGCAAACCAGGATGCAGGAAGTAAATGAGTGCCTTAGCGCTATGGAGGAACGACAGGCCAGTCGAATGCATAGACTGGAAAGCAGAATGGACCAGTTGAACACTTTGGGAGAACAGATTAGTCGGTTGGATGGACTCTTTTCACTGGCAGACAGAGTGGATTCGCTGGCCAAGCACGTTGATAACTTAGAGGGACGAACAGTCGCAATGGAAGAGTCGCCTCACCCCACAGCTCAGGTGATGAGTGACTTCCAATTACATTTGGAGGACTTATTTGCAAGGGTTGGCTTGCTAACTAAGGCCACAAGGACGACTGATTACCCTAGGATGAAAGTACTCGAGCCAAAATCATATGCTGGGGCACGAGATGGGAAGGAGTTAGAGAACTTCTTGTTTGATCTGGAGCAGTATTTTCGCGCGGTGAACCCCGAATCAGAAGAAGCCAAGGTTACCATGGCGACCATGTACTTAGCAGGTGATGCGAAACTATGGTGGAGAGCCAAATATGCAGATATGGAAGAAGCTCGCATCCTTATTAGAACTTGGGCAGACCTCAAGAAGGAACTCAGAAATCAATTCTTGCCTGAGAACACTGATTTCTTAGCAAGGAGGAAGCTCCACACCATCAAACAAACAGGCAATATTCGAGACTATGTCCGACAATTCTCAACTTGCTTGCTAGATATTCGAGACATGTCTGAGAAGGACAAAGTTTTCTGTTTCATGGAACAAGCTTAGCCGCTTCTACAAGCAGAATTGCAAAGGCAGAAGGTGACAGATATTACAAGTGCTATTGCGGCAGCAGAAAGATTTAGCGATTATATGCCCATGACTGGATCCACTTCGCTCAATCACTCCACAGCTAGAACTGGCAGTACCAATTCAAGCTCAGGGTCGAATGCTCGCTCACCTCACCAAAACTGGGGAAACTCAAGTCAGAATCGAGGAAACTATAATTCCCGGCCGTCCAACCAGAATTGGAGTTCCAACAAAAATTGGAATGCCAGCTCTAGCAACTCAAATTACAACAACAAAGGAGGGCAAAACTACTCTGGGCAGTGGAGACCATCTGCCCCTGCCCCATGCATTCTTTGCAATAGCAGGGATCACCCAACAGGCAAATGTCCATCCAAACCAGCTCTACACTCATTAATGTCCTTGCTTCAAGCAGAACCTTCTAACCCGACCGCATCGAGCTCGAACCCCACCAACAGTGAGACCTCCCAAATGGGAGCTCCACGCAAGCTCAATGTTGTCAAAGGAGAAATGTATGAGAACCCACACAAGAAGGCTTTACAATACATCGACATCACTATCAATGGGTTCCCTTCCCAATCATTGTTGGATTCCGGAGTGACAGACAATTTTATTGCCCCAGATGAAGCTAGACGTGTGGGTCTGAACTTAGAAGGAGATGTGGGTAAGTTGAAAGCTGTCAACTCTGAGGCAATCTCTATTAATGGTATGGCTAGAGCTGTGCCACTACAGGTTGGTCCATGGGAAGGAAGATCAAACTTCTTGGCCGTTCCACTTGATGATTTTAAGGTGATTCTTGGCCAAAAATTCTTCCGAGGAGCTGCAGCAGGACCATTACCTTTCATGGACTCCTTGGGGTTTTTCGGACCCAGACTACGCATTGTACCAACCTCAATTCGACCAACAACTCATGATAGAATATTGTCGGCGCTCCAAGTCTAGAGGGGCTTGGCCAAAGGAGAAGATACATACTTAGCTGTGGCAAAGCTAGAGATGGAAGATGATACTAGCAAAATCCCTGAGGAAGTTGCCCAAGTTATTGCTGACTTCAGCGAAGTGATGCCGAATGAATTGCCAAAGAATCTACCTCCCAGAAGGCTCATTGATCACGAAATTGAGTTAGTCCCTGGTGCCAAGCCACCCGCACGTAGTCCATATCGCATGAGCCCTCCAGAGCTGACCGAATTGAGAACACAACTAGATGGCTTGTTGGAGTCAGGATTCATTCGGCCCTCTAAAGCACCTTATGGGGCACCTGTTCTTTTTCAGCGGAAACATGATGGCAGTCTTCGCCTTTGTGTTGATTATAGAGCCTTGAACAAAGTCACTATAAAAAACAAATACCCGTTGCCGCTCATTGCAGACTTATTCGACCAACTTGGATCCGCCAGATACTTCACAAAACTCGACTTGAGATCAGGTTACCATCAGGTCCGCATTGTTGCTAGTGACGAACCCAAAACTGCTTGTTCTACTAGATATGGGTCATATGAGTTCCTAGTAATGCCCTTCGGCTTGACCAATGCTCCAGCTACATTTTGCACCCTTATGAATGGCCTGTTCCGTCACCTTCTGGACAATTCTGTGGTTGTCTATCTTGACGACATTGTGGTTTATAGTGGGACTATAGAAGAACACCTACATCATTTGCGAGAAGTGTTCCAAATCCTTAAGGATAATCATCTGTTTGTCAAGAAGGAAAAGTGCTCATTCGGCCAGACCCAGATCAATTTCTTGGGTCATGTTATTGGCAATGGCAAGATTCGGATGGACATGGAGAAAGTCAAGCCATGATTGGAACTCTCCTAAGAACGTGTCTCAACTACGTTCTTTCCTTGGACTCGCAAACTATTATCGTCGCTTCATAAGGGACTACTCTAAGAGAGTTGTTGCCCTGACAAATTTGTTGAAACAAGACCGAACATGGGAATGGGATAGGCAGTGTGAAGCTTCATTCCAAGACTTGAAATTGGCCGTGATGAAAGATCCAGTATTGGCCTTGCCAGACATCACCAAGCCCTTTAAAGTACAAACAGATGCATCTGATTATGCCTTAGGGGGAGTTTTACTTCAAGATGGTCACCCGGTAGCATATGAGAGTCGAAAGTTGAATGATACAGAGTCTCGTTACTCAGCTCAGGAAAAGGAATTGCTAGCCATTGTACATTGTTTACGGGTGTGGAGACACTACCTCTTGGGATCTCAAGTTCTTGTTAAAACGGATAATGCTGCAGTAAGCCATTTCCTTACTCAGAAGATGCTAACCTCCAAGCAATCTCGATGGCAGGAAAAATTAGCAGAATTTGACTTAGTATTGGAATACAAGCCAGGGCGCACTAACAATGTAGCTGATGCACTCAGTAGAAGGGCAGACCTTGCAGTGCTAACCCATACTGGTCCGAGTCACACCATCTTGGAGAAGATCAAAGTAGGCCTACAGACGGATCCACAAGTGAAGGCGATTACAGAGTTGATCAAGCAGGGCAAAACTCGACGGTTCTGGATAAAAGATGGAGCAATACTCACAACTGGTAATCGCCTCTATGTTCCGAGAACTTCTGGTTTGAGGAAAGAACTTTTGAGAGAATGCCATGACACCCATTGGGCGGGACATCCAGGTTGGAGACGGACACTTGCATTGCTAGAGAGGGGGCACTATTGGCCGCAGATACAGGAGGATGTAATGGCCTATGTTCGAACATGTCTTATTTGCCAGCAAGATAAGGTTGATAGAGATTGACCAGTAGGCTTACTAGAGCCCCTGCCTGTTCCAACTCGTCCTTGGGAAAGTGTTTCCATGGACTTCATTACTGGGTTACCGAAAGTGGAGGATTTCAGGAGCATCCTTGTAGTTGTTGATCGATTCTCAAAGTATGTGACCTTTGTGCCGACCGGACTAACTTGCACAGCCGAAGATACGGCGCAATTGTTCCTCAAGCATGTAGTGAAGTATTGGGGACTGCCCAAAAACATTGTTAGCGACCGTGATGCTCGATTCACAGGAAAGTTCTGGAAGGAGTTGTTCAAGCTCTTGGGATCCAAACTTAATATGTCGACAAGCCAACATCCCCAATCTGACGGACAGACTGAGCGCTTTAACTCTATGCTTGAAGAATACCTTCGTCATTTTGTAAGTGCAAACCAGAAAAATTGGGTGGGACTACTTGATGTTGCACAATTCTGTTTCAACTTACAAAAGAGCTCAGCTACTCACTCCAGCCCCTTTCAATTAGTCACTGGTCAGCAACCATTGACACCACATACAGTGCTGACCGGATACCAAGGACCCAGCCCAAGAGCTCTTGAATTTGTCAAAGCCTGGCATAAAAACATTGAAGTTGCTCGAGCCTATCTTGAGAAAGCCTCCCGTCAAATGAAGAAATGGGCCGACGAGAAACGACGAATCGATCCTTTTAAAGTCGGGGACTTGGTATTGGTGAAGCTAGATATGTTCAACAAGTATAAACGGACAGCTAGAGCACACAACAATCTGTTTCGCAAGTATGAGGGACCGGTACAGATTATTGAGAAAGTAGGCAAAGTCTCCTATCGCGTCAAGTTACCACATTGGCTCCGTTTCACCCATCCTGTCTTCCATGCAAGTAACTTGAAGTCTTACCATGCCGATGCCGCTGATCCCACAAGAAATGTATCTACCCGAGCATTGCCTAAGCATCCTACTAAGCCAGATCGAGAAGTAGAAGAAATCTTAGCTGACCGCCTCATCAACCACACAGGCCCGGATAGAGAATATTTGGTCAAGTGGCAGGATGAACCTCCTTCAGAGATCAGTTGGGAGCCAGTCGAGCATCTGCTGCCATACCTCTCAAAGCTGGAAGAGTACTTGGAAAAGTTCGTTGCGAAGGCGTCAGCGAATTGAGTGTGGGAGAGTGTTAGGACTAGTACCATTGGTTAGGGAAATCAAGGTTCAGAGGCCTTTCAAGACTTTCCTAATGGTCTCAAAACTCAATGTTCCCTTTTGAAAAGTGCCCAAATGCTTAGCATCTATATTATAGGGGGAAGGTTTGAGCTCTTGACTGTGAGGACGTGTTGCCTCCATTGCATAGTCGGGCCAGACTGTACCGCTAGCATTTTTATTGTTTTCTTTGCATTGTTTTTCAACTTCAAACTTGTATTTCCATCGATCGATAGCATCGAACTAGTCTTGAGCAACGTCCTTCCGAACGTTCCTCCCCATTGTAATCTATTGAATGTGAATGAGAGCTTTTACTGACTATTGTGCATTGTTATATTGTCTACAGATTGATATTGTGCATTCTCAAGTTAATATTTGTGCCCGTCAAAGTAACTACTCATAGGCTTACTAGTGAATTGGATAGCTAGTGTCGCACGGATTACTAGTCCGTGACAGCGCCTACCCGATTTTTCACCCCGCCCAGCCATTAATCTGGGCATTTCTCTAACGCCTAGGTGTCGCCTAGGCCATTTTTTAGAACACTGGTACAGACGGTGAATTTGTTGGGCTGAAAGAAAAACAGTCCAAAGGAAAAGAGAAAGTGGACACCGCCACAGGGTCGGATGAATAGGCCAGAGAACTAATATACGTCTTGTATGGCACAGCTGGATATCGGAACAGTCTAACTGATCACGGAAGTGATCTGTCAAGGATTTGCATACAAGAATACGCTACTCAGACCTTCCTGCTCAGCGCCACCGGAATAAACCGCCCTACTCTGACTTTTTCATTAAAAAAGATGCACAAGGTGTTCATTTCCCCCATAATGACGTTCTAGTGGTATCAGTATCAATAGCCAAATAAGAGGTCAGAAGAGTGTTCATCGACACGGGTAGCTCAGTCGACTTCTTGTACCTGACAGAGTTATGCAATTGCAACTTAGATATAAGGGACTTACGCCCACTAATCAACCTATGGTGGGTTTTAGTGATGAACAATGTTATTCGCTCGAACGAATCCATGCTAGTCATAGCAGGAACACCAGGCAAACAATGGATCATATTAACGGACTGCTTCGTTGTCGATGCACCGTCCTCATACAACATGCTTCTAGGGAGACCTTGGCTGCATGAAATGGGCGTCCGGTGTCCTCCACCATGCATCAATGTCTCAAGTATCACATTGATGGTAATGTTGGGGTCATCAAAGGAGATCAACTAGCTGCACGTGAATGCCACTATGCAGCAATGGAGGCTCATAACAAATAGTAATCACAATCAACACCAAGGAAGCCATCATAGCAGCTCGATCAACTATAGATTGATCAGGGCCTCCTAGAGGACAGCGCAATTCCAACTAGTCCAAGGGGACGTCTGAATAATAGCCAACCGGAAGAAGAGACAATACAATCCACCTTGACAGTGCAAAAGGGAGCAAAATTGTTCGGATCATAACAAAACTTCAACCGAAACTGACTAAACAACTAATCCAACTGATGAAAAACAATCAGGATGTATTCGCCTGGACAATGAAGAACATGGTGGGAATTTACCCTTCTGTCATCATACACAGATTGCAGGTCAACCCAGATAAAAGCCAGTCCATCAGAAAAGAAGGCCAGTTGTCCCAAAGCGCAATCAGGCCATCAATGACGAGGTGCGCCGCTTACTGACTACAGAGATGATCAAGAAATCTCATTACCCAGACTAGCTTGCCAATACAGTTCTGGTAAAAAAAAGAATGAAAAGTGGAGGGTATGCTTGGATTACACGGAGCTCAATAAAGCATGTCCGAAAGACATCTTTCCACTTCTGCACATAGAAAAAAAAAAGTGGATGCCACATCCGTACATGAACTCCTCAGCTTCATAGACGCATATTATGGTTACAACTAGATACAAATGCATCCACCAGACCATGAGGAAACATCCTTCATAAAGAAAGAGGTATGTACTGCTATTGAGTGATGTCGTTCGGATTAAAGAACGCGTTAGCAAAACCATGGAAATGTACCTTGATGACGTGCTAATCAAATCATACGTAAAGATGATCACATTAAGGACTTTCAGCAAGCCTTCTCCTAGCTCCGCAAGTACATAATGAAGCTAAATCCAGAAAAGTATACGTTCGGAGTAGAGTTAGGAAAGCTCCTCGGCTACATGTTCAATAAAAAAGGAATTGAAGCTTACCCGAAACAGATACAAACGCTTCTCAATATGCAATCGCCCACCAACATCAAAGTTGTACAAAGCCTCAACGGCAGGGTAGCAACCTTGAACAGGTTCATTTCCCAATCATCAGACAAATGCTTAACCTTTTTCAATATCCTGAAAGGGAACAAAACATTCAAATAGAATGAGGAATGCGAACAAGATTTCCAAAACCTGAAGTCATACATGGGGAGTACAGAATTATTATCAAAGTCTAAACCAAGTGAGACATTATACTTGCTTCTGTCAGTACCGAAAAACGCAGTCAACTCCGATACGTGAGGAGAATAGAACACAAAAACCAGTATACTACGTCAGCAAGACATTTGCAGACGCGGAAGCTAATTATCCAGCCTTAGAGAAACTAGCATTGACCCTAGTCGTATCTTCTAGAAAGCTGCGACCATACTTCCAAGCCCACTCCATCAACGTCGCAACCGAACATCCACTTCAGTCGATTCTACATAAACCAAAATTGTTTGGCAGAATGGTGAAGTGGGCGATAGAGCTTGGTTAGTTCGACATCAGCTACGCTCCTAAGACCACAATAAAAGCTCAGGCACTGACGGATTTCATTGCTGAATTCACAAGCGGTCACAAGCATCAGTTGGACAATAATAAGGAACAAGAAACCGCAAAACTGAATACCCAATGATGGATCTTACGTTGTGATGGAGCATCCAACGAGAAGGGAAGCAGAGATGGAATAACTCTGTATAACTCAGAGGGAGTGACTTTGGAAAAGGACATCAAATTCAGTTTCAAAGCCTCAAATAACGAAGCTGAGTACGAAGCAGTAATAGCCGGACTACAACTGGCCAAACACCTAGAAATAAAAGAAGTCGGTGTTTTCACTGACTCCAAATTGGTGGTCAACCAATTGAACAGTGAATTTCAAATGAAAGATGCAAGAATGAAAGAATACCATAAAAAAGAAAGTGAGTTTATTGAAAGTTTCAACGCAATCACCGTTTAATGATGTGCAAGAACGGAAAACCATAAAGCATATAGCCTAGCGAAAGAAGCATCACATACTGAAGAGGTCAACAATCCCCTCACAATAGTACAAGAAATCTCAATTCTAGAAAATGATGCACATGAAATATGCACAACAAATCAGAAGGATAATTGGATGACTCCAATTATGGCGTACATACAAAACGAAGCTCTACCAACAGATCATCAACACTTAATGCTTGATCAAGAACGGCCTTCTCTGTGGACAACTCACTTTCAATAGTGGATAAACGATCACGCAGACAATTCATCTCCACCTTCACAACAGAAAGCTCAGAAGCATATTGATTCCTCACAGCAACCTCTTCCTTCAAAGAAGTCCAAAAAGCGTCAATCAACTTCTCGTGATCAACACATGCCTCCTTTAGCTTATCCACCTGAACCAAAACATCAGAAAGCTACAACAACTGTTCTACGTGCTTCTTTTTCAAGCCAAACACGTGTTCACGAACAGCCTAATAATTGGACCCCATCATCCCAGCATAAGTAAGATGGGACATTCCCTCCATTATTTGTTTTACACCTTTGTCAAGGTGATCTCTAACAAAATGCACTGGCATCGGGATTCTATCCATCAACCACTTATTCCACGAGTTGATGTGATTACGTGCCCTCTTCTGGATGACAACCTTCGAGTACCAGTTGAAACCACCATCCGTATTGATATCACTACAACACAAATGCTTTTTAATAGCATTTTTCAATAGCGTTTTTCACAATTATGCTATGAAAAATCACTTTGCAATGAACTTTAAAATTGAAAAACGCTATCTAAATGAACGGCGGGCTTTTTAGGCGCCCCGCGAATTTTTTTCACTCGACCTTTTGCTCTCCTCTCTTCCTCTCTTCCTCTCCTCTCTTCTTGCTCTCCTCTCTTCCACTTATCTTGCTCGCCTCTGCTACATCACCCAATAGTATGTTTGTCTCTTCTCTCATGTGCAATAATGGAGTTTAGTCGTCTCCACTTCTAAACACCACCACCACTTCCTTCCCCAGAGCGAAACGAAGATGAAGAAGAGATCATCAGAAGCGAAAATGACTGTGAACCTTCTGGCTTCTCCACTCCCTCTCGAAACCTCTCATCTCTCCCGCGACTCTCCTTCAAAGCCGTCGTTCAATTTCAGTGTGAAAGGAACGGCTGCATCTGTTCTAATCCAACCGAGAACCGCCAGATCTCTTTTCGAGAAAGCACCGACGACGATCTCAAATTTGAAGGATCTCGTCTCCTCTCGATTTGATTTGGTCAAGAGGCATCTCGATCTATCTCACTCTGAATTTCTCAAGGAATTCGAAGCCTCTTAGTTTCGTCTCTCCAAGCGATTCAAGGTTATTTTCATGTTTTGATTCTTGATTATGTGTTTCTTTGATGATCAAACCGTGTTTTGTTGAGCTCTGTTACAGTTTCTGCATGGAAAGTTGAATTATGAGCAGTAAGTTTTAATTTCTTTGTGATTTGAGTTTTGTTAGAGTTTGAAATGTTCTTGAGCGGTTTGGTTTTGAGAATTTCGTTCTCTTTGTTTTGTTTAATTGTGCTTTATTGAGATTTTTTGTGCTTTGATGTTTGAAAAATTGTTCGATCTCAGATTGATTGATTTCAATGAGAGATTCTAGAGGGTTTTTTTGAAATTCGTGTGAACAATTGTTTGAAATTTGGATAACTTGTGGTAATGGGCTCAACAGCCGCACCTAATTTTTCTTGGAGGTTAGAGGATCCACACTGGCAGTTGTGAATTTTTGTGGATTGAGTAATTGAAAGATACGTTTGGCAAATAAACTCTATGGTAGTGCTTTGTGATATGTTTTGATCATGTAATTGAGGTCCATGGTTATGTTACAAACCAGGATGATTCCATTCTTAATGGATTCTACCATGGACATATTCCTTGGTGGCAGAGAGTTTATCTTTCAAACCTTATATCTTTGTATTCTCACTTTGAAGCTAGGTCAGTTTCCTTTCTAGTGCATTATAGGGTAAATGATTATGACCTGTACGATGTACTTCATAGTAGTAGTTGTTTTATAGCTTTTGTTCTGCAACTTGGCTGCATATTCCATATGGAATTTCTAGGTTAATTTTGTAGTCATTTTTTGTCACAGGTATGGTTCAGCAATGTGCCCCATACACGTCTAGCTGAAGATAAAGGAGGTCAGAATTGGATATATAGGGACAAAGATAAATTTAAGTTTCCTGGAGGTGGAACTCAATTTATACATGGGGCGGATCAATATGTTAAACAAATTTCTGAGGTATGTTATTTTTTATTACACCGCTATTACATAGAAATAAGTTTTAACATAAATCCTTCCATGAATCTGATGATTGGCCTAATCGATTATGTAGATGGTTCCTGATATCACATTTGGTCAACATATCCGAGTTGTATTAGATGTTGGATGTGGAGTTGCGAGCTTTAGTGCATTTTTATTTTCAAAGAATGTAACTACACTTTCCATTGCTCCAAAAGATGTCCATGAGAACCAAATTCAATTTGCTCTTGAGCGTGGCGTGCCTGCTATGGTGGCTGCTTTTGCAACACACCATTTGTTGTATCCAAGCCAAGCTTTTGACTTGATACATTGTTCAAGATGCAGAATTAATTAGACTCGAGATGGTATGTATCTTGTTATGCACCATACTTCAAGTTGGAGCTAATTGTTTTGAGTCAACGGTGTGGCACAGTTACCCAATATAGCATTTTTTCCCCTAAACACAATTTTCATGAAAAAAGAAAATAATGCAGGTGTTAAAACCTTCTAAACTTACGTTTCTTCTTTTATTACCCCTTTAGTTTTCCCATTTTTGAATTGGTTCAACTAAGTAGCTCTTTGATTGTCAGCTGAGCACAGAGCACATAATCATTTAATCTATGTGCTTGATTGCTGAAATTAAATTTCTTAGTTTTTTAGTACTGATCAGGTTTCTTCTTCTCTTTGCTTGCGGCGAAGATGGTGTATTGCTACTCGAGGTTGATAGCATGCTCAGAGCTGGAGGATACTTTGCTTGGGCAGCACAGCCTGTCTATAAGCATGAAGAGAATCTGCAGGAACAATGGAAAGGTAAGCTATAGTTTAGATTTAATTGTTATTATTTTTTTCAATTTAGTGTTTGTATTGACCAGATCTCACTGCATTTGTGTTTTATGATGGACTCAAATTCATTAATGTCATATATTTACCATTCTTTGTAGCATGATTTTTTATTATTATTATATATACTTCTCCATATATTTTAAAGTTAAGAAAGTTATCTCGTTTCTTCATGTATAAATTAATATGAGGATCTGACTTGCTATTTGGCAACCTTCACCTTTCATAGTGAACCTGGTGCATTTCGTCATCTACTAAATCACTCTGATGTTCGTTTATCTATGTGCAGAGATGGAGAACCTTACTGACAGTCTTTGTTGGAACCTTATGAAGAAGGAGGGATATATTGCTATATGGCAGAAGCCTTTGAACAACAACTACTATCTGAATCGCAGTGCTGATGCTAAACCTCCACTATGTGACGTGGATGATAATCCTGACGATGTCTGGTATCCCCTTCTTCTACCCCTCTAGGCTCTAAATAGATCTTAAACAAACACTTCTTAATCTCAATTAGTGCCTCTTGTTAAGGGGACATCCCCTTTTAATAAGACGTTCTCTTAATCAAACAAGCATCCCCCAATGCGGTAATGTTAACAATGAATTCCGTGATGTTAAAATATTAGATGATTGGATTTTCACCAAAATTAAACTCGTGTATTATTATTATTTCTTAATGGACCTTCCAAGTAATGTCTCTAACAAGGAAGGGTTAAACCTAACACATTGTACCTTCGGTTTTGGATTAGTGATCACTACTCTCAATAGTCCATATTATGTGATACAAGAAGAACATGACATGAAACACTGGTCAATGGAATTGGTATTGTATTGGAGGGGGTTTTCATGGACAAAAAAATTGGTGAAAATTACAATTGGACAACTTGGCTGGCCTTAACAGAGCGAGGGAGAGTGACTGATAGGTATAAAGGTCTTCTTTCTCCATAAATTATCCTCATTGCCTTCTTTGTCAAATTTATATCTGGTCCTTATGTAAACACACAACTATGGAAGATGTTGTGAGTAATTCATTCCAGAATATTTACTTGATTACCTTTTATATATATTTTTACATTATCTATGCTAGATATACACTTTTGAGACTTTTCCTGTTTTAGTCATATTGTTTATTTTTGTATGTTCATGTGGTTGATGTATTCAGTCTCTAAAATCAATAGATAGTAAGATCCTAGTCGTGACTATAAGTGATTTGTTTATATAGTGTTATAGACGGTTCTTTACGTTTATTGTGAGACTGGCTCTGAGCTAAACATGCATGTTCAAGATCAATCTTAAGCAGATTCTTGTATTTCATATTTCTTCAGTGGTTCCAACTTCATGTGTTCCAGTAGGTTAAATGGTGTTTTTTTACCTATAATAGTTACTTGTCTCGAATAGGTTTACATTTTCGTAGTGTCTATAGGGTTTATTTACTACTTTCAGCAATCAAATGGGTGAAATGATCTGATGGAAGGGCTTAAAACTTTCTTCCTTAAGAATAGGGTGAACTTCATCGCATTGACTGACTAAAAGATGGGTTTTAAAAGAATAATAAAAAATTAATTAACAAATAAGTCTTCTGCAGGAAATCTCCAAAGTGACAGAGGGTACAAAAACAAGTAAAGAGAGATACTCAAACTTGAAATACTATGCATTTCATCTGAAGATAAAGCACTCGACTTGTTCAATATCACAATTAGGCCTTGAAGATAAGATTAGGAATACAATTTACTGTCCCATGAAGACCATTGTAGAATATTTGATTCTACTCACTGCAAGGAGTTCTATTTGTTGAACATTTTCTCTGATAAAATTAAAATGCTATACTCATATTCTACTTGCTTTATTTACGTAGGTTGTACCTTGATGTTTTTCTTTTGTGCATTCTATAGCATGCTGCACTCACGGATTTGGACAATTCTACATCATTCTTTGGTGTTTATGATGGCCATGGAGGTAAGCATGCTTATACGGTACTTCTCTCATTATCTTTTGTGATTGTGGACTTGCGGATTAAAACAACTCTTAGAGTGGGACTTCATAGATACAACTTTTGTGAGTGTCAGAGTGACAAACTCTGAATATGAACTATCAGCAAAAAATTCTCTTAGCTGTCACATCATCATTATTATGTCACCTACACTATAGTCCAGATACTGGATTTTGTGTTATATTTTCTTAGTGTCAGCAGTTGCTAGGTCTTTATTGTATTTGTTCATAATCATAATGAGCTATCAAGCAACTAAGATGTTAGAGTTCTCGTTGCTAGAATTTGGTTACAATGTAGGTGATCCGAAGGTTTCAAATGCATGCTTGCGAGGCTTATTCCTTCATTTCCTTGAAATAAAAGGAAATTGAAACACCTTAACTCACTCCATGTCAGCCAGCCTTTTTGTTATTTTATTTTCATGTAGATTAAGCTAGGGCCTATTTCTTAACACCTTCATGGTTTTGTTGGGGGCTTCCTTGTGTTCGTTTAACCCATTTCTGAGACCACTGCATTAAAGTAATATGACATGATGTTGTTCGTAATATGACATGATGTTGTTCTTTTGTTTGCACTGGTAGAATGCTTGCAAGAGTGGATGGTTCCTAGTTAAAGATGTTGATGAACTTATGATCCTGGCAAATGAGGTTTGTTAACATTATTTTCTAATGTGTATTTAATAAGTCATTTTAATACTTGGAACTTTTATACTATAAATATGTTATTTATATAATTTTTTGGATACTTCGATAAGAAAGAGTTTTTGTACTCCAGCTAATGTTAAAGTTGAACCTCCTTCCACTGTATCAATAATTATGTCAAGGTATGAACTAGCTCTTGTTGTTTTCCTATTCTCAATAATTTTAGAAAAAGGCAGGAATGCTAGAAATTGTTTAGGGACAATCAATAGCTCACTGTGGAGAAACATTGTTTTTCTGTTTTTTCATTGAGCAGGGTATTTTTTCATATTAACTAGTGGAAGTGTTTCAATTACCAAGGATGTTTTTTTTCTCCTTGTAATTTCTCTGTTTCATTGTAAACTTTTGGCATGATTCGCTTGCTTGAAACATCAGAACTGTCATGATTGGTAATCCCATGCACCCATTTTCACTATTTCATTTTAGTTTTTCGTTTTTTCTTATGAATTTTTGGGTGGTAATTTTTGCAGAACTATCATTGTAATTTTTGCGTGTTTGACTATTACCAAAGCGTTATTTTTGCGTGTTGTTTGACTATTACTTTGCTTTGGGTATCTAGGAAAGGAAGTGCTTAAAGAAGCATGGATATTGTAGCAGATTGGAAAAGCTAAGCCCTGACATTAATTCTACCCCCATCAGAATTTTTGGATCAGGAAGGGGCAGAATTTTACCCCCATCAAAATTTTTGGATCAGGATGGGGCAGAATTTCAATGAAAGTTTTTCTCTTTTTAATTTTCCAGGAAGTAAATTTTAGGATTTGTTTGTGCAGCATAAAGCTGGTCATTTCCTGATTGTATGCTTGTTAGGAGTTCTTCAAAAAAATAAATAGTTCCAAGTTTGGAAGCTATGAAGAATGACGTGGGTTTTGAATTTCTTAACAGGGTAAGCTTATTATTAGAGTTCAATTGTATGCATTTCATTACTTTCTGAGATATTAGGTATCCCTTGGCAAAGTTTTTTTTTTATATTTGTTAGTATTTCAAAGTCAACCATTTCATATTTTGTTAGCTTCAGTCGTAAAGTGTTAATATATGCTTCTGTCAATATATGGTTTTTGAAGTCTATCTATTTGCATAATGAGGTTAGGTAGTTTGAAAGCTTTATAACTGAGTTTGATAACCTTTAAGTTTTTTTAGTGACCTCCAATTGAAAATTGTCATGACTTTATATAACTTGTGGTTACGTGCAGGTCTGCGGAGTAAAAGATAACCATTTGGTGATATCTGATTGGCAACAGAACGAGTCTATCTTTCAGTAAGGATTCCTATTGTTCCTTTTCCTTCTATGATAAACAATTGTTTATGGAGCAACTTCTTAGTTCTTACACAGTATAGTGTGCTTTGAAGTGTGTTTTTATTATGATTAATTCATGTCAATTTTCAAGTGTGTTTTATTATGATTAGTTCTCTCCAAGTGGTTTGAAAAAATCCTGATTAATGATGTCAAAATTTTCCATTAACTGAAATTCCAACACTTGATAAACCAATTAATGCTATAGGGTAGGATGATGATGTAGATGTGGATTTGATGAATGTTTGTTAGATGTCCATTTGCCAGTTCATGTTCTCTTAATAGTTTTAAATGTGGCAATGGGAGGTGAGTTAAGTTGTGATTAGTTGCCTAGTTGGAGCAGTCTTCCTACAATTGTTGTATGTGGTTATTGGGGCCAGAACATATAATTATGTATGAAAGAGAGGTTCACATGGGGTTGAGCAAACTTGGTCAACCATAGGGAGTAACCAACTGTCAACTTGTTGGTCTCTTATGTGCATATTGCCTGTATACAAAAAATAACAGCTATAAGATGTAATAGTTACAAACCCATAGTACATTAGCAAAAAATAACAGCTATAAGAAGTAATAGTTAACATAGTACATTAGCATATTATAGACAATTTTGGCAAACCCATAGTACAATACATTAACATATTATAGACAGTTTTGGCAAACCCATAGTACAGTATAAGAAGTAAGAGTTATCCTAGTAAAAGTTGAGAGTGATAATCCAAAGGCGAGAAATTTCCTTCAGAGGTAGCAAACTTAGCCAGTCCCATTTGTGTGCTTCGTCGGTTCATTCTCCTCTACTGAGAAATGAATTGCTGAATATCCCCTTCAAGTTTTTGGACTTTCTCCCTATTAGATATATGATTTTTAATAGTGAATACCATATCCTTTGCGATGACTTTCAAGCTGTGAAACAACTACCTATTAAGATGAAGTGAATTGTAAAGTGATTAGCTTTCAGATACATTGTAAAGGAATTAGATTTCAGATGCATGTTAGGATTCCAGATGCTCTATTCATGAACACTGGATTCAATTGATATTTTCGGTGATGTCGGCATCATTGTAGATTCTGCGTACTTCTTACCCTTTTCAGTTGATATTTTCTTTTACTTTCCTGTTTTATTTTCAGACCAATAATATACTATTTTCCTTGTTTGTTTTCTCTCGGTGCCCCATCTCTTTACTAATTAAAACATTTTACACAAATGGTGGTCTTCTGATTGCAGGCATGGAATACCCAAACTAATGTTGTGATTAGTCTTAGTGCACCTGTTGGACAAGTGTATGCCTTGTTTGCAGACAATGGAATGCTTTTTGCTGGAATGCAGGTTATCATTTGCTTTTCTAATTTGTTTTTCCAACCAGTCATTGAATTTATAAACAACATTTAACTATTGATATTTTTCTTTTTCTGATGTGGGTGTGCCTTGCATATTTTGCACTTGTTGCAGGATGGTAATATACTAGTATGGAGATTTAATGATGCAACCAACAATTTTGAGCCAACTACTTCTCTCACTGGACATAGCCTCTCTGTTGTGTCATTAGTTGTTGGAGCCAATAGGCTCTACTCTGGATCCATGGACAAAACAATCAGAGTAAGTTGGTTATATAATCACATTTTCCTATTTACATATGTGTATTGTTTCACTTTTGGTATTGATATTCTTAAACATTATGGTTCAGCCTAACGGCTGTCCAAAACCATGATCTGTTATGTTCTGCTCTATAGTTCTATTAGTTCTGGTTCACTATGTTCGAGTCTTTAGGGAAGAGTGTTAAGTAGTGTTAGAAAGTGGTTGGGTTACTAGTTCTGTCACGGTGGATCTGCCCCTTGTGATCAATCATTTACTAACAAATCATTTAATGAAAAATACATTGGTTGCTACTTTCCAGTAATTGCTGCTCTCGACCATTCTTTAGGTTCTTATCTTCTTAATCGATTCACAGATCACAATTAAGAAGGCCTAATTTTTTCGTAATTTCTGTACAGTGAGAAAACTTGTGTGTTATTTTCATTGTTGCTGCAAAAATTTTCAGTGGTGACATCAGCTAGTTTTGGGAACTTGTTGACTGGTGATTCCACCCTCTGTTCAGCTTCTTTTTTGACGCACTTGAAGACATGTATCATCATTTTATTACAAATTGGAGTTGTTTTCCTATTTGGTTGTGGATTGCAAAGTTCTGTTTGTACAATTTATAACACTGTGTTCTCTATCTGCAGTGATGTTTGATGCGGAGTTGAAACATGTCATTTTAGAATTGTGCCAGTTGGACAACTTGCTGAGGCTCATCGAGGATTTTCTCATTAATAGTCCAAATACTAAATCTCCTACTTGTAATTCTATTTCTTTATGCTTGAATGTAAATGATAGCTCGTCTTACATTGCTTGAAAGTGAAAAACAAACTGATTTGTTGAGCTTCAAATTATATTAGAATAGCCATTCCACTTTTACCGTTGATGTCTCTATTTGATGGGATTTACCATCTTCAGGGAAATCTGATAAATATATCATTCACCTCTCTGTTCAGTTTTCTTCGAAATGTAGTTTCAAATTGTTTAGCTTCTATGGTTAAAGAAATCAGTGTTATAATAGTATTTATGAAATTTCAAATTGATAGCAAATGAAACAAAAATAAAAATAAAAATTGCTATGTATACCATAGCATTTTTGAAACGCTATGAATGAGCTTTTTTCTTGTAGTGTATGGATTTATCCAATAACAGGATTCTTCCAACTAACTTGCGGATGAAGCACATAGGGGTTTGGAATGACAGAAGCTCCACCACTGGTCACTTGTTTGACAACCGGAGCATTGGTGATGATAGAAACGCCACTTTTCCCTTTCTTGTCCAGAACAACAGGAGAGGACTTCGAGCGGAAAAGAGGGGAAGTGGGCAATTCCTTCAAACTAAGATTAGCAGAAGGAGGAGGTAGAGACTTGGAGCTCTGACCACGATCAACATCAACCTCGTCAAAAGCAGGATTGTAATCGAAGTCATCCAAAGTCAACTCCACATTTGGATTACGAGATTGCTCCATTACGAGTTGTGTCATTTCATTCAAAATGATACGTGCTTCCTTATCCGAAACCTTGCTGAAGTCCGGCCACACCAACGGTAGCAAGGAGGTCCTTCTCGTACTTACTCAACGAAACACAAGGACGAGAAACTTCCACCTTACTCCTCTCATTTGCCTATTGCATTTTATCATTTTCTTGAACAGCAAGGCAAACGTCGTTTTTATCACCCTTCCTAAAAGCAGTAGGAGGAAGAACAGTCTGAATAGTTCTCGGAGTAGAACTTGACCCAACATGACTATTCCATTTTAAAGGCCGAGTAGAATCGACCAACTCACCCACGACCTTCCTTTTGGAAAGACTAACGAACCTCAAAGCTTTCCTTTTTCTCGCAAAAAAAATCAGCACCACCAATGCCAACAAAAGCATCAAAATCCCTAACTTTCTCGGTATTGCTTACTTTCTTATCAATGGTAGCATCACCAATGCAAGTAGGAGCATTACTCTTATTTGTCGCAACAGAATCAACAGGAGCAGCAGTGACGTCAGAGTCATGATCATAAAGGACCAATGACGCTCTAGAGCATTAAGATTGTATAGACCACTCTGGTCAATGGCCTCCAACTCGAAAAAAGTCATCTAGAAGTGTAAAAGGAAACGAAATGAATTGCTTCTTAATTGATTCCTCCGCATCAGTTAGCTGCAAACGGTCAACTTCTTGGGATTCTTGAATGACCTAAAAATGGGTACGTTGTCGAACATGAAATATCTGAACTTCATGGAAGCCTAAAACCAGGTCTTCGACCAGAGCTTGAAATCATCCTTCGACTTCCTCAATCAAGAAAGTGAAAGAAGAAAGCAAACACCATTTGTGTTAACTTTCAATGTCACCATAGAATGCAAAATCTTTTCGTTTAAACAAATACCAGTCTGTAGAGCTCTCACAACATTCCAACCATAACCCTCCAGCTCTTGGGACCCATCTGAGCATGAGGAATACCGATCGGATCTAAATAAACTCAGAAGATCTCCGGAATTGGAAAATGGAGACCATCCCTGAGCATTGCAGAGTAAATAGCAATGTAACCGGACCTCAAACAAGCAGGGTTGTCGCCTTCTCTTGGCAGCAAAAGCTCCAATCGAACGAAATAGAAAACGATTGACGAATATAATCCAAAATACCATGTGTTGCTTGCTTAAGCTAAAAAAAAGCCTTACAGCGAGCCAAACAATCATCACTCAGAGATCTATTGGAAGCCATGGCAAAGAGTTTGACAATACAGAAAAGAGGAAAATAAAAACAAACAAGCTCTGAAAATGGAGATAGCATAAAGAGGATAACACAACTCTCTGACCCCCTTTTATAGGGTTGGGCAACGAAAACACAACCAATGGGAAATCATGTAAGATATGATGGCTACACGAAACCCCAGAATCATGCCGAAACGAACTGGCTGAAGCCGTAGTGGAATAGAAACTGAATCAACAGTTGTTGACGGCACTTTGCTACGCAGAAAAACAATGATGAACCCAAAAATCTAACCGCCAAAGAGTTAGTGGCCACGCAAGCAAGCCCACTAACTAGAGGGAGTAGCTGATGATACATCAAATAGTCATTTGATCACAACCATACACGTGGAAAGACCATCCATCCCGAAGAATAGATAGAAATACCAATGTGGTTTGTTTTAGATCGGTTGTATCGTGGGAGTGGACCTCTTTTCTTAAGTATTGTTTAAGAACCTCAAATAAAAAAGCCTCTATCATGACCCTTCCTCGTTAAAACCCAATGAGGCATTTAGTAATGGATTACGACCAAAGTTAAAGGCCAAGCCTCGGGCCCAATGGACATCTTCTGTTAGATAAGAGAGGCGTTACAAAAGATACAAGTCATGGCGGAAATCACTCCCCCAATGACACATCTTAATGAAGGAGGAGACTGTTGTGACAAAAGTCCCATTTCATTGCGCCCTGCATGCTTAAGTCACACACAGAGTTAATTACTCATATTATATAAGGCAAATGAGATATTCACGAAAGAGGTATATATGCAAACACAATACAATTATACTATTTCCAAGTTCATTCTTTCCTACAGTTAATTGACTTAAGCATCAGAGTGCCACTAAACAGGTGGTCTTTGGCAATCTAACCTTGTCTTGCAGGTCAGATCTTGAGGAGAGCAGGTTTGGACCCATCAAACAATATCACACACAGATATAACTAGGTTCACCTAAGTCGGGGTTCGATTGGCCCCAACAGTTACTTCATCAGTGGAAAGGGCTCACAAGCCTCAAGCTTCTATTATCTTGATTAAAAGATAACTAAACTCTCAAATAGCCTCCACAACCTAGCAAGGTCAAGTCATCATGCTTCTATAAACTTACCGATATAAACCAAGTATTCTACTCCATGAGACTTATGAATACCTTGGCGGTCACATGGAATGTAACATAACTAAGTCTGACGGACGTGTGCTTGGGATTCTGAAGATACCACCTGGTCTTATATTCGTGCTTTGACATGATTCATGTTGACCTGTTGACCTGCACAAGTAGCACACATAAGCCACGGACCACCGTTGTGGTGGCCGATGGCACTCCGATGTTAAAGTCAAACAGGGCTCTGAGGAAGGTGTAATGCTATAACAGGGAATTGGTAGCATACCTTAGCTTACCAACCTCATGTCTTATTTATAGTGCAATGAGTTCTGGTTCAACCAGGCCATCGTAGGCGTAGTTTGAAGGGGATCTTCGTGGAGATCCCTCTCTAATTGGGAGTCGTGATATAGGAGAGAAGTTCCTTATTAGCTTTATGCTCCTAGATACGCGGGAGATAGTTCCCAATCCAAGAGCAATCCTTAGAAGGGATTTTCCCTATGTGGAAGATACTCTGGTGTTTGCTTCTTAGTTGGAAGTAGATAGCAACTGTAGTTGCCCGTTCGAAGCTGATCTTCGAGATAATTGCCTAGAAAGGGCTTACGGGTAGTGAGGACAGTTGTGAGACGTGTGGGCCTAGCGTGTTGTAAGAGTCCGGGTCCGCTTGGCGGACTGAAGTCGAGCGGGCTTAAACCGCTTGGGTTGGATCAGTGTTGGGCTGATGTCGAGGCCTGTAGTTCCTCGAGATCACCATGACACGTGTACGGCTCAGGGGAGTGATCATTTTTATGTATCATCAGCTACCCCCCTGAGTTAGTGGGTCGTCACATCGGTTCGCTAAGTCATTTCTTAAAGGGATGCGCCGCTCATGATGATTGAGTCTGAATCGTTGCTTGAGTCGCACGCTGCATTAATGGCATGTGCGTTGGTTCGGCACAAAAGAGGCGAGAAATCATCCTTTATTTAGGTCATCCACAGTGCTGAGTCAGATTCTTCTACTTTGTTCCCTTTCGAAGATATTGTTCTGAAAAGATCATTTGTCTTCTTTATGTCTCCGAAAAAACTTCTTGATGATGTTGTTTTAGCTGAGGCCCTGGAGTTTTTTGAAGACAGATTGTTGTCTGAGCCTGGTCTTGCCAAAATTCGTACGAAGTTTGGAGTTCCTGAGGACCTGTCATTGTATCTCCTAACGAGCGATCAAATGCATGTGTCGCCTCCTGCCGGTTTCATCTGTTTACATCGTGGGATGCTTCAAACTGAAGTGCATTTTCCAGTCCTGGACGTGATTTGCGAGTTCTTAAGTCTCTTAGGGATTCCTCTGCCTCAGTTGGGACCCAATAGATATAGGATCATTCTCAAGATTTTGCTCAGTGCTAAGGAGACCGATGTTAGTGTGACTCCGCGGGTGATCCAGTTGCTGACCTCTCCCCGACTGAAAAATAATGTTGTCTGTAAGATGAAATCGCCGAAGTGCTTTGGTAAACTGCCTGATGATTTCAAGTTCTGGCAGAAGTACTGCTTCTTGGCTCCCGCAGATTCAAAGTATTTTCGGTGCAGGGGTTGTCCGCTCGAGCGACAGTTCAGGGCACTCCGTAAGTTCAACCATTTTCTTGCGATTTTGATATGCTTGGTAGCGGGCTGATTGCTCATTACTTGTGTTCCCTTGCAAGAAGGTTTTCTACAACTCCTCTTACCTTAGAAAAGCAAAACACCATGGAGACGTTCCATGTCTTGCCACAAAGAAAGGCGGTTGATGTCATAAGAGTTTCCAACTTCATCTGTAGTCGGTTGTGGGACAACTGGCACGTCGCCCTTACTTTTTATCGAGAGTCGCATATTAAGTAGGAAGATGGGGCCCCTTCCAGAAAGAGAAAGGTTGCTGGGACCAAAGTTTTCGTTCTGTCCGATGCGGAAGAGTCGTCCAAGACGCTTGCTTCATTTGTGGGAAAGAGGTATCGCCTTAGAGATGGGTCGTCTTTGGGAAAAGCCACTCCAGTGAGAGAGGAACACGAATCTGCCAGGCTTGTTGAGGAGGAGACTGATGTTTCCGTCTTGGAGAAAGATTACCTGCGGTTGGCAAGAGTCATGGACAGGTCGAACCTTAGTGATGCGCAGGTCGAGGCACTAAATGACTGTCTGGTACGGGTTGCAATGGCAGCTTCCACTGGTGTTGATTCACTTGAGACCATTGTTGTAGGAGGCTCCTGTGAAGATCCGCCTAAGGTGGTAAAATTTGATCGCCCTATAGTTAATTCCCCTTAAGGTGGTCGCGGTACCGACCACATCTCTTGTAGTCTGCATTGCTCACCGTCTCATTCTACGCCACAACTAGAAGTGTTAGAGGGTTCGTTGAATGATTCGCTCACTCATCTTCCTCCAGATCCCATTGAGTCGTCTCAGAATGAAGGGCCGACTGTTAACGACAAAGGGAAGGCCACGAAGGAGAGTCTGAGGGCGATGGCGACTGCGAAGGGCGGTGCTGGCGTAATCCCTGATCCGGGAAAGCTTCATCAGGGTGCCCGGATAAACCTGTTTGCACCTGACTCAATAAAATAAGCTCAAAAGTCTGGCACCAAGAGGTGGACATAAAGTATGCTTTGAGGAAGCATTTTAGCAGGCATCACAGCTAGTTGATGGATCATGCTCCTAAACCCAAAGAGGATACGTTGGAAGGATGTATGGACCGGGTATGTTTCACATGACCCACACGGTCGTTGCTGGAATGGAAGTCGAGGCGGCTCATGAGAGAGTGTATACCTTGGAGTGTGTCTTCTCGCACCTGCAGCTGTTGTATTCTGATGCACTCCGTTAAATTGAGCGGCTTAAGAAGCAGGCCGAGGAGAAGCGATTGGATCAGTCAATTATGGCCGCTGAGGCTCAAAGGGCTCGTATGGAGGACCTCGAGCGTGATGACAGAGGCGGTGTCTGAAAGGGATGGATATAGGCAAGATTTGAGCCGTATCCGCTAAGAAGTCGAGGTTGCGCAGGAAGCCGCGGCTAAGGCGAGTTCTGAACTGTTGTCTTTCACTGAAGAGAGTGCTTTGAAGGAAGCCGACTAGGCTACTGAGAAGCAACAATTGGAATCTGATGTAGAGTTATTATGCTTGGAAAATGAGTCTTTGCTCGAAAAATGAGAAAGATCGGGGACCAGCTCGAATTGGGGAAGCATGAACTTAGTGCCGTGAAGAGCAGTCTCGAGCTGCGGCGTGTGTTGATGCAACTTTTGTTTTTTTTTCGCTAGGCTTAACAATTCCATTTCTGTACCTTCCTCTGACAAGGAGTGAAAGTTGTGTGCTTGTACTCTTTTGTCTTTGATTGTTAATGAAAACAGTTTTATTCGTTCCGTACTTGTTGTCTCTATTGCATGTTTTTTGTTTTGTCTTGTCATCTTGCTTTGGCACTGGCTGATTGAATCAATAAGACGTTGATTGGTCTGTCTGCGGTATAGAGCTTGACCGCTTCGTGCTGTGAATGACTTGAGGTCATCGCGGTATAGTCATGTCCGGTAGTGGGCATGTTATAAACAGTTTAGCTGAGAGTTGAGTCATCCGAGTTGTGCCTTGTCCCCAAGGTAAGTTGTTCGACAATTACTTTGCTTGTTTGACCAGTCGGCTGTAGCTATTGCTGTGAGCGAGTTGTGATGGTCGAGCGCGCGTGTCAGAGCGTTCATGCCGAGTTAGGCGTCGTAAGCTCGGGTTGGCATCATAAGTAGTTTTTATCTGGGCACTGGCCGTACGATCCTTGTATCGGCGCGAGTGGCCTTCACTTGGCGTTAGATTGTCAGTCCGTTTGAGCGTGAAGATGCTAACTCAGCTAGATTCCCATGTGGCGACCAAGTTGAAAAGTGGTGGTCTCGTGGCAAACCGTCGAAATCAATTCGGGACTGACTAGTCTCCCACCTTCCAAATCATTTACGTCCGAGCAGAACGGACTACAGATTCGGGGTGTAAAGGTTTGGCGACCAGGCTAAAAAACATTGGTCTCGTGGCAAGCCGTCAGAATCAGTTCAGGACTAACTAGGCTCCCACCTTTCGAACCATCTACACCGGCCCTTCCCGCTAGGTGGGGGCTATGAATTCGAGAAAGGTTTGGCGACCAGGCTGAAAAGTAGTGGTCCCATGGCAAGCCATCAAAATCAGTTCAGGACTGACTAGGCTCCCACCATCCAAATTATCTACACTTGAGTGCACCAAGCTACAAATTTGGGAAGGTTCGGCAGCCACGCTGAAAAGCAGCGGTCCCGTGGAAAATCGTCGGAATCAGGTCGTGGTTGACTGGGTTTCCACCTTCTAGACTATCTATACCCTCGCAGCGCGGGCTACAAGTCCAGGTTTGGTGATTTGGCGGCCACGCTGAAAAGCAATGGTCCCGTGGCGAGCCATCGAAATCAGTTCAGGACTGACTAGGCTCCCACTCCCTGGCGAGCCGTTGTCACCAGGCATAATAGCGTTGATTTGACTCCCACTTCCTAAACCGTCGATGTCTACGCTAAACGAACTAGGCGTTGGGATGAACCCAAAGTTATCGTCATTAGTCTTAGCTGACTAAACTTGTCTGATTTGAGTAGAAGTTCCGCCTACTAGGGGGCGTGCGAACCTACTCCCTCTGCACATTGCATGGAGTGGATGAAATTAACTTAAATCAGCTGGTGATCTAAAAGTATAATCTGTATGTCAGGGTCGACTAGGATATCTAGTGCTCGGGCCAAGCACGTGACAAAGTGTTGTTTGAATAACAAGTTGAGCCCATGGGCTCGTAGAGGAAAGGCTAGGGTTTACATGCATGGTGCATTGCGTGTACGGTGTAGATTGTGTGGTGACACGCATACAGCGTAGGCGGCGTAACGATTGAGTATTGATTACTCCCCTTCAATTGATGGGGTTGCGTGCAGCGCCATTAATTGATTGACGTCGTCTTTGCAGTTTCTTTGGAAACCGTTGTCTTCCAGTTTTCCGTATGGTATTCAATGTTGGGCAGTTAATGCTTGAGTGCCCGCTTAGTGAACTATCATGTCTTTATAATGGTGTTTTTCAATCGTTGTAGGCACTATCTTTCATAGCGCTTATCTTCTATAATATTCTTACTTGAAGAAAATGCTTTGAGTTTTCCAAAGGCTGAGGAAAATGTTTTGGGTTTCCAAAAGCTGAAGTGTATTCTCCGTCTCTAGAGTCTCTGAATGTTTTGACATTTGCACCGATCAGGCATAGAGATAGTTGTTTTTATGCGTGGTCACCTGATATGGGTGGGCACGTAGTTGATCCGCAGAGGTCTCGTAATTTCTTCTCATATTGCAGAGAAGTAGTACGGATTCTCTCCCAAGAGAAGAGTTTGTTCTCTATGTGCAGGTGCCTTATCGTAATTCTTGAATGTTTGATCTCAGAGATAGCATATGCGTCCACTCCGTGGTGGCTACCTCCACCACTTCTCGATTAACCCCGTTGTCCGACTTTGCACTGAAATTTGGGATCTCGAGATGAAGAGGAGTTGGACATGGTCCATGGATTGGACCATTTACTCCTGGATGTCCCTTTCATCCCCACAGCCAGAAAGTGCACCCTACCTATGTCGACCTGATACTTGTCCCAGGTTCATCGTTCCGACAGATCGAGAGTGTGGGCTGGCCATATCTGGCAGTGGCTTTTCGCGGGACTCCCGGTTGCCGATTTTGTACTGCCACATACCATATTTGAGGGTCATGTTTGCTGGATCATGGTTCTAATTGCTTCGGACTGTTCGTGTCGCTTGTGCAATCAGACAACAAGTTCTCACTCCATCTTGATCAGATGCCTTAGTATGCCATCTTGCGTATCTCGTTCACTTATATTCGTTGTCACTTGTAGATTACTCGCATCGGCGGGTTTGCATGTCTTCATCAATCGTCGTCCGTAGCAGAATTTTCTAAGCGAGTTTTTACTTTAGTTCACACTGTATACAGACATTTATAGTGTTCAGTCTTTGTATCCGTTTCAGGGCGTTCGCAATATGTAGCCTTTGTATCTGTCTCAAGGTGTTTGTTGTTACATCTTTACATCTTTTCGATAATCAATAGAGTTTGTTTTTCGTAATTCTTCATTTATTTCTTAAATGATTGCGAATCACATAAGTTTTTTAAGAACTAAAACTCAATATTGACTATGGAAAGGGAAACAAACAACTTAAAGCAAACTAACTATTGACGGAGAGAATTCGATCCTGGCCTTGAAGTGAATTCGGGTAGCTCTCGCGGATCGTTTAGCAGACTGTCGAGGCGTTACATAGGTCACTGAAGAGTGGACCTTGAAGAGGGGCGGATCTCCGTGTCAACGGAATGCTGAGGGATGTGTTCCTGCTTGCCATGGTCTTTACGACTCGATGGGCGGAAGAGCTGATTGCTCCTGTACTGCTTGAAAATGATGTCTCTTCCGTATTTTGGCCTTACACTGGGTCGGGTTGTTCTGCATGATGTAGCTGAATCTGGGAATACTCTATTTTTTTTAGTGCGGCGTAGTGGCAACTTTGTGTCGTAGGTTGGTCTCCACGTATGGTTCATTCGGAGTGGTTAGCAGTATACTTAACACACTGGTGAAGGGTGGAGACCACTTGTGAAACCCTTGTGTGGGCGGACCTGAGGGGAGGGTGAGGGAGAAGCCCAAGAGCCCATGGATCCCAATAGAGTTGGCAAGCTACAAAGAGGAGATCATAGTCCCACATCGCCTGAGTGCGGGAGGGTGATGTACTATATATGTACGAGGTTGGATCTACAAAGTACTACGCGTTTTAAAGCCGTGCGGGCCTTGGGCCCAAAACGAACAATATAGTACTCTGTGGATCGAGTCGTGACACCACTGCTTCCATCTGGTGGAGCCAAGGTCTTCCCAGGATGAGATTGTAGGATGGCGGTGTGTCTACCACCATGAAGTCCAGAAAAAGGACTTTCCTGAGCTGCGACTCTCCTGCTACCGTAGCCAACCTTATCTTTCCGATGAGGAAGCACTTATCCCCGCTGAATTCGATCAGCGAGTATTCTGAAGGCTTCAGGTTTTCCTCCTTGAGGTCCATGTTGCGGAACGCGTTGTAGAACAGAACGTTGAGTAAATTTCTTGTGTCAACCAGAACTCTCTTTACTTCCCACTTTGCAATGGAAACAGAGATGACCAAGGCATCATTGTGCGGCGTTCAAACTCCATCAGGTCCCTATTTGTGAAATTCAAAGTGGGAATGGGGTTCTGAACCCGTGAGTGGCAGATGTGCTTGTCCTCACCCGTACGACTGGTCTTTATTCGGTCTGACTCCATAAAAGACGTAGATTATCCCTGGAGTCGCATTTTCTATTTCTTTAACTAACTCCCCCATGTTTTTTGTTTGTTCTGTTGGCTTCTCAGACTTCAAGAACTCTTTCAGTTTACCTTTACGGATCCAATACTCAACTTCATACCTCAGACTCTTGCAGTCGTTGGTGTTGTGGTACGCGCAATATTTGCAGTTGTCTTGCTTGGAAGGGTCTCCGCGTGTCTTTGGCGACCACTTAAGTTCCTCCCAGCCTTTCATGGAGTTAAGTACGTCCAACAGGCTACCGCTTAGGGGTGTCACGGCTCTAGATCAAACGTCGTTGGGTGATTTCTCTGGCCTGGGACGACCAGGGTCTTGCTTGTTGTCGTTGCGCTTTCTTTTGTTCTGTTCCTCATCCTCGCGACTATTTCCCTCCTTCTTATCCCTAAGAGAGGAAGGCTTATTGTCGCATTCAATTTTCCTTTTAGCGGTCCTTGATTCCTCAAGGGTGATGTGTCTCTGGACACTCTTGAGGAGTTCCGTCACAGCTGTATCGTTGTTACACCCGTCTATGAAGGTCAGTTAGTTGTTGAAGCGCGTGACATACTCTTGGAGCGTCTCGCCGAACCTCCGCCTTAGAGAGAGTATGTAGTACGAGCCTTTTTCTGAAACGCTGGCTTCCAACGAAATGTATCAAAAATTCCTTCGCCAGTGTTTTGAAGGAGTCGATTGACTTCGGTGGAAGGTTGTGGAACCATGTCAGCGTAGGGCCTTTTAGACTGGTGGGAAAGGTTCTGCACATGACGGACTCAAATCCTTCTTTGAGGGCCATTACTTGCTGGTAATGGCACAGTTGATCGAAAGGATCGGTGGTCCCGTCATAGAAGTCGAGAATGGTGGGACGGAGAGACGGTACAGTGTGTCTGGGTCGTGCACTCCTCTGCGGAGGGGGTTCCCAGGGTCGAGCTTCTATGTTCTAGTGTTGAACTCAGTGTTAGTCGCGCAACCTCCTTTAGTCCAATGAGAACTGGCAGGTGTTTGGCTTTCCTGCGCTTGCTCTCCATCATCTGTCGGAGGCGGAAGTCCGTGCTGCTCTTAGTCTCCATTAGCGGGGGGTGGATTCTGTCGCGTGAGAGTCTCCACCGTTTTAGCGATCTACTGTATTTGGGACGCTAGTGTATCGACTTTGGGATTTGTTGTTGCTGCCGTCGGTACAGGAGCATGAGTTGGCTGCGCGTGCAAGATAGGAGCTGCTGAAGGAGTATAGGGACAGCTGGAACGTTCGACGTGTCCCCGGGTTCTTCGTTGTTATGTGACCCGGTAGTCACCATCTATGTGTTTTGAAAGGATACGACGATTAGTGTAAAGTTATGAACTATGTCGTCCCCACGGATAGCGCCAAACTGATACAGTCATTTTTCGCTCCCTGCTCTGACCTGGTTCATGTTGACCTGCACAAGTAGCACACGTGAGCCACGGACCACCGTTGTGGTGGCCGATGGCACTCCAATGCAAAAGTTAGACAAGGCTTTGAGGAATGTGTAATGTTGTAACAGGAAATTGTAGCATATCTTAGCTTACCAACCTCATGTCTTATTTATAGTGCAATGAGTCCTGGTTCAACCAGGCCATCGTAGGCGTAGTTTAGGGAGAAGATTTTCGTGGAGATTCCTCTCTAATTAGGAGTCTTTCTGTAAGAGGGAAGTTCCTTGTTAGCTTTGTGCTCCTAGATATGTGAGAGATAGTTCACAATCAAATAGCAATCCGTAGAAGGGAGTTTCCCTGTGTGGAAGGTATTATGGTGTTTGCCTTCCTAGTTGGAAGCAAATAACAGTTGTATTTGCCCGACCGAAAATGATCCTCGAGATACTTGCCTAATGAGGGGTTACAGGTATTGAGGACAGATGTGAGACGTGTGGGCCTAGCATGTTGTGAGAGTTCGGATCCACTTAGCGGACTGAAGTCGAGCGGGCTTAAACCGCTGGGGCCGGATCAGTGTTGGGCTGATGCTGAGGCCTGTAATTCCTCGAGATCATCATGACACGTGTACGGCTCAGACGTGTGACCGTTTTTATGTATCATCAATTATTATTATTATTATTATTATTATTATTATTATTATTATTATTATTATTATTATTATTATTATTATTGCCCGTTATAGCTCACTGCAATGATCACTAATAGTTTTTTTTCTTGATAGCCTCCTCAACTTCAGCTGTTATTTTTTAAAAATATTTGTATAGCTTTGATGTGTCCCTAATGACAGATAACCGAATCATTTCTTTGTTTCACAAATACTAATTTTTGTAAGAAACTAAGAACTTGAGTATTATTCATGTAGATTAATTTTCTTATTTTTTGACATTTCAAATTTTGGGGCTATTAACGATTTGAGTTAAGAGGTAAACAATGTGATTTTTTATAGCTGAAATCATGCCCAAAAAATTAATAAAAGATAAAACAAGTTTGATATTTTTGGCTCCATTAAGAGGTAAGGACTGTGATTTACTTAGAACTGAAATTAACCTCCTCCCACATAAAAAATAATAAAAGTGATACTTTGGCTCCATTATATATGTTTTGGTGAATGATTGTAGAAATAAAATGTCAAAAAATCATCATCTTATATACCCTATCCAACCAATGAAAACAATTGGTTGGTCATAATTAGAATCATTAATAAAATAGTCATTGTTGGTCATAAAAATATGTTTTCTATTATTTTACGAATGATAAAGACGTTTTATAACTTTATGGGTTAATAAAAAAAAAGTATAAAAATATGTACAAATTTTCATTACATCAACGACAGTATCTAAAAGGTCTATTTTGTGAAAAAGTAAATCTTAAAAGTCATTTTCCGATTACTATTCTCTAAATATGTACAAAGTATTTTAGAATTGACTACCAAGTATACAAGCATTTTAGAATTTTTTTTGTTGGTACTGCGAAAAAATAAAAAAAAGGGGAATTTATGTACAAAGGTATTTTGCATCAACATATGAACGACATACATCAAATATACCAAAAACTCAAATTGCTTATCATGGGTGTAAGAACTTTTTCAAATCTAAAGATTTTCGAGAATAATACAAAAATTGTATACGTACCGATTACCGGATGCAACAGTTTCTCGTACCAAGCTCATTCTGACTCTACCTTGAGTTTCTTTGATTCATATTTCTGAAACCACTCATGCCCCAGATGAGCATATCTTCTTCTTGTCATAAAATACATTGCAAATTATATAAAATCTGAATTGGGGTTCTTGATGCGTTTGTGAATACAACATTAGAGATAAAGTGAAGTAGGGAAAAAAATGATTGTTGTGGAAAGGCCTACCTGGCTTTATTTAAGATATGCATGCCATTGTTTTATCTCTTTATCTTTAACCCCTAACAAAGTGTTTTTTAAATTCTTGGTGTATTGAGCATATTTGCTATCTATTTTATGTGTATATTGTATTTCTTAAGAATAGAAACTTCGTATTAATAGCAAGTATATATTATACTCTTGTTAAGAAAGAACCTATGGGTAAAATGAGCAATGGATATGCAATTTTCGCTACACATGGAAAATGAAACTTGAATAACTTTTGTGTCGACCTAATACTTGTAGAAATGAGAACCAATTTCTAATGAGATATCGAACAGCCATTCAATCATAGCTGTACACGTGGCAAGAACCAACCTTAATAGAAGATAGCATTGACGGAACAAGTCCAAGTAAGGTCCCAATCAAACCTAATTTAGCCTATAAGTAAGGAGATCAAGCCCAGATTATACGATTTTAATACGGCAAAAATCTCGGAGCTTGACTCAAAACAGAAAGGCCATAATGACCCATTCATTAGAATGATCCCAAGGCCCATTTAGACCATTCCTAATTCAACTAGAAAAAAAAGACACTGGGTCTTAAAGGAAAACAAATACCAAAGAATATCAAGTCTTTGAAGGGTAAGAACCCTACAAGGACATAAATTAATAGAGATAGAAACCGAATAAGATTCTATCATTTTATTGCGCACAATCAGAGGGTAGAGGCAAGAATGGAGATAAATTCTATTAGAATCTAAGGCGGGTGAGAGGAAGAACTGAAGCGAAATTTCATTTTCTTTTTCAAACCCCACACAATGGTCCTTGGTTTACCTTTGTTGGTCAAAATCATAGAGGACGAATTTGATTGCATCAATCTCCATTCTCAAAACCCGGCTGACTCCCTAGGATTTTGTTGTCTCTTGAGCATCCATCCCATTTTGAGGTCTCATATGTACCGACTTTGAGATATGAGGCACTAAATAAAGTATTTAGTGGCAAATGCAAGTCACTCTCGCGCACCATGGAAGCTTCCTTTTTTTAAACCAATAAATTGGTTTTGAGCAACAGATTTTAGTTTTAGAAATTTCGGGAAACCGAGACTTGATAGACGACATCGAACATCTGCCTGCTAAGGCATTCGTTGGATTTCCTTCTTAATTAGTGGCTCATTTGGGAGCAGTTATCCTCTGTTTTATTTGAACTTTCATGGTAGCAAACTGTTTATTATATATGATTATTATTATTATTATATATATATATAGGATGGTGTTTGGGGTGAAGATAAAAAACAACTGAGATTTAATCAAATATATGAATTTAAGAAGGTGTTTGTTTTTGCTTCTGAATGGAATTAGAAGTCTTAATAAAAAGTGGACCACCTTGCTTGGAGTATTTGTTTTTAATTTTAATCAAAAGTTCTGCTTCTGATTGAAGTAAGTAATAAGGAGGTGCTGATCATTTAGCACTGAGTGCTTAGTAAAAAATTATTCAAATAATAATCTTAACATAATTTTGTAATGACAATTGTTGTCCCTATCTTCTTAAAAGTAAGTAGGGTTAAATTTTGGCAGCACACCTTCATTCTCTTCACCAAGCATCGTGGTTCTTCATTCTCTCATTCATCTTTATTTTTGTTTTATGTATTTTCAAGTTTTTTTCATCTCTCCAACTCCCCATCTCATATATATTTTCAAGTTTTTATAGTGTAATTTTTGTGCCTTATGTGTATCATAAAATATCAAATCAAATAACTCATGTTTAGATTAATGATTTCATCAAATAACTAATTAAAACGCCACAGTCGTATTGCTCAGATTCAATAATAACGCCACAGTCGTATTCGGTATGATTTTAAACACAATATTTATGTCATAAATTTTTTCAGCTCAGTGGAGCAAAATTGTCAAACAGTTTCCATTCAGCACCTAAAAAATACCTTTTAATTTTACAGCTTCTAATCAGCAGCTCATTCAGAAGTAAAACAAACAGTTAGCTTCTAAGCACTTAATAAAAACAAACGCCCTCTAACATATCACATAGAACTTAAAGTATCAAGAGTGCATTGGTTTGATTCTCATATCCAACATTTTTTTTATATTTATTTATCTTCAATTGTTGATGGTGGTGATTAGGCATGTAAGTGTAAATGATGAAAACTCAAGGGTGATCATATTTTGACAAGTTTTAAACTTTTATCGTGCCAACGGCACGGAAAATACCCTAGTTATTATATATACAAAACATGATGGTGTTTGGGGTGGGAGATAAAAAACAGCTGAGATTTAACCAAATATATAAATCTAACAGATCGTATAGAACTTAAACCACTAAGAGTGCATGGGTTCGATTCTCATACCCAACATTTTTTATATTTATTTATTTTTCTTCAATTGTTGATGGCGATGATTAGGCATGTAAGTATAAAAGATGAAAACTCAAGGGTGATCATATTTTAATAAATTTTAAAACTTTTATCATGCCAACAGTACAGGGAATATATGAATCTAACAGATCACCTAGAACTTAAAACACCAATAGTGCATGGATTCGATTCTCATACCCAATATTTTGATATTTATTTAATTTTCTTCAATTGTTGATGGTAGTGATTATACATATAAGTATGAAGAATGAAAACTTAAAGGTGATCATGTTTTGACAAGTTTTAAACTTTTATCGTGCCGTTTACCCTAGTCTATCTTACAAACATGATGGTGTTTGGGGTGAAAGATAAAAGACGGCTGAGACTTATCCAACCGTAAGAATCTAATGGATAACATATAATTTAAAGCATCAAGAGTGCATGGGTTCGATTCTCATACCCAACATTTTGATATTTATTATCATGTTAAATTTTTATCGTGCCAACGACATGAAAAATATATTTTATATTGTTAAATGAGTGCAATTATAAATCTATGAAATACATTTTATATTGTGAACTGAGTAGCATTGTATTGTAACTTTTATGTTTTCCAATTGGTTTCTTAGGCAAAGTGAGTGTGTTCATGGTGACGTAGGCACATATGAGTTGGCATATCATGAGATTTACCCAAAAAAATCATATCGTGACACACTAGTAAATATACAAATTAAGAGAATTAATAGTAATTATGACTTAACTCGAGTGTAAAAGTTTACTAAAACTTGGCCCAAAAGTGACTCCCAAACTTGGCTCTCTAGAATTGTTGCTCGTGTGTGTAAATTAGGTAACTACCTCAGATATCTTGATTTTTTTTCCATTTTTGTCTTTCCAACTCTATGGTATTTACAAGAAAAATTAAAAGGTGGGTAAACAATGACAAATGGTGTTTATGTCATTCAAATGGAAAACACTATTACACATTTTTACAATTTCACCCTACCAAGTTTAAACTATTTACAATCAAAATCAGCCATTGTAAACATTCATTAATTATACTTAAGCCCCATTTATAATTCATTTGAATCCATCCAATTATCTAAAAATTATAAAAAAGACTTTTATAACTAACTTTTGGATTCTCATTTTGTCTTCTACATTTCATAATTTTACAATCAAAACCAGTCTATCTCAAACATTGATTAATTATACTTAAGCTCCTAACATAATTTATTTGAAGCTCCTTATTTATTTATAAACTATACAGGGGGCCATAAAATTCTATATAATTATTTTGTATAATTTTTTTTATTACTGAATTGTTGTAATAAAATAAAAAGTATTTAATATCCACGCTCGTAGAGCTTGTGGACACCCTATTAGTATTAACAAAATTTTCAACATCTCATATCAATTAGGGGCTTCATCAAATGTAAAAGAGCCATAGGCTCATTCAAATCTACCCAATGTTTTAAAAAGCAATTTTGACTCGCGAGAGAAACGTATTGGTGCGTACCAGGGAATCAGTAAGTCAAACGCCTTTTTTGTATGACTCATACAAGTTGAGTCGTCCACCTCGACTCGGTGTGAAGTGTTCGAGTAAAAAAATACAGATTTTTATTTTATTAGATCTTGTTTAAGATCTGGAGAAAGATCAACAGTTGAAAGAAATCACCCCAAATGAAACCTAATCTGCTTATGGAGTGATACTACAGTGTATCGGGCTTTTGCCTGGTGTTGTGCCTGGTGCAATCAGGTACCGTCCATTTGCCTCAAGATAAAACAATTTCCTATCTCGAGGCAAATGGACGGTGTTTGATTTGCACCAGGCAAAAGCCCAGTGCACTTAAAAAAAGCCCCTGCTTATGTTCAGAGAAGGTAGTCTAGTCTATACATCACTCAATTTTAGAGAAGAAAAAGAACCAAAAGAAGAAAAGAATAAGAAGAAGAAGAAGGGGAACATACTAACAGGTCTGTCTCTTCCTTCTTTGTTCATTATCTACTCTGTTTTCTCCTCTTATTCTTCTCTGATATGAGATCTCTTAGCTGATTGGCTGTTTTCTCCTCTTATTTGAGATCTCATGACAGTCCCAATTGCAGCAGCATGTTTCTCTTCATGACAGAGGTGACCAAAAAGAAATAGTGGCTTCACTATAGTAGAAAATTGATGACTGTTGTGTGCCTGGAAATGTTGATGGAGCATGTTGTTTCATTGATATTTTAATTTCTTCATTCAGCATGTCCTACTGACCGAGATACATAGGACACTGATACTTTTTGATGGAGCATGTAGTTTCATGGTGTGTTAGTGCAGCACTTCTGGCCGGCCAGGGAAACCAGCCGGGTTTCCCAAAAGCAAAAAATCTAGATAGCCAGGACAACGCCAGGGGGCTCTGTGTCTATGTGACTGTGTTATTGGAGCATTATGAGCATCTCTAGGACGATGGAGGCTATTGGGCCTGACCTGGCGCGAGCCTGGCATGGCTCTCTAGACAAGTTCGAAAAAAAAATATGGACAAGGGTTAATGTGGATGATTTAAGTAACTCCTAACCTCTGTCTACATAAAATAAGGATTATCCAATAATTCTACCGCCTCAACCATTTTTATAATTGAACTCGTGTTATCTCTTGCATTGATAATTGTTTTTTTTTTTTTTGTAATTTTTATATTTTTTATGAAAAAAATGCCTCACTACTACTTCTCCTCGAAAAAAATTTGACCGCTTCAAGACTGAAAAGCGCTTTTTAAAACATACAGTTTTGATTCAAGTCATCCTCAATGGTGTACCACTACCACTTTTTACCACTAGTTTGTCCTTCAACAAAATTTGTAAAAATAAATATTTTACTATATGTGTTCAAATTTTGAATCGAAACATTCTTAGGACACAAAAGCACCCGGTATATATAACATTATATTTTATTGAGATTTTTCATTTTCTTATTTTAATTATTCAACTCTTGATGATGATAACAGAAGGGGTAGCAAGACAATTGTTGCAGCCTCAAGAAGAAGAGAAGGAAAAAATGGTTGTGGAAAGGAGTAAAGAAGGAGAAGAAGATGAAGATACTTGGAGCTCATTTTATCTTGTTAAAATTTTAAATTTTATTTTCTATACTTTGTTTTAGCTAAGCTAGGGTTAATTTAATTTTGCTTCTCATTTTTAAGAGCACTACTACAGTGCCTGGTGTTGTGCCTGGTGCCACCAGGCACCGTCCATATGCCTAAAGATATGAAATAATTCACATCTCGAGGCAGATGGACGGTGCCTAGTGGTCACCAGACATACCACCAGGCACTTTAGAATTTTCCCATTTTTAATGATTTGTGGATCTCCTACTCTCTATGACATGGTCTCTTTTATTCGATAAACCAAACCATTGATTAAAGTAAAAATTAGTTGTTGTTACAGGAGGTTTATGAATCTGATCAAAATAAGTAGGAAAGCTTTGTGCCCAACTAAAATGGTCTCACAATGCCAAGATTTCTGGTAATGAGTAATACAACTTAGAGAGTAATAGATCAGGCTGCAACATCACAATCTTTCACTTGGTGAAATCATTTTCTTCTTTCTTTTTAATTTTTCTACTCTATTAGGCTGCTTTGTTTGAGTGTTTCTTTTGTGTTTTGTTTGAGATTTTTTACCCCTTTTCTTTAAAACACAACCACAAACACCATCCACATAAGGGGTAGAAATGTAAGAAAATTTCCAAACAAAGTACAAAAGAGGCACCCGACCTAAAAAATTTCTTAATTTTTTCTTTTCTTTCTGTAAAGTCATAGCTGCTTTCAAAGGAAGACAAATATTTATCAAATTCGTAGAATGAAATTGTTTGATAAGGTTTCATATTTCAAATAGGGAATTTTTGCTCATCCGAGCTATTTACCAGGGACACCCAAGTTGACTTTAAAAAAAACAAAAAGAACTTTCTTTTGACACCAAAGTACACCACCAATCCACCATCCTTCCCTCCTCTCTCCTTGATTCAACAGCCACCACCACCATCCTGCCCTCTTCTCCTCACTGTTACACATTCACCACCACCACCCTCCTCTCTCCTCCACCTCACCTCCTCTGTCATTCAACCACCACCACCCCCTCTTCTCCTCTCTATCAGTTGACAATGACCACCTCCGTGAAAATAATCACATATAACTCGGGTGTCCCGGACAATTCACTCAGGTGTGCGCAACAACTCCTCTCGTGATTCAATAATCACGAATTACTCTAAAATATGAAAAAAATTGCATTGGAGCACATAAAACTTTAAAAACAAGTATCACTAATAGAGAGAAATAATCCCAGTATTTGTGTTCTCATGCACATGAAAGCACTTCCTACACTCCATATTTTGCATTCAGAGCACTGTGAAGGCTTTTAGATTCACTGTGAAGGCTTTTAGATTCAGTGGCCTTGAAAAATGAATGCACTTGTAATTACAATATCTGGTCTGTCAGACGCAGTGTAGTTAAGGCGTTGAAGTGGCGGGGAGGCGAACGAGCCTGAAAACGCCTTAGAGGCGAGGCGGACGCCTCACTTCACTGAGGCGGTCCTTAACATTTTTTTAAAGATTTTTATTATAATAAATTGAAACATATTTAGATAAGTAATATTCATCATCATTTTGATAATCATACTGATTTAGTTCCTGCAAGTACGTCCTAGAGTTTATTCACGAGCTGGAATCCAATGAACTTCTGAAAATGGATGGTGACAATCATAAAGAAAGAAGATGAATGGGGGAAAATGGCAACAGGAGAAGAAGACAGCATAACAAATGGCAGCAAATGTGCATATGTAAATGAAGTTTGTTAATAAAAAAATGGCAGCACATGTAATGGTAGAAAAAAATGGCATGTAAATGAAGTCTGTTAATAAAAAAAAAATGGCAGCAAATGTAATAAAGTATATTTCATTAATCAACTGAAAAAACAGATATGTAATGAAAGATGTGATTGCAAATACATTGCAAAGAAAAAAAAAGATTTGACAGAAAATAAGAGTTGCAATGCAAAAAAAAAAAAAAAACAACTATCTGTGCTTTGTGAATTGCCCTCTCTTTGCTTTTGTTACTGACTTAAGTTTGGGCAGAGAAGAACAAAAAAAAAACACAGAGAAGAAGAGTTGCAATGCAAAAAAAAACAACTCTCTTTGCTTTTGTTACTGATTTGAGTTTGGGCATAGAAGAACAAAAAAAACAGATCAGACAGAAGAAGAAAAAATGGCAGCATTATACAAAAAAAAATCATCAAAAAGAGGGCAGCATTAGAAGAAGAGAAAGAAGAAGAAACATACCTGATTTGAAGGAAACAACACCTAATTTGAAGGAGATGAACTTGATTAGAAGGAAAGGAATCTAATTTGAAGAATAAATCTTGAAAACCCACACAGCAGCAGCCACCAATTCTCTTATCTAAAACTCTAAATACCCCCTCTTAACCCTAAAAGACAAGTGGGCTGCAATGGCCTTTTGGTTTTTAAGCTGCAAATTGGCTGAAACGGGAGGTGGACGCCTCACTTTACCGCTCCGCCTCGCCCCATTTTGAGGCATCCCTTTGTCAAAACGCCTCGAGGTGCGCCTAAGCGTCCGCCTTAACAGCAGTGGTCAGACGTGTTATAAAACCTAACAAAAATATATAATGATGACTACATGCCCAATTTCCAGCAACCTGGGCTCTTAATAAGTGTCTCCAATCTTTTGTTGCAGCGACTTCTTGGTCATATTGCAGTTGAACTCTCAGACTATTTAAACTTTTAATGAGTTGGGAGGGGTAAAAACCGAAAGCCTGCAGAAAAGGGAGGCGGTTGATCAACTCATTTCCTCCTCCCCTTCTCTACAAATTTTTACTCCAATCCCTCCCTCGGATCCATAAAATATTGAAGACTCTAGGCTGCATATCCTGATTTGAGGCCTAAGGCTAAATTTGAGAGTTTGACACGCTAAATAAAGTGGCACATACAAGCCATTCTGGTGCACATGGAAAGTCCATTATTTGAAACCAGTAAACTGGTTTTGAGGGGCAAATAGAAATGCGATCAGCAACTGGAGATGCTCTAACAATACTCAGCTCCTGGAGATGCTCTACAAATTACATTAGTCAGCTCCTAAAGGTCAGACCCCAAAAGTCTTACGAGAAAATTGATGCCATCAAAGTCATTTTCCCATTACCAAAAAAGAAAAGGATACAAAAAGAATCACAATTTTTAACTGGATCGAGTAGAGTTAGTCTTTGACAGTTTTCACAAATAGCCAACAATTGTTCCCTGTAATAATAAGTAAACAAAATGGAAAACAGGGAAATGACGAACTGGAACTCATTCTTCATTGACTCAAATTTGTAAAACTTAAAAATACTTAGCAAAATTGTGTATATGATAATCTCTGATTGAACATAAAAGATAAACGTTGTAACTGACGCAATACATCTCACTCATTCTGACTCTACCTTCTGTTTTTTTGATTCATATGAATTTGTATCTTTTTTGGCCCTGGCTTCTCGACGTTCCCTCTTAAGCCCCTTAGCGTTGTGGGAAAGTTCCATATCACCAACCTAAACAGCCATAGGAATAAATTCAAATGACATTCCAAAAAAAACACAATTTTAATATTGATTAGCTCTCTTGATCTTCCTTCTTTTGTTGGATAAGGAGTGCGTACCAGCAAGATATTGAGAAAGATTGAATAGGAATAAAGAACAGATATTCTACCTGTTGGTCTGGAACGTAAATCCTTCCAATTTTTCCTTGTATAACATCACGGCTAACATTTTTCACCTGCAAGTATCAACGTCTAAGCTCTGAGCATAAAGTGTAGTAAAAGAAGAGAAAGGGTGTTGGTCATATGCAAAATAGAATTAGGGGAGGAATTTGAGAACTAGCTCTGATGTTGACCTTCTTCCTAGGATGGTCCATAGCCATTTTCATGGCCTCTTTCCTTAACCCATCATTAGGAAGTCTATGCCTTCGGACTACGAAATCCATAGAGGGGCCAACTTCTACCAACTCCATCCTAGGAACAACCGAGCCTGATCTTTTCAGCCGCAATGCACAATGAGTCAATAACACTTTATTGGAGGAAAAGGCTGTGCATACATAAACATGATCTACCCCAGCAAGATTTATATTTTCTATAACCTGAAAAAATTGAATTCATACTTCTCAGAATTCATATTAGAAAAATGTAACATTATGTTACATTAACATAAAAAGTCAAAGATGCTACAGATACATACCTCTCCTCTGAACAAATCTAACAAAACCTCCTTCAAGTGTCTCAACTCTTCAACACTCTCAAAACCTTCGCCAATGAAAGCAAAAAAAGGTTTTGATCCCACTTTTGGAGCAATTTTCTTGTCAAATGAGAAGGATTCCATGTTTTTAAAATTTTCCACCCCAACCTCAATAAGATCATAAATGTGATGATCATAAGTTCGCCCTATTACCAGATTATTAGGCCTTTTCTTTGAATGTGAACCAAACTGCAGGAAGACAGAAATGGCAAAACCATTATGTTGGCAATAGAATTAAAATTGGGTGCACTCGGTTATAATATGAGCTTCTGTTCTTCTATGAGTGGATAGCATGTAAAGGTGGGATTTGAAAATCCAAAGACACGAATAAACCATCCATAGGGTGACAAATGACACGGTCCGTATTTTACACCTATCAACATGTATGCGAAATGAAGCAAATATTTCCGATGAAAAGGCGCTCGTGAACCAGGACCAATTACGTCATAAAAGGACTAATTTATCTTACAATTTCAAGACCAACCTTTAGTTTGAAAATGCACTACTATAAGATGTAGTAGTAGTCACCTGGTCATTATTCAAAGCCAGTAGAAGGCATCAACTTTTAGTTTTTGAAATAACGGTAACAAATATGCAACATAAAGTGCTCACACAAAAGCTTGAAGTTCTATGCATTTTAAGGTCTGGAAAATAACAAAACACTAAGTTCATAGTGCCAAACAGAAACTCTTTTTTTTCGCTTGGGGAAAACTAACAAAATGTAAAATGACATGTTTCGAATTAAGATAGACATGTGGTATAAAGGAAAATATTACACTTTTTTGGGGTCGGTTATGAAAAAATTAATTTGAAAATACGACAAATATGCTGAACAACATGTAACAATTATCACTGATTAGTAAACTAGAAACTCTAAACATATCAATTATTAAACAACCCATTCTTCTTTATTCATTTATAATTTTCGTGTGTTACCGGTCTATTTGCATTCATAATAAGGCATAAAATCTACAATTAATTTGGGACGGTGGTGATAAAAAATAAAAAATAAAAAAAATCTAAAATACAACAAATATTCTGCAAAACATCAGACTTCATGCAACTATTTGTCACTGGTGATGAAATCAGACACTCTAGGGATACATCAATTATTCTTTTGTTTCCCCTTTCTCTTAAGTGAGTTTTTTTTTTTTTTTTTTAATCTTTTTGCACTGAATTGGATTGGATTGCCGTGGGAAAATAATAAACTTGATGAGAGGAAAGGAAAGGGATGAAAAAAAAAACAGACAAAGCACAATATGATTATAATCGCCAAAATAATAGCAAGTTAAGCAAGAAATTTGGCATAAGAACAATAGAGAAGAGAAAGAAGTGTTCCACGACATTGGGTAATTTGCTCACCACAAAGAGACTGCAGTCAGTTTTGAGAGAAAAGAACTCCAACGACGTCTCACCCCCACTTTCAAAGGGCCTGATGTTGTCATTCCTTCGCGTATATCTTATAGAACTTTCCCTTTTAAGGTGATGAAGCACAGTCAAAACTGAATTCAACAGAGCACTGGTCTTTGTACCTTGAAGGATTAGCGTTTTCTTTCGATTCTCAACCTATTAAAATGCAACATCAAATTATTACTTAATGAGCTCAAAAGCTTGAAACAGGAAAGAAATTGGAGTAGTAACCAGTCTGGGGGCGCGCTTCTCAATCTCCCTTTTAGCTTTAGCGGTCTTGGGGGTTCTTATGCTCAACATGATTAGCTGAAACAAACAAAAACAATAAGATCGATATCAGGAGCATTTCATCAAACATTTATAACAAGTGCAAAAACCTTAAACCCTACAAAGCTAGAACAGCTGAAAGGAGGAATTGGTGTTAGGGTTTGTTGCTGTTACTTGTAAAAATGAGATGGAGAACTGAAGATGATGGAAACACGGAGAAGAGAGAGGGAGTACCTGAGCCCTCTGAGGCTGGCGGCTGCAGAAGAAGAAGAGGCGAAGAAGTCTAGTTGAGAGTGAAGAACAAGCCTGAAACCTTGGGTTTTGTTACTATAATATCCGCACCACCAAATTAATTGTATCCACCACTTGTAATTTTTAGGCCTAAACCACTTTCATGTCTGCCATTAACCTACAAATAAACTAGCATTGTTTAAAGCAGAGGTGAGAATGGAACGGGATGGAGTTCATCCTGATCCCATCATGTTGTTTTATCTTCGGAATGGAATATAAATCATCCCAACCCAATCAGGTTCACGATGGGACGGGATGAGCGTGATTAGATTTTTGTGCATTCTGAACTTATTACTTCGTTATTGTTACGTGCATATTTAAACATATAATCTTATAATTATTATATTATCAGTTGTTCCCATTAAGTCTACTTATTCCAAACTCTGAAAAAAGTAGAGGCACAGAATATAGTCTAGGTATATATAATGTCGAAGTTCAATCAAAGGGGCGACTCTTCGAAGCAAACTAGACCAACCCATTATCACTTTAAATACATAACATGGTGTTTATGTTCCAGAATATGCTAGGTCTTGTTTTGTAGTTGAGTAAGTCTAGCCAGCTTTGTTTGCTGGCCTCTTTTGAGCATTTTTTTAGTTTTTTTTACACTTTTACCCTTTCTCTTTAAAACACAACCACAAACACCACTTATAGAAATGGTAGAATTGTAAAAAAAAAACCAAGAAAATACCTAAAAGAGGCCAGCAAACAAGGTTGGCTAGAATTGTTGTTTGTAGTTTTCTATTTGTTTTCTTATTTATGTCAGCAGATTAAGAATATAATAATCTATTTTCTATTGTTATACATTTTAAGGAGTTATCTATGAAAATGTTATTGTGTTTAAGACTGTAAGATAATTATTTTATGATGTAAGTTCACACAACTCCTCGTAACTTTTCATGTATGACACTTAATTTTACACACAAATTTTTGAGTTAATAAATATTAAATAAATAAGTAGGGGATGGGATGATATGGAGGGGGGGGGGGGGGGGGGGAATTGAAAATCTCCATCCCACTCTAAATCGAAATGGGACGGGATCGGAATGGATTTGTCAATCCTAAAATGATCCAAAAAAATTGGGACGGGACATGACGGATTCGGGATCACGGGATGGGAATGCCATCCCCTAATTTAAGGAATTTACTTGAGGTCGGATTTTGAGTTTTAAGGTGGAACTAGTCCAGTGGTAGATTAATAGAGTTAAGAAGCTTCAATAAACGATAAACAATGGTTGAAATAGTGATACCCTTTAAAATAGACCACACCTACGATAAGCGATGGCTGAGTTTGGTATAATTCAAAACAACTCTCATATATTGTATTTATACATTTTTGTCAAAGTACACAAAGTTATGTTACAATTGGAGCAACATATTTTTTGCTAGATTTCTAAATAAGCCACTTCTCTAATATGTACATCCCAGCTATTGGAGGTGTAATCAGTCTGGAATCAACACCCACTTCCCCATCTGTATCGCTTTAGTTTGTCAAACCCTAATAATCTCATCTTGTTTAATATTATCCCCAACTTAAACACTCATAACACGGGGGCTCTGAATGTGGGGTTCATCCTAAAGGTCGTGTTGCTATTAAGGAGTGAATCACCCTTTTATAACTTGTTTGACAATGTCATCGGTATACAATATAAAGTACACAATATAAGACTATTTAAACCAACTCAATATCCCCAAAAATTTCACATTTGGCATGGATTATCACATCCTACAATCCACTTGGTTTGTATCATTTTGAGGAACACCTTCATTTCATTTGGATATTAAGAAACTTGATAGGCAAGATTTCAGTTTATCCCTAGATCATTCACCTTAAAGACTATCCACTATACATAATAACGGTATTGTCCCAACTTAAACACCCGTAGCACTTGGCCCCTATCTTAAGCCCTCGGGTGTGGGTATTATCTCCAAATACCTCATTGTTACTATAAAGTTTGACCACTTCAGAAGGAATATGGTACAATTGACTCAGTTAGTACTTAATTAAAGAATGATACACTAACAATCTCATATGCACATGTGTGTTTATTAAAAAGTTAGAGGGAGGCTTTATTATCTTTGCAATTTATGTTGATGACACAAACTTGATTGGGACTCCCGAAGAGCTATCAAATGCTGCTAAGCATTTAAAAGGAGTTTGAAATTACAAACCTTGGAAGAACAAAATATTATCTCAACTTGCAGCTCGAGCATAATCTAAACAAAAATTTTGCGCATCAAACAAATTACACATAAAAATCATTAAGTGTTTTAACATGAACAAATCACATTCGTCAAGTTTTCCAATGATCGTTAGGTCTCTTAATGTAAAGAAAGACTCATTTCATTTCCTTTAAAAAAAGATGATGAAACACATACTCGTCCATAAGTACCATATTTGAGTGTTATATGTGTTTTATTATATTTAGCACAATGTACAAGATCTGACATTAAATTATTCAATTTTAATTCATCACCAACCCAACCGTAGGACATAGAAACGAGATCAAACATATTTTATGTCACTTTTGTGGAATCATGATTTGGGTTTATTCTATTAAATGTTTTTACACAATAGTTCGGAACTCATAGGATATGCAGATACATTTATGATCCATAAAGACTTGTTCACATGTAAGGTATGTGTTTACCCATGACAACACAATGATCTCATGGCGGTTTATTAAACAAAGTTTTATGTATATGGTTGAGATTTGTAGTTCACTTTATTCGATGCACTTGATTACAAACAACATAACAATTATTTACGAAGACAATATTGCCTATTATCTCTCTTACAATTCAAATGGGCTTTTTACTGTTCATGAACAGTGTTCACGGTCTGTATGTCCTACGTGGCGCATGTTATGTATTTGGCAGAACTTAATCGAAAATTTAAACCCCCGATACTTTCCTCTTCTCTCCACACCTCTACGAGGTTCTCTCCTTCTCACCCTCCTCTGTGATTCCAATTTTCCAACCGCCACCACCACCGCCCAAGTGGGTTCTTCTGCCTTCATCTTCCTCCACTCAGCTCCCAGCCTTAAATCAGTGAAGTTGATAAAAGGGGATTTGATCCAAATACATCTGACTGAAGAAGAAAGCAGATCTGAAATCGATTGAAGAGGAAAACAACTTCCTTCTTCGACATCAACTTCCTTCTTCTTCGCACAACCTTCTTCTTCTTCGACAAAAGTGGATTTGATCTAGGCACCTGACTTCCTTCTTCTTCTTCGCACAACCTTCTTCTTCGACATCAACATCGATTCTCTATCCGGTGCTTCCCTATTTCAATTCTTCCATTTCGATTCTCTATTCTACAGCCAAAACCCTAGCTTTCAATTGATTATTGTTCAACCATTGATTCTTCTTCATCATCAAACATTGATTAGGGTTCAAACCCATTGCTCCAATCAGGTAATTTATTCATTCTCTTTTTAATGTTTTTCGATTCTTCGATTGGGTGTGTTTTTTTTTAACCCCATTAACATACTCGAAATTGGGGACGATTCGAACCGGATGCAGGCAAGATTTCCCAGCGACGTGGCTCGAGATCATCAGATACTGGATAGTACCCAGCAAGTGTGTGCTTAACTGTGGAAGTTGCAGCAAAATTTCCCCTATTTTGATTGAGTTTTGTATGAGTTTTCTGATAGTGAACAAAAACATGAATCCTAAATCTTTCTTATTTAATGCTTTCTAAATCTGTATACGTTGATTTCTTCTTTTTTGTTTCTATAAGTTGATTATTTGGTTCTTGAATGCTTTCCATAAGCAGAAATAAGTTGATAATTTGGTTCTTGAATGTTTTCCATAAGCAGAAATCGGCAATAAGGGAAGCAGAAATCAGAAAGCAAGAAGGCCCATGCCATCCGCAGACACCTCACCAAGCACCAGATATTTCCATTTTTATTTTTATTTTGGAAAAAACGTAAATCCTAAATGTGTCTTCTTTAATTGTTTTGCAACTTTCTATAATGATTTTATTGTACTTTCCATAAGAACAACATCAAGTTAATTGTTTTGCTTGATCTGTAATTGATTTAATTGTTTTGTTTGATCTATAATTGCCAATTTAAGTAGTTAGCATCAAGTTTCCATTTGAATTTAGGGTAAATCTGTAAATTTAGCATCAAGTTTCCATAAGAATTTAGTGTAAATTTAAGTAGTTAGCATCAACTTTCCATAAGTTTCCATAACAATTTAGTGTAAATTTAAATATGTCTTCTTTAATGCTTTTTATAAGTTGATGTCTTCTTTAAACTATGGTTCCTTTGCGTGTCCTCTTTGAAGTGCATATGGTTCCTTTGCTATATATGGTTCGTTTGAATTGCATTGCTCTTTTAAAAATTTGTGATTTGATATCTTCATCAAATCTAGGGTTCTTCAAACTCAAGGAGGGTCATTGCAAGCTCAAATTGTTAGTGCACTTCGTTTGGGGAAAGATGAGCAAGAGATTCACTCCATCTTCTCTCTATCGAGTTTTCGATCTCCGATTTCTGCAAATTGAAACTGCGAATATTGATCTCTTTGAAGAAGTCGACAAGTTTGAAGAATTCCAAATCGACTAAGGTATGTTTACATTTCTTTCTTTGATTTCCTGTTCTTTTTAGATGTACTATTGTTCAATTGTTACAGCCTCCACTTATGTTCAATTGTTTGGATTGTTACAGCCTCCACTTATGTTGGCTGCAATGCATGGGAAGCTCTCTTATGTTTGATTTTTATTTTTTTGTTGATCTCTTCTTCTTATTTTATGTTGATTTCATTCTTCGATTCGGTGATGATTTATGCATTTTGAAATTAGGCTTCGGTGATTTACTGGATGTGAATGATCTTTGGAATGTGAATGATTTACTGATTTTTATTTACTTATTTGCTTATTTTTGGTTTGGGTTCTTTGTAGGGGGATTTGATGTGAGTCGGTTGCCTTCAAATGAGGAGGTTGAAGATGGGGTTGGTGTGTGCTCTCCAGAGAGAGCTTCTTCTAGAGCAAGTGATGATGATGATAATGGAACAAGGAAGAAGCTCAGACTCTCCAAAGATCAATCAGATTTTCTTGAAGAAATCTTCAAAGAACACAATACTTTCAACCCAGTAAGTTATGATGTTTATTTGATTTTCTAAAAAGTTATGATGTTTATTTGATTTGGTGTGAATTTCTCTAATCCCATTTGCCATTTGTTTGAAATCTCAGAAACAAAAGCTTGAATTAGCAAAACAGCTGAATCTCAGACCCAGACAAGTAGAAGTTTGGTTTCAGAACATATGAGCATGGTACCTTTTTTATTAGTTTTTTCAAACCTTCGTTAATCTCTTTTAATGGGTGTTTAAAATTTTGTATTTTAGTTCTGATTCAATGAAAATCTGTGAAATTTTCAGAACAAATTTGAAGCAAACAGAGGTGGACTGTGAGTACTTGAAGAGATGTTGTGAAACACTGCAAGAGCTGAGGGCTTTGAAGGCTTGCAACCCATTCTACATGCAACTCTCAAACATTGTGGTGGTGGTGGTACTCATTCATGAACACTCGAAGAGCAACCAAAGAGAAGAAACTCAAGGTACGATTCAAATCCCTCTTTTATAATTTTTGGGTATTTCCAATTTTGGTTGATGTGATACTTGCTTATGTGAGATTTTTCCTATGTGGAGCATGAGATTTTGTTTTAACCGTTTGGGTTTATCGTTTGAATGTGTTTGTTTTAACCGTTTGAAGCATGAGCTTGATGACATTTTTGTTGTGTTGAGCATTGTGTTCAAACCACTATTTTTTTTACTGAATTCTTTGTCATATATCTGTTGAAAAATCTTTACTTTGTTGAACTTATCTCAAACATTGTGGTGGTGTTGAAATCTCTTTACTCTGTTGAAATTTACTCTTTGTACTCATTCATTGTAAGTGTTTTTTTTTAAATGAAATAAAAACCCAATTGCGATTATTCGACAATTCCATTAAAGTACAATGTACTCTGTAGTAGTGCCAACTTCTTTTTCTCTCTATTCTAAAGTACAATGTACTCTGTAGATGAGAAAAGCATTGCTGGAAGTATAACTGCTCACATCAAGGATTTCCAGTATCTTTGTTTTAGCTGATTTTGTCCTCGGGGGTGGTAAATTTACTTGGTCCAATCACAAACTCTCCCCCACTCTCTGTAGACTGGATTGAATATTTGGTTCCTTCCAAGATTTCCTCCTTCCTGCTGTTGGATCTGTTCATCATGCAATCCTTTTGGAGCATCCAATCAACAACCCCTGCCTTAGACCCTAGACCTTTCTGACTGGAACAATATGGTTTAAAGATAAAGATTTCTACAAAATGTTTGAGATCAATTGGAAAGAGCTTCAATATGATGGGCACCTTGCTTTGTTTCTTTGGAAAAAGCTCAAGCTCCTCAAAAACTACTGCAAAGAATGGAATAGGCAACGCTTTGGTCAGCTCAACAACCTTATTGAGAACAAACAAATGAGCATTGTTGGTTAGATCTTATTGAAGAGGCTAGATAATTAACTCAAAATGAATGGAGATTAGAACTAAGAGCATAATTGAGCTTACTAAGTTACTGAAAAGGAACTTTATTTGCTAGAAGAGAAAGGTTGGATTACAATAGGGGAAACAGGGTGACATGTGCACCAAACTCTGCCTCATCATTATCAACCACAAGGATCAACAACAATATTGGAGCCTCAGATTTGAAAACAGGGTGGAGTTAGAAGATGCAGCGATAGCTTACATTGTGAACCATTTTGCGAATATTGTTAGGGAAAAAGAAACTTGGAGACCTCAACTCCAAGGCGTAGTGTTCAAAACCCTTGACTTAATCAGTGCCATGCATGAACTCACATCTGAAGTAGCAGCTGGCATTGATGGCTATCCTGTTGACAAAGGTATGTTCCTTTATATACCAATTTGGGATAATTTTCTTTTTGGGTATAACTGGAAGAAGGTTGCTAATTTTGAAATGTGTGAGAGGATTTAATGATGAAATGAAATATATCTGTCTAGGTGATTGATCAAGTACTTTATTGTTAATTGAACCATTTTTAGGTTATTCAGTGATGACTTATTTGATACGACCATATGGGTATGTTCCAAGCTGTATATCAATCAAGCCGCTTCGTTGCATCACCTAGAGTTCCTCATGCTGCAGCTACTTCTATTAAAAAGGCCCTTGGATAAAAATAAAAAAAAAGGAACCAAGACTGGAGGGCTTGGCGTCCAAAAGCTTACCACAAAGGTAAAGGCGGATTCTTGCATGAACAATTTAATTTTTATATACAAAAAAAGAAGGAAAATGCAGAACCTGGTATCAAAAGCTCCATTTCCTAATGTCGTATGTTGGTTCTGTTATCTAATATTTCATTATTTATTGCATACAAGTGAAAGCCCTTATGACCAAAAGCCGGAGAAGCCTGCTCCTGTTGTTACTGCTTCAGTCAATGCCACCACAACATCTGGCTCATATAGTCCTACAGCTTCATGCTTTGAGTATGTAGAGAACGTCCAATTTGCTGATATCCTGCAGCTTCATGCTTTGAGTATGTAGAGAACGTCCAAAAATGTTAATATAAGATTGTTTTTCAAGTTATCGATGTTTTAAAGTTGGCTCTTTAATTTATTTTGAAGCTTCAATCCGAATTCAGAACATGAATTTTATTTATAGAGACGGTGGGTTTAAAACACTAAAACACAAACACTAAACCACAATTATTATCTCTCACCAGGTTGGTTTCTTATCATAGCAAAGCTCAAGTAAACTTACTAAAAAGAAGAGATCAAAATCTGGGTGAAAGAAGAGATAAAAAATCTCACTACTATTCTCTTCATTAACACTACTATGAATAGGTATCTCATCACATCATTCATTAGTTGATTGACTGAAAACTTCTTTGCATCTTCAGTATGTTTTTGATTGAAAACGTCTCTATCTGCAGCATTCACAACTTCCATATGTGCATCACATAGAGCATCCAACTTCCATATGTTTGTTTACTACATATTTGTAGCTTCAGTACATGCTTCCATTTTTGCCTTACATGTTTCCATTTTTTGTAGCATCCATAGCTTCAGTACAAACTTCAGTACATGCTTCCATTTTGGTAGCATCCATAGCTTCCTCATTTGTTTTTTGAGTTTTGCCTTACATGTTGTTCACTCAGTTAATATTAGTTGCATGTCATTTCGGTATCTTTCAACATTTCTCAAGTCAAATGTGTTGTATGATCTTTGTGTTGTCTCAGGAGCTGTTTCAGGAAGGCAGTTAATTCAAAAGAGTCGATTAGTTGATTGGATTTCCGCCATCAACAAGTACCTCAACTTCTTTTCTCTCTATTCTCTTCTTCTTCTCAGGAGCTGTTTCAGGAAGGCAGTTAATTCAAAAGAGTCAATTAGTTGATTGGATTTCCGCCATTAACATGTACCTCAACTTCTTTTCTCTCTATTATCTTCTTCTTCTTCTAATTAGTTAATTGATTTCGTTATTGAATGAAGTTGGTTTGCTTCAAGTTCTTGACGGAAGGGAACGGGCGGTTTGCTTCAAGCTTTGTGTTCTTGACGAGCTATGTTTTTGCAATTGTTCTTGATGTGATTTCAGGTTAGTTTCTCACAAACGTCTCTCTCACAAACACTAAAACGTGATTTCAGGTTAGTTTCTCACAAAAACTAAAACACGATCTACTGGAATGTGAATGATCTACTGGAATGTGAATGATCTTTGGAATGTGAATGATTTACTGGAATGTGAATGATTTTTGGAATGTGATTTACTGGAATGTGAATGATCTTTAGAATGTGAATGATAGTTTTCCACAGTAGGAAGAAGATGGAATTTTGGAGCTGTATGTTCTTTCACAGTAAAGTTTCCATTCTTGGATTGAATGGTTCCATTTCATATAGAATATAGGGACACTGTTCACTGTTGCATTTCTTGCCACTGTTGCATTGTATAGTCTGCCCAGAATAGCCCTTTATGTTCTAGATACACATTCTCAATCGAATTAAATGCATGTCTACAATATTTGTTAACTTCTAACAGACTGTTGTGACAATAACAACACGAGTGATGCATTCATTATTCTTTTTTGTTTATTAACCTGATTAGTTATACAGCCTGTTAATTGAAGTTTGTTTTTTAAGAAAGAAAACGTGGTTTGGCCAAGAAGAAGGCTATGCAAAGAACTTCTTCCTCTGCTTCCTCACTTTTTATTCTTTATCTGGTGCTACCATTTTTCATTCAATTTGGGTTTTGGGATTTTTAAAGACTACAACCAAAGCCTTAACTTTCTTCTCAAATTTCTCACTTTCATCAGTAGGATATTGGGTTTGAGTTGAGTTTAATTTATCTATTTCAAACACTATGCCAAGATTTCCAAATCAACAAATGCACAACATTGATATTTCCTCTTCCATCTTAAGTTGAAACCTGGGTTTTGGTTTTCCTATTCCCTAGCTCAACCCTTGCCATTGAAAAACCAACAGAAGAACATACAATCTTTGCCAACCAACAAAACCACCAGAAGAACAACAATCTCATATAAGGTTATCACTTCTCTTCTCTACTCCCCTTAATTTTACTTTGTATCTTTAATTCTCTCACCAATTCATAGTTGATTGAGAGGTTTTTTGCTTTTGAAATGGTGAGGGATTTTGGTGTTTGAAAAGGTGGGTTCATGTTCTCTGTAAAACCTTGAAATGGTTTCAAGGTAAGAGACTTTGGTGTGTGAAAAGGTGGGTTCATATTCTCTCTAAAACCCATCAATATTGGTGAGTTCATTGAATTAATTGTGTTTTTCCTATTTTTTTTCTTGAAAAACTAATGTGGCAAAGTTGTAAGTCAGATAGATGGATTGAATTCTCCCATAAAAACATGCTTATAGTTTGATGTGGGTTACTAGGAATGTTGACGGTCAGGTTGTTAATGTATATATGTTCTGTGGTATCCTTTTTTATTTTTGGAATGTTATCTCAACTCTTATATGGTTCATCCTAGCTAGCTATACTACCATTTTGAAAGTTTAGTAGATGCTACGGCATTACACGGTAGCCATGCCGGATGGGTTCATTACATGAATTTAACTAAAAGAAAAAAAATATGATTTGTGTAGTGCCAACGGATGAAAAATGGTGATAATGCCGGAGAGCGCAATCCACACCCCACCGTTGTTTAGCGAGAACCACTTCTCTCAGCCTTCAATCCAATTGCCATGTTCATGTATCCCTTCTTTTATGTTTTGCTTTTATTTGAGTTTTTTTAAGTTATGGGGTTTGTTAGATTTGGTTATTTATATTGCTTTTGAGATTGTTCTAGAGTTTGAGTTGTAACTATTCATTCATCATGTTGGGTTTGAGAATTTTTTTTTTTTTTTTCCAATTGAGATCAATTTAATTAGTTCTTCTTACACCTCTAACTTGATGAAAGTTGGAGCCTTTGATAATGGGTTAAATAGATTTAGTGAATATTGAGGGATCAATAGTTTGTCTAAAATTATCAAGAGCTCGAACAACCAAATATTTTGGTCCATGGACCATAGCATGGTTGTCTGTTACAATTCAAATAGTAGTTTTATTGTTCACAAAACTTGCTTGCTAGCTTAATTTGCTTTAATTTCATGTTATTGTCATTAATCACGACTTCATAATATTTGGTTTTAGAAATGGCTGTGAATGGGAGGGTGTTGCTTGCAGGCAGTTTGTTTGCTAGCTTAATTTGCTTTAATTTCATGTTATTGTCATTAATCATGACTTCCTAATATTTGGTTTTAGAAATGAATGTTTTAGAAATGGATGTGAATGGGAGGTGTTGCTTGCAGGCAGCTTGCTTGCTTGCTTGGTGATAGCTTAATTTGCTTGCTTGGAAATACAATCAGATTCTCATTTCAGCCGTACAAGGAACTGTAAGAAAAATGCTTAGTTTTTCCACCATAATTGGACAAGGTTCTCCTTAAGAAAAAAAGCTTTGATGTACTTAAATGTTTTATACTGCAATATTTTGATAGTTAAATGATCATTTTGGTGTGTAGAGATATTATGTGGTGTTCATGGCATTGATTGCCATTGTAATTTTTTATGACAGGTTCAGACAAGTTTCAATATTGAAAAATACAGAGGAAACTCTGTCAAAATTTTGATTTTTTAATTGTTCATGACATTGATTGTCATTATAGTCACTTATGTGAAGTATATTTTCTTATGACATGTTCAGATAAATTACTTTATTCAAAAAATGACATTTTTTTTGATATAATGATATTGTGTGCATGTCTCTTTCGACACATCCGTGAATGTAGGATGAAATCTGCTATAGTGCCAACGACACGGGTATTACACTAGTCTATATTACAATTCAAAATGGTGTTTTACTATTCATTGCTAAGTGGGATAAAATCAAATCAAAGGGATTAGAGATAAAAAGATAGTTATGATTGAAAGTTGGAAAATGTATTGAATTTAATGGTTGAGATTCATTTTCTATGATGGCATATTTGTAAATATAAAACATGTACAATGGCAAAAATAAAGAAAACTTTTGAAAAAAATTGGTGGAATGTACATGTGGCGGAGAGAGAAAATAATGTATCTTCCTTTTAGCAAAATGAAACTTATCATAACTATCTAAAATCTAAATCGTTGTCAGATTTTGGTAAACTTAATATCGTTGAAATGCATTTTTGAAAATCTTTTCAACAAAATCAATAATCAATACAAGCGCTAAAATTTTTAAAAAATATATATTTTATAATAAAAAAAAAACGTATAATGTACTTCACGTCTTTAATATTTTTCAAAGCAATGAAACCGGCTGATCATACCAAAAAAAATGATTTGGCCATCTTAATGCACATTTTAACAAAAATCCTAAACTTTATGTTTTGGCGAATTCAAATATTGGGGGAGAACTGATTCAAATTTGACTGAGTCCAACCCTAAAATTTATAATATATATTTTTACTTTAAAATAAGTTTACACTTCAATACTAATTGAGAGTGAAAATGAGGATAGTGACGGAGGTGTTCAGTACACAAGATTTAACAAAAATAAAATTATGTGGAGTGCTAACGGCACGGGGCATACTCTAATATTGTACAAAACAAAGACAATTATATTAAAGGTAACAAAATCAAGCACATATAACCTCTTTCTTTTTTTTTCTTTTTTTTTTCTTGAGCCAATGAGCTTCAGTGGAAACAAGAAATGGATGTTCGGCCCAGTGAAAACCTACTCGACTTATTCACTAAAGTTTTACCAATGTCAACATTTAAGAAATTGGTGTATGAGTTAACTAAGGCGAATCTATAGTCAACATAATCCCATGGCAATTAGGGAAACACCTCCTCATAGGACATTATGCGCATTTTCGAGGAAAAACGGGTTAACAACAACTGATAATTATTACTGATAAAATAATCTTCAGAAAACATAAAAAAGCATGCTCACTCTCGAGTTTGTATTTGTCATACCCTTTTTAATTTTGAATGTCTATAAACAAATTTTAGTAGTTTTTCTATGTAATGTTTCCCAATCCCTACTGCATCCTTGAGTTTCTTTTGTGTAGTGTGAATTCAATTGGACTATACTCTACTTAAATCTAGATCACAATTTCCAACGATTTGGTGTGTGTGTGTTTTTTTTTTTTATGAACTACCGAATTAGGTAATCTTAAATTTTGTTGTAATTGTTGTGAAAGGGATAGGAATCTTGCATTTGCTAGATTACTAAGCTAACAATATGTGAACTTCTCATCCCTTAATTAATTTTTATTATGACGACCATTACTGCACCTTATGTTATTTGTTTTGCACCAAATTTTCTGTGTTTTGCTGTCATTATGTTATCAACTTTAATTCATGATTTATTCAAGGTTCACCTGAACAAATTCCAACTCATTTTTGAGGCATCATCAAACCTATGATTTACAAATCGTTCTTGGCCAACCATCCAACTTGCTGTATAGTATAACGGGAGATATTGGATTGAGTGTCATGGTAGAAAATAATGTCAATCCATTGAGATATGATATACACTACAAATGAATATTTGCGATAAGAAATTAATCCTAATTTTAGGATGACACGTCCTCTAATCTAGTCTAAAAAAAAATATTTGCCTAGTTCTCTCCCTGCACAACTATTTCCAGTGGGCCTATATTTTGGACGTTAAGGGGTGGGCTGTGCTTGGAGGCCAATTCCTGTTAAGCCACACAAAATCCGCCCAGTAGGAGCAGAGTGGATACTCGAGTAAATTGATATTTTTTTTGCCACCCTAAGCACCAGGTACGGCTGTCCAAGATGGCATTGATTGTTCTTTGAGCGATGCTAGGGAGCACTGGAAATTCGCTTGATATCTCTCCTGGATGGTGCCAAGCACGTGCACCCGCGAGGTGCCAGTCACGTAGGCATCAAAAGGGCAAAAAAAAAAAAAAAATCGACAGAGACAGACTAATTTCCATTCAATTAACTTTCAATAAAACACTAATTTCCTCTAACACCCACAAACTCATACAACCTTACCTATACATCATACAACAAATTTCCTCATTTTAAAAAACCATCCAAAAACACTGAATTTCAACAATAACCAACAAAATTCAACCAAATGGAAGTATGGGTATTCACCATTTCGGAACAACTAACAAAATTACCTTGTGGGTCTTCATCTTGTACCCCTTTGCAGCCACTACAGTAAAGGAAGTCGAAATTGGTGGTAGAGAGAGCTTGTTAAGTGGTAGTGGGCGGAACCCAGAGATGCTGTGGGCAGAACTGAGCTTCAAGGAGGAACAAGTCCCCTTGAATGGGGTTGAAAAAGGGACCCCATTGGAGGTGTGGGTTGAAAGATGGATGGATAGTTGCAGACGACGCCATTGTTGTTGGTTTATCCGTTGGTATGTCTTCAAGCTCTCTTTTGAGTCTTAACAACAGAAAAGATGGATGGATAGAACATAGAAAGGATGATGGAAATTTATCTACACAATTTTGTAGCAAATGAGGGATCTAGGACCCACAAATTTATTTTTTTTGGCCCATTTGATGCCCACGTGACTGGCACCTCGCGGGTGCACGTGCTTGGCACCATCCAGGCGAATTTCCAGTGCATTTTAGAATTTTCGTTGTTCTTTAGTAAATTGATATCCCCCCCCCCCCCCCCCCCTTCTCAAGCCTTGTTCAACCAAAACCCTTACCCTCATTGCTTCAGTTTCTCTCCAGAACAGGGTTCCCCTTAAGAGGTGCCATCGTTTTAGGGATTGACCGATTTGAGAGGACTGGTTTCAGTAATTAGGGTTTCAGAGAAGATTTGATGGAGATGAAGAAGAAGACAAAGCAATGGGAGTGCAATTGAATGGGTTCAAACTTGTGTACAGATTTGAGTTCTAAATCCAAATGGGGTTTGTTATTTTTATGTTGGAGTTTGATTCAATGGTTTCTGCATCTTCAATGGGGTCGGTTTTTCTGTTTTTTTTTTCTTTTTCTTTTTTGATGTATTTGTTGAACAGCTAATCATAAACCTTGGATTTTGATTTCTATCTTGTACATCTAATAAAATCAATTTAATGTGGTATTCTTCAAAATATTTCCAAAGACGAGACTGTGATTTGGAGAGAAATTGATTGATTGGGGGGTGGGGGTGTTTAGGGAAGAAGAAGGTGTTTTAGCCTTTTTGATGTTCCTCGGAATTATTAACTTTGATCCATACTTGTGTGTTTCAGCCGAAATTCTAGCTGGCATGGGAAAAACCAGCGAGGTTGCTGTCGAGGGGCGAATTTACACTTTTGCCCCCTTTCTTTAACAACCTTTTGGAAAAGGTGTTTAAAAAGGGGGGAGCAAAAGTGTAAAATCTTTCCCCCGCAGCAACCTCGCTGGTTTCCCATGCCAGGAAGAATTACTCGTGTTTCAGTTCACACACCATCAAAGAAATGACCTCTAGATTGGTTTTTAGATCTCGAGGTATTAAAAAATGGAAGTTGTTGTTAAAACATGGGCAATAAAGGAACACACACACACAGAGAGTGATAGTCAATAGTCATACACACAGAGACACAGTAGAAGCGGAAAGTGAGAGAGAGGTTTGGTAAAGGATCCAGCTAGGTTCGGAGCGGCCCCCGAAGCTGGAGGTCGGGTAAAATCCAGCTGGAGACAGGCTGCGAGCAACCAAGACCCCATCTCTCCCACCTTTTTCTCTCCCAGATTTCTTTCTGTCCGTCTGTACAAACTCCCTTCTTCGCTTCCCTCTTCTATTATCTCTCTTTTTGCAGTAGGGTGGTTTTCGATTTCCTTGTGAGAATCTTTGCTGTTGGAGCTCTGCAGATCGATATCAGACTCATCAATAACTTTCGTTTCCTAGGCATTTCCTCGACCTTGCCCGGATTTAGGGTTTCAGCTGGGGGTAGATTTAGATAGATCGAGGCTGTAATGCTACTTCTACGCGCTTCGGATTTCTCTTCTTCCTCCTGAGGTATGCTTCTTCTTCTTCTTCTTCTTGTGGTTGCAAGTTTTCCTTTGATTTGTGGTGAAGTTTTCAGGCTTAGTTTACGCCATTTTTGTCAATCTGTGAAGCTTGATTTGATGATGTAGGGTTTAGAGCTTTGATTTGATCTAGTTTCAAAGAAATCTGTTGGTGTTACTTCATGTGATTTTTAGCTCACCTCAAAGAAATAATTGGTGTCAATATAGAAAAGCTAACTTCAAATTTTTTTATTCTCACACTTTGGTTTATTATGTTCGAATCCTACTTGTATTTTACAAGTAGCAGCTGAAACTTTGTGCTACTTAGGTCTAAGCTTAATAAGGATATTTGAGGAGGATTCATAATTTTGGCAATTGATTGACCTCTTAATGTTTGGCATCACTGTGCAACTTAGGCCACGAAGAATGGGTGTGTGAAAATAGCTACCTGACTAGATTTGATTTGAGACTAGTCATGCACTCACCGCTCTGGATCAGTCTGAGCTGAGCTACTAAAGTCTCTGTTGGAGGAAGGGGCATCTATGTAGAGATGGGTGAAAGTTAGTCACTTTTCTTCTTGATATTTCACTTTATCTAGTTACCTATGTTGTACTATTGATTTTGTGTTGTTATATAATACCGCCCTTAGCTACTAAACAATTTCTTTCCTATTGTGATTGAAGAAATCATGCGTTTGAGAAGGTGTATTTCATTATTAAGAAAGTGTATTTCATTGCCTATGTTGATTATTTCCTTTGGTTATACCAGGTCACGGTGGTCAGTTTCTTGTCATTATCTTTTAATATTTTTGGTTTGCTCAAATTAGTCAAGATTGAAGCTACAGTTTTGTTGTTAGTATTATTTTTATCTAAGACTTTCTTTTTTTGTTTTTCTTTGAATTTAGGTTGTGTAAGGGATTAGACAAATTTTGACAGTGGAATACTTCAAACCTTCACAAGTACCAGAATGTCAGAACTGAGTGGAAATCTCAGAACTTGGATAGTTCAAAACATGAACTGATACGCTTTGGGAGGGTTAGTTTGACACCAAGGTGATGGTTTTTTTAACAAGTCGATGAAAAGGATTCACTCTTCAGCGTTGATATGTGAAAAATTAATTTTTCTCACTCTAACAGAGATAGATTAGTTTCTATTTTTGTTTGGAATTTTTGCATTTGAAGCCTGGCTTTTAACATTTGTTTCAAGCTGCTGAAGTTTCTTGCTTGTTTGGACTAGCAAGTTTGGACAGTCTTGTAGGGATTTTTCGTACCCATGCTAGTAGAGAGTATGCGTGGAATTCGTGCTTCGGGTAATGCCCCTGACCAGACTCATCGCCGATGCTCTCGGTGTGGTGACAATTTGTCTAGTATCTCTCTTAGCGCTTCTGGGCTTGCTTTGTATCCTATACTCAATTTACTTCCGTTATCGTATCAGAAGACGAGGTTATGCGCAACTTGGCTACTTTAACAAGCCTTGGATCACAAGGATTGCTTTCATTGTGTTTGCTATTTGGTGGGGTATTGGTGAGATTATTAGGTTGAGTTTTTTGAGACGCGAGGAAAGGGTATTCCATGCTCTTAATCCCACATGGCAGAAGAGTGTATGCAAAGTTTATATCATCTCAAATCTAGGGTTTGCAGAGCCATGCCTGTTCCTTTCCATTGTATTCCTCCTTCGTGCAGCCTTGTTGAAGAGGGATTTCGGGGCATTAAATGCAAAGTGGAATGGCAAGACTGTTGGTTGCATCCTTCTTTATTGCCTCCCAATGTTAGTCCTTCAGCTCATTGTTATTTTGTCAGGTTCCACAATCAACAATGGGAAGAGTAAATGGAAGGTACCAGATTACTTCACTAGGATAGCTGCTACTTCTAAGAGTGATGATCGTAGTGATATTGCACTATGCACTTATCCTTTACTGAGTATAATTCTCCTTGGGCTGTATGCTGTTTTCTTAACTGCATATCTGATGTGGCTTGGAACCCAGATGGTGTCTTCAGTGATAAACAAGGGGTTGCGAAGGAGAGTTTTCTGGCTGATCCTCACAGTCTCTAGTTTATTTCCATTGAGGGTTATTTTTCTCGGTTTATCTGTGCTATCTCAACCAGAGCAAATTTTATTTGAAGCTCTTGTTTTCTCAGCTTTCCTTGTGCTCTTGTCTTGTTCCGGGTTGGGTATTTGTACACTGGTGTATTTCCCCGTTGCTGATTCTTTAGCCTTGAGGGACTCACATGAGATGGAAACAGGAAGAAAGCCTTGGGATGATACTGTTGATTCTGCATCTGTCATTGCTAACCAAAGCTTTCTCGAAGAAAGCTCTACTGTGAGTGTTGGGAGAGAATCTGATGCATCAACAAAGCGTGGGTCAATCTCTTTCCGGACTATGCTGAAGGATGAGTCTTCTCCAGAGATGTTTGAGGAGCTTAGTCTGTTCAGTCACGGTGCGCATAGGGTTGCATCTCCGCCTGGGTCTCCGCCACTTTTAGGCCAGCCTATGTACCCTCCCTCCTAAACAAATATCTGAATCCTAAATGAGGGCTGTTGTTGTTAATCAGTTTTGTGGTGAATTTTATATGTAAATGGGGTTAGTTTAAAGATTTAATAAGGATAGTTTGTTCATAGGAATTTACCAGGTGTGTGATTTTCTGGCCATGGGTCATGGTAGATGTTTGTCTTCATGCAATTCCCCTTCAAAATGTTACACATGCATATTGTATCTTCCTTTTATTTATTATTTAGTGTCAAATAGGATCAAGTTCAATCTATTCACTCATCCCCATTTTTTTTGTTAATTGCAGGTTCTTATATAGTCAAAATATTACACAGATTCTTCATTTTATTTATTATTAGTGTCTAATCAGTGGATTAAGCACTGGATAGTTGAAATTGAAACAAAGTTTCTCTTTTAATAATTGAAGAGTGGCCACCCAACTCCTTTGCAGATGTTTTACAGTTCTTATTATCATCTTCCCATTGCTCTATTCCCGTACATCAGGGATCTTTAATTGTCATGAAAGCTATAGCCTATAGGTATTGTATACTCCAGGAGCTTTGCTTGTTCTGTCTCCGTATATTGAAACAAAAATTCTCATTCATTTATGTTTTGAAATGTTTTGTTCTTTTTCATAGTTGTATCTTGTTTGCACAGCTATTCTATAAGACTAGGTCATTGCCCTGGTTCTTTTCCTATTATGAACGAGTTATAGATGGTGTAATGGATTCTTCAGAAAAAGGAAATGGGATTTAACCATTTTATCTGTCAGACCATTTTCTATTTGGCTTCTACCGTAGCCCAAAATCAGCTCAACAACACAAGAAGTTCCAGGCACCTTTAATGTTATTTTTGTTGAAAATCTCTTGCATCCTCCAACATGGATCTTTAAATGTACTTGTACACAACTTTTTGCACATGGTATTGTTTCCCCATTTTAGGTTTTCATCATCCATGAGATGGAAATGGGTTCTACCAATTTAATCTTGTGCATGATGTTTTTAAGTTTTTAAGGTTTTTATTTATTTATTATTATTTTTTTTATAATTTTAACAGTGTAGATGTCCACCTCATGTTGAGGTGGAAACATTGAGTGTCATGCGATGGTGCTCAGTGTCATGAAGGTAGCCTTCTCTTTTGCCTATAAATAGACATCTATTTGTATTTTGTACAAGTAAACGATGAATGAATAAAAAAGAGTACTTAAAATAGAGTTAGAAAGAGAAAATTATAGCTATCTTATTAATATCTTGTAGTATTTATTATATGCTGCTCATTTCAACCAATTGAGAAATATGTGATTATTACATCCAAGGGCTTTTGAGCACAAAGCTAGGTTTGGATAATTTTTCTTCAGCTTTATTTTTCAAAATTTTTGAGGTAAATAATTTAATTAATAACTTATATTTTTTGAATTTTAATATTATTGTTTTCATGATATATATTACATTTAGTAGATATTGACTCATAAGAAAACATTGTTTCTGATGATACATCAAATAATCCTCTAATCACGACTATACATGTGGCAAAGGTCATCCATCATGTGGAACATACACTTCAATCTCAACATGGATAAAATGTTCGGTTGTAGAAGCCCAAAGAGGCAAACATAATCATTAAAGTCTAAAAAGGTCTTTAATAATATATCATAATCACCCAAGTTTAGGCCTAACAGATCTCTTCTCTTAGAGAAAAAAGATGTTATGAAGGAGACAAGTCACAGTGAAAATTACTCTCACATGGACGTATCTTAATGAAGGAAGAGACCGATGTGAGAAATTTCTTCTCTCATCACGCCCTATATGTTTAAGTCATGCAGAGAGTTAATTACACATTATATAAGGTAAATGAGACATTCAACGAAAGGTTTGCAAACACAATTGAACTATACTCTGTCCAAATTAATTCTCTCCCACAGATTAACTTACTTAAGCATTGGAGTGCCTTCGGCTTCCAAACAGGTGGACTTTGGTATTCTAATCCTGTTTTGCAGGTCAGATTTCTAGGATGACAATTTTGGACATATTAGTTTTGCGCCGTCTGCAGGGAACGACAGTTTCCTAGAAAAAAAAGATAAGGAATTTGTTGGTAGTTTCTTTAGCACAAATTAGTAACAAAAATTTTTTTTTATTACAAATGGAATCTCCTACAAATTCTCAACTTAGTAACAATCAAGACAATCCTTTCACCGGTGAAACTGAATTACCGAGTAGGCATATCCAAAATCCAACACTGGGAGAATCGATTATACAAGGTAATGCAGTACCACCACAAGATATGTGGCCCAACAAGCCCATACATTTGGCGGTACAATGGCAGATCCTCGTGTGGACCAACCCTTGACCCAGATGGCTTATCTAGCCAAAGTGATCGAAAAACTCATTTAGGAACGCGTTCCAGAACACGTCAAAACGCCATTTCAACAAAATTCTGTCAACCACGTTCAAGAGAACCTCATGCAGAACTTCGGAGAATGAACTTCGAAAGAAGTGAACCCCGAGGAGATGGATCCCAGACTGATGGAATTCTTCCACAAGTTCGTTCAGGATTGGAGTTACAGATCCCGATGTGCTTCACGAGTTGCCAGGCCACATTCTCCAACGTAATCATGAAGACTCCTTTGTCGAAAAAGTTCATTTCACCAAAGTTTAAAACTTATGATGGCTCTACTGATCCATCAAACCATTTACGTCATTTCTACCATATGACCACAACAATGAGTTGGTTCAATAGCCTTCTGCCTAGATAAATAAATTCTTTTCAAGCATTGGCTATGACCTTCATCACAAGGTTCATTGGCATTCAACAGATCATAAAGCTCCTCCGAGGAGCATGGCGACCTTGCTGAAAAACGCTAAAAAATACATCACCCTTGAGGAGATGTGGGCCGCCAAGAGGAAGAACGAGTCCAAGAAAATGTCTTTCCCAATGAATCAACAAAGAATATAGGAAAAAATGATAGAAGATAGGTTGCGGGAGGACAACGGTCAATCCAAAAGGCATCGGACCAACGACATGACTGAATTCAGCAAACATGAATGATCAACACACTCGATCAACACCAAGTACAAATCGTTCACTGCTCTAAAAACGAATATGACAACTATCCTGAAGTCCATGGCAAACTGGGAGGACGTCAAATGACCACTCAAATTAAGGGGAGATTCGGCCGGACGAGATAAAAACAAATATTGTTCTTTCCACAAGGACCATAGACAAATTGCTACAACTTAAATAATGAAATCGAGTACTGGATCCAGAGAGAATGACTCGGTGAATTTGTTGGGCTAAAAGACAAGCAGTCCAAAGGGAAAGAGAAAACATACACCACCACAGGGTCAAATGAACATTTAGATATACGTCTTACATGGCGTAGCCGGAGAAAGAGAACGATTTAACCGATCAGGGAAACGATCCATTTTCGGGACTTACGAACGAGAATATGATACTCGAACCTTCCTGTTCAACGCGCTAGAATTGACCACCCAACTTTGACATTTTTCGAGAAAGATGCACATGGAGTTCATTTTCCCTACAATGACGTACTGGTGATCTCAGTGTCTATAGCCAAGTGGGAAGTCAAAAGAGTGCTTATCGACACGGGTAACCAAATTCCACCAAATGCAATTCAACGAAGAGGATTTACAACCACTGACCAACCTATGGTTGGTTTAATGCCACCTACTCGGACTAATCTGATTACCAGCCGTGGTAGGAGCGCCTGGAAAACAATGAGTCCCGCTAAAGGATTTCTGATTGTTGATGTGCCGTCAACATATAATATGCTTTTAGGAAGACCTTGGCTACACGAAATGGGTGCAATATCTTCCACCATGCACTAATGTCTAAAGTTTCATATTGGTGACAACGTTGGGGTCATCAAAGGAGATCAGCCGGCTGGAGGAGGAGACTTGGAGCTCGGACCACAATCAACTTCAAACTCGTCAAAAACAAGATTGTATTCAAAATTGGCAAAGGTCTTCTTACTATTCGGATTCTGAGACTGCTACATTGCAAGTTGTGTCACCTAATGTGTGATGACACGAGCATCATCATCCGAAACCTTGGTGAGATCGAGCACGCTAGTACTAGAAAGAAGGGTCTTCTCATACTCACTTAACGGACAAGAAACTTCCACCTTACTTCTCTCCACAACCCGATTCAATTCTTCAGCCTCCCGAGTAGCAAGATGAGCATCGTCTTCATCATCTTTCCCAGCAGAATTTGGAGGAGGAATAGTCCGAGCAGAACCAACAAGCCTCTTTTGCTGTAAAGTGCGGCCATGACTAACTAAATCGCTTGTAACCAACTCCTTCGACTGGCTAGCAGGCCTACGAGGCTTCCTCTTCTTGGTGGTTAGACCAGGACACCCAATGGCGACAAGAGCAGTGAGATCTGTAACTTTCTCGGTGGAGTTCACTTTTCCATTAACACTAGCATCACCAATGCTGGCGGAAGCAGTACGCCTCTCCTCCACGTTAGAAACGACAACAACGCTAGCACGGGAAACAATGATGTCAGGTTATGATTATCAAGAAACCGATCATTCCATCTTTTGGGCTCCCTGAACGTCCTCAGAATGGGCCTATTACCAAGCATGAAATACTCAGACTTCATGGAAGCGTAGAACCATGGCTTCGCCCAGGACCTGTAGTCATCATTCGGTTTTCCCAAACAAGTAGGCGAATGAAGAAAGCAAACACATTCTTGTTAACCTTAAACGTCGCCAAAGAATGCAGAGTCTTCTCGTTAGAAACACCGGACAACAAAGCTCTCACCATGGTTCCAACCATTACCCTCCAGCCGCTGGGACCTATTTGAGCAAGGGGAATACAAAAAAAATCAAAATAAGTCCAGAAGATCTCTAGAACTAGGGGTGGGCACAGGACGGGATGGAATGAGATAGACCCATCCCTATCCCATCCCGTTCATTCGGGATCGAGATGGGAGGGGATGGGAAAAACCCCATCCCGACCTCGTCCCATCCCAAACGGGTTCGGGATGGGACGAGATCAGCGTGCTTTGATTATATGCATTTCATTTTCCTTATTCAATCTGCAATTTACTGACTAAATGCATGAGTTTGATTATTTAATTTGGGTCTTACTGGAAAAAATTGACAGTCATCTTATTACTCACGTTGTTGTTAGCCTCTTACTAGTATGATTGCTTCCTTATTTTATATTTATAATGACAATGAACAACTTACAAGTGGCATCAATTATACAAACAAATCAAACTCATACCATGAAGAACCTCCATCTACTGATATTTCTTTGATGTTCACGTACCAATGAGCTCTAATGTTGTATACTGATTTGTACTTTATTCTGCAGAAAGAGATTGCCTAGCTTACCTATGAATGTGAACACCACATTGGGACACAATTTGGTGGGATGGATCAGGTTTGCTATATTTAATTCCATAATCATACTCATACGCGTCTAATGTTGAAGTAGAAAAGTAGTCTATGCTAGTAAGTTCAGTGTTAGTGGAAAAAAGTTTCTTATTTTGTGAGGGAAATTGTATTATTTTGCGGGCAATCTCTGTGATGGCCAAATCTGGGTTTGTAGAGCTGATTGATTTTAATCTCATCCGTGCAACAGATGTGCAACTTCCAGCCAATGGAACTTTTGCAATTGCTCATTCCTTAGCAGAATCTTAAAAGGCTTTATATGGGCATCCAAATATTGCAATCCTAAAATAAATAAATAAATAAAAACATTAATAATAAATATGAAAAATTAGCTCGGGACGGGATGGGATTGGCGGGATTGAAAATCTTCATCCCATCCCATCCCATCCCATTCTAGATCGGGACAAGACGGGAACGGGATGGAATTATTCAATCCCATTAAGACCCGAAAAAATCGGGACGGGACAGGATCGGGATCGCGGGATGGGATGCCCCCCCTATCTAGAACTGAAAATCGAAGCCCATACTTGAACATTGCAGGGTAAAGTGTAATGTAACCAGGTTTCGAACAAACATGGTTGTCTTTATTCCTAGGCAAAACAAGCTCCAAATCAGAAGGAAAAGAGAACGCCCAACAAACATAGTGTAAAGTTTCTTGCATCACCTGCCTAGGCTCAAAAAATGCCTTACAGACAACAAGATCGTCCTCACTTAGGGTTCTGTTAGAATCCATGAAAAGGAGTTGGACAATACATAAAATGAAGAAAATAAGGAAAAATGAGCTTTGAAAATGGAGATAGCGTAAAAAAATAACATAGATCTCCGCCCCATTTTATAGGGTTGGGCAACGAAAAGATAACTAATGAGAAGACGTGCAAGACATGGTGGCTGCACGAAATCCCAGAAGTTACCCCAAAACGAAGATGCTAATGGAACAGTGGAATAGAAACCGAAGTGAACACTGTTAACGACATTTAATGTCGTGCAAAAATACAATGATGAACTCAAAAAACCAACCGCTGAAGAATTAGTGCTCATGCAAGCATGCCCACTAACTTGGGGGAGTAGCTGATGATACATCAAATAATCCTCTAATCACGACTGTACACGTGGCAAATATCATCCATCACAAGAAATAAACACTTCAATCTCAACACAGATAGCAGGTCCGGTCATAGAAGCCCAAAGAGGTAGGCTCCGTCATTAAAACATAAAAAGGTATTTAATAATAGACCATAATCAAATGCCCAAGTTCGGGCCCAACGAATCTCTTCCCTTATAGAAGAGAGATGTTACAAATGAGACAAGTCATGACGAAAATCACTCCCCCAAGGACATATCTCAATGACGGAGGATACCGTTGTGAGAAACGTTTCCTCTCAACATGTCCTACATGCTTAAGTCACGCAGAGAGTTAACTACGCACATTATATAAGATAAATGAGACATTCGACGAAAGGGCAAATACAACTGAACTATAGTCTGTATAAATTCATTCACTTCCACAGAATAACTGACTTAAACATCGGAGTGCCTTCGGCCACCAAACAGATGGTCTTTGACAATCTAACCCTGTTTTGAAGGTCAAATCTCTAGGACATATTTGGACACATCAATTTCCATGACGGTGTTTCATTGTTTTAATTCAAACTTTGTTTAAATCTCTGACCCCTTATCACACATATCATAGTATGACACATCACAATATCACACGTGTGTTGGAATAGAGGTTAGAATAACAATAAAGTATTTCACTTTGACTCATGTGGTGTTTGGTAGATACCATTGATGGTGGTACTGATAATTGGGCAAATTATAGATTGGATTTCATCATGAATACACAACTCACATAAAGAGAAAAATCCAACCCACTAGAATAACCAAGAAGAGAATGGCCCAAAACCGAGATAACAATTAATACCTCATCGGTTCCTTCCCTTACTTCTCTTGGCATTGATCGTCCTAAATTGTCTTCCAAATAAACAACGAAAGGTAAGCGTGGCTAGCCAACAACTTAGAAGCTCGTATCGAGGTCTTCTAAGGCCAAACTCTAGCTCCCTATAGGCATAGTCGTCAGGTTTCTCAAGGCAGAAAGCTGCGCCAAGCAGGTTGGTGCTGGCACCCCCATATACCTCTCCGTCTTGCTCGAGTACCTTACTATTGAGGTTCTTGACATTGCTTATGGTTTCAAATTGGTTGTTTGTTATCAAACTATTAGAACCTTTTCATTTATTAACATTCAACTCATAGGCTTCTTCACAAGGCCCAACCTCAAATATCTCCAACATGTTTTCTCTGTTGGAGCTCCCATCTCTTTGTACTTTTCTTCACTGATTCTCTTATAATCCCAAACCTTGTTGAAAATTGGGTAAAAAGATTAGACAAATAGAGATAGGGTGATAAACATGCCAAACATCAAAATATGTGCAAGAGACCAACCTATCTTTGAAACAATGGGTCATCATGGTGGTTTGGAAAATGAAGCCAATAGAAAATAAAGATATGGGTGGTAAGTTAGGTGGTGCTGAGTTAAGTTCATGTTGCTGATATGGGTAAGTGCCCTCGTGTGTTATTATTGACTAATGTGTTGACTATTGGATTATATGCTTTCAATGTGATTTTGAATTTCCTAAGAGGAATTAATTCTCACCTGTGAAAATTTTCAATTCATAAAATTACATTGAGGTGTAAAGATAATTGTTTTCACCCAAGTTGGTGGCTATTATCGCCACTTTGTTGTCAGACATGAATCTTTTGATACATATTGCTATTTTGAAGTAGGTAAGTAATTAAGCACACATATTTTTTGCCTTAATATTTATTGCATTTGGTACTGTTCACAATGTTAAAACTCCTGTGAAGGATACTGATAATCCTTCTATAAATGATACTTGTCATAGATGTGGTAACGTGGACCTTGGTCACATGTTTGTCTTGCACTAAAAGAGGTAGTAGATAAATATCGAGCTTCCATTGAAACCAAATAGACACATTTGATCCAATGGAAAAAATAATAGTCACCATTCCTTTCATTTTTTGAATTTACTCCCATTACAAAAAATTAAGAGCCTTAATTTACTAATGGTTTTTAGTCAGTTACTTATATTCTTATAACACCAGACAATGTAAAGATCTAAAAAAAATCACAATCTCTGATATTTTCTAGAGTAAGTATGAAATTTTTGTTGTCAAAAAGATAGAGGTAGAGAACATGCAAAACATAAATACCCCCAAATATGAAGCGAATCCAGCAAAAGTAGCCATTAACCAAAGTAATCACCCCAGCAACGATGGTTACCACAATGTTACTACATGTCTAACACTTATTTTATAAATCACCTGAAGTGGTTTAGAACACCGGCTACCTGTGAAATATAAATGATGTTACATTAAAATATTTGCCGTTACTTGTGAAACATATGTAGTATATTATGTTTTGATTTGTTTGATTTATTTAATGCATACATTTTCTTTGAAAGTATGGTTTATAAACTGCAAATGTTGGACAAACATTCTATTTAATTCGAGGCCCCACAGAGGCTATCCCAATCATTGAATAACCCGGAAGAGTCTCATCTTCTACCATTAAACGACATACATTTATTTATACAACATGCGTTATATTTCTACAGTTCCTGAAAAAGCTTGCTTAATTTCAAATATACATATCTAATGTTGGAAGCCGACAACTTACATTAGAGATACATGCATTAAGCCAGCGGCTTACATTAGAGATGCATGCGTTAAGCCTGAAGCTTACATTAGAGATAATTTTTCGTTAATTTATTGGGATTATACAACTCTCTAAGCTATTGTATCATGTATCGTTTTACGTAAGAAGCTTAAATAAATCACCCTTAACACACACTTCACTTACAAATACATATGTATTCCTTGTTCACTTAGTAAATTTCTTAGTGAATAGTTTGATATGTGTTTACGTGTCACACGTTGTTTTGTTTAGCCACACGTTTCATCCCCTGCATCTAGTCTATCTAATTTTTTGATGCAGCTAAGTTTACTTTCAGTTTTCTTTATTACTATTGCTCATCGATGGGGATTGTCGTTTCACAGTCCCATCCTGTATGGACAAAATAGTTTGGCGCACATTTAAGTTACACGTCTTCACCTTGTTGGAATACCTTTGCTTATGCAATCTAGACTAATTAATAGACTACCCCAAAAATGTTTGGAGAAATGCAATATTGATTACTGTGAAACTGCTTAGCCTTAGTCCATTACGTAGACTGTCAGTTTTAACTGGTGACATTTTTATTGCTACTTTGCAGATGTTAGTTTTATGAGACTATATTATCACTATTAGAGGGAAATAGACAAGTTTTTACATAACAACACAATTTATGGAATGGTGTGAATTATCGTCGAATATTTCCACTTTGTTTCATAGGAAAATTATGAATTAATTACTTGATAAATTAATGATGTTTCATTAAGCCATGAATACACCTGCTCGAATTTGTATCTCTGAAGGATAAAGTTCGAATAAGGCACTCAGTAAATCTATGACACGCTAAAAGCGTGGTAGATATCTGCTCGAATTTGTATCCTTGAAGGACAAACTTCAAAACAAGGCGACTAATGAATCAGTTGCACGCCAGAAGCGTGGAAGACCTATAGGTTCCAAAGATTCAACTCTAAAAAAAGATAGTAAAAATTCATGCTCTAATGCTCTTAAAGAAACAATTCTTGAAACTCCTGTAGAAGTTGTACAGGCTCTAGAAGAAGGCTTACATAAAGCTCCAATAGCATTACACAATGGTCTTGAAGATGTTATGGCTCTAGTAACATCATTAAATGATGCTCCAGAAGAGATCATGAAGCTCCAAAAACAACATTACATGACGCTCCATAAGAGGTCGTGAAACTTCGGAAGCAACATTAAATTATGCACTAGAAGAGGTCATGTTTGAAAAATTCAATTTGTCTATTATACTAGAATTGGATATTCATATCCCTGAAGTGATTTAAAAGCCCCTAAAGAGGCCCAGGTATCTGATAATAATGAAATTGCAATATATTAAGGAGAAATGTGGTATCAAATGAAATGGTCATCGATAACATATTCGCATATATGGTATCTACCGAAATATCAAAGGGCGATGATATAATAATGATATTCAACCATGAAACATCTATGAATGTCGGCAAATGAAATGTTTGGCCAAATAAAAAGATGTTGCACAAGTGGAATTGGGCTCCCTTGAGAAATGTGGTGTCTTTGGACATATAGTGCAAACATTAATGTGTATAAATCCTGTCAGTTTCAAATGAGTGTTTGTAAGAAAACAAAATGAGTCTGTCAGATATAAGGCAAGACTCGTGGCACAAGGATTCCTGCAAGAACCCGACATTTGATGAAATATATTCCCGATTATGAATATAATAACTACATTTCCATTAAATATTGTAGTTTCTGAAAAACTTAATATGCAAATTATGAATGTCGTAACTACTTATTTATATGAAAATTTAGATACAAATATTTATAAAATCCTTGAACAATTTACTTTACTAGACAATTATTTACATGAAAATCTCTGAAGGGTTTACTTTGTCTGAAGCAAAACAATGAAATAATTACTCAATACAACTAGGACACGCTTTATACGATTTGAACCATTCCAAAAAAATGTGGCATAAGTATCTTAGTAAATATCTGTGTGAGGAAGGTTATACAAATTTGACCATGTTTGTTTATTACGGAATCATTAACTGCTAGCAGTTTATGACAATAATATGACTCTTATTGGATTTTGAAAATGTTGTCAATATAATGGCAGAATTTGCAACTTAAGACTTTGGAAGAACGACTTTTGTCTCAGCCTGCAGATCGAGTAAAATAGTAGTAGAAATTGGTCCATCAATAAAGATATATTGACAAAATTTATAACAGTTTTAACATTGACAACTCTTGTCCATTTAATACGTCGTCATATGATATCTAAATCTAAAGAAAGACTTGTATCAACCTAAGGATGAAAAAAAACAATACTCGGTCCTGAAGTACCATATCTAAATTTGATTGGTGGATTGTTATTTTTGGCATCATGCACTGAACCTGATATAGTATTTTTCGTGCATTTACTGGCAATGTATAGTTTTGCATAGACTTATAGATATTGACATGGCCTTACACATATATCTTCGTGGGATCATTGATATGAGTTTCTTCCTGTGATTTATCTAATCATTCTCACCTAGTTGGTTATGCAGATTTAGGCTATGTTTGACTCTCATAAGGGTTACTCATAAGCATATTATGTATTTATGAGTTGCAATACAACTATTTCGTGGGGGCCTATTACACAAACTTATTGATTAGTCGACTACAATATATGACAACGGTGTTGCATGTATTGATCAAATGCAAGAAGACTTCATCAAAGGAGATCGAGCAAAATACACTCCAGTAATATTCTTCTATCCACATGAGCTCCAAAAAAACATGTTATTGAAGTCGAATACTTTCAGTATAGTGAGAACTTTGCTGATTTTTTCATCAAATTGGTTTACGAGACTGACATGCACCAACTTAATCATCAAAGTAATTCAAGTTGCACTATCATAAGGGGGAGTCATTATCAGGGGAGTATCCAAAAGTATACCCACAGTGTGCATCAAGAAGTATGCTATGAAAACATCCATAAGTATGCTTCGAGATCATATACAAGTATGTTATATTTGATTTTATGCGCGTTGTACTCTTTTTCCTTCGACAAATTTTTTCCACTGGATTTTCCTGTCAAGGTTTTAATGAGGCAACATTATGCGCATAGAGCATCCTAAAGTATGCAAAAGTGATGGTTGTATTTTTTTTTTCCTTCAACATGATTTTATCCCATTGAGATTTCCTGTCAAGTTTTAACGAGGCAGCAACGAGGCAACGATGGTGGTAATACAACCTTCATTACATAAAAATATACTCGTACTCCAAAAGAGACGTGAGTCTTTGAATGTCATTTTCAGAAATCGTCACATGGTAATACACTGAGACAATTTACAATCTCATCACTTTGTTGTGATTATCAGAAGGAGCATTCAATAAGAGGGACCTGATTTTGTCCAAAGACTTTAGACAATTTACACACCATACTCTTTTCCATTCGCTAAGGTTTTAATGAGACAACAATTCGCGCATCCAACAAGACTTAAGTCTATCGACAATATGTAGTGAAGTGTGGATGTCTACCTCATGCGGAAGCACTGAGTGTCACGAGATCATGTGGAAGCATTGAGCGTCACGCTAAGTGTCATGAAGAAAGCTTTCTCTTTGCCTATAAATAGACATATATTTGTACAAGTAAATGATGCATATACAGAGAGAATGAATAAGAAGAGTTGCAGAAATATGTAGTATTACTAGTTGATTTGACCATACGGGTATGAATTGGTTTTGATTGGGTACAAAATGTGGTCGTGTTTATAGGAAGATTTTGCATGTGATGGGTGGACGCACACAAAGAGGTGACCCATCAATAAAGACAATCCTTTAATATGTATGTTATATTATATGTCTTCACCTCCTCCTATTGCATCACTTCCTCTTTAATTTATTGTCTGCCTTCTCCTTGTGTTTGTATTAGGGTCGGGAGGTATATATATGCATGCATTGCATGTTCCTTCTTGTGTATGCATGTTAAGCCAACACCTTGAGGTGAATTGAATGTGATAGTATTTAATAGTTGAATTTGTATGTATCTCACGAGACAAGACTTTGGCGCTTCTTCCTTTTGTTCAGAGCTTTCTTATAACGTACTCAAGGAATAATGTACATAAATAAAAAATCAGAAAAAATAGTAATGTAAGAGTTTAAACTAGGAAAACATGCTCATGCACGTGACTTGGCATATAAGTGATATTGCAAACTTTATATTTTTTGTGAAATGGAATGAAATTCGATTCAATGCTAACAGAGGTCTGCAAGTTTGATTCTTTCCCTCGAACCAAACATTCCTTGCAATGTTTGGGTTGACAGTGATTCATTCATTACTTATTGGAGCTACTGGACAAAACCTCAACCAATGCACACTTCATAATTGGCCAAAGCACGGGCACCACATTCGGTGTTTCATGATGCTCTCACTACGCCACATATCCTCATTGATAGCATTTTCCAACAACACTTTTTACAATTATGCTATGAAAAATCAAATTTTAATAAGCTTTAAAAATGTAAAACGCTGTCTAACAAAGGGCATGCTTTTTGGCGCCTCCCAAATTTTTTTTCTTTTGACTTTTATATCTCATCTCCCCCAAATTTCACTCTAGCTAAACAAAACATGAGAGTCAAAGCTTGCCTCTCTCCCTCAAAGCTATACCTCGTTCGCCTCTCTCCCCGAAGCTATCCTTCACTCGCCTCTCTTCCTCTCCCTCGCTCGCCTCTGCTACATCACCCAAAAGGCCAAGAAAACACCATTTTCTCTCATTTGATACACTGTTTTGTGTGTTTGTCTCTTTTCTCATGTGCAATAATGGAGTTCAGTCGACTCCACTTTTAAACACCACCACCGGTCCTTCCCCATCTTCAAATTCTTCTTCCATAGTTCAAATCCCAACGACCCTTGGTCCTCTCATCCATTTACCATTTCCATCTTCACCCATTTCTCTCCATTTCAATCGCAACAACAACAATTGTCGTTGTGTTCTCGCTCGCTTTGCGGTCGATTCTGCACCTGCCCTTTTTCCCACAGATAACGCCAGCGGTAAAGGAGATGAGTCTTCTCCACAAGTTCTACTCCAAGTTAAGGATCTAACTGCTGTGATTGCAGAGTCAAAGCAACAGATTCCCAAGGGAGTATGTCACGCACTTCAACAACACACTGACCCTCATCGATGGGTACACCGACGATACAACCGTGACGGTCTTCACTGCGGGCCTCAGAGAAGGATAACTTTTTGAAGACCTTACCTTGGAGCCCTTTCTGGACATGGCGGAGCTCCTCAAGAGCATTCAAAGACACATCACCCTGGAGGAATCAAGGACAACTAAGAGGGAAATCAAAGGCAACATAAAGCCCTTTGCTTTGAGGGATAAGAAAGAAGGAAAGATACACAAGGAAGAGGAAACACATTTACAACAGACTAGATCCTGATCGTCCCAGGTCAGAGAAGTCATCCAACTATGTTGGATCCAATGCTGTGACACCCTTGAATGCTAGTCTGTCGGATGTACTCAAATCCATGAAAAATTGGGAAGAATTGAAGTGGCCCCCGAAGACACGCGGAGACCCTGCTAGAAGGGATAACGACAAGTACTGTGCGTACCACAAAGAAGTCAACCACAACACTAATGACTGCAAGAGTCTGAGGTATGAAGTAGAGCACTGGAACCGCAAGGGCAAATTGAAAGACTTCCTGAAGTCTGAGAAGTAGCCAGAACTAGGGATGGCAGTGGGGCGGATTTTCACGGATATCCGCCCCACCCAATCCGTATGGGGCGGATTTGGATATGGCTAAACAAGGTTTCGGGGCGAATATGGATATCCAAACAACATCCATCAAATATTCGGGGCGGATACGAATTTGGCCATATCCGCCCCACGAATATTCGTTTAAGTATGAAAATTTACATAAATACCCCTGACCCTTAAAAAACAGTGTAGTCAAAGCTGGCTTCCTTAAAAAATAGTGCAAAAAACTCACCACCTGATTCAAGCATCGATCATAGGAGTAATAGACTTCATCAAAGAGTTGCATCAAATTCTACAAGCATTAGAATCGAAGAAACAAAAAAAGAGCTTGAGCTTGGGTCCTAATCTGAATCCAAGGCCATTGCAGTTAACAACTCCTCTTTTAATTCTCGCCACTTTCGTCGTCGTCTAGTCACCCTCCCTTCAATTCTTCTGATGAAATCTCCGTTTTCCTCCACCACCTCCTCCATTCATCAACCTCGTCTTCTCCGTCTCCTCACTTGATCTACAAACCGCCTCCACTAGGTTCGCCACCGCAACCGCCACTGAACCTTGTGTTCTCAAGTGGTCACCATCAAATTTGAGGTGGAAGTCAAGTGAATCGTCCGTTTCGGCAACTGAGATTGGGGGTTCCATACTTTCATTCTTCTTTTTCTTTCTTAGATCTCAGATTTTTATTTTTTTATTTTTTTTTCGGGTTAAATGGGGCGGGGCGGATATCCACTTATCCGTCTGGGGTGAGGATGGTTTAAAAAAAATGATAAACGGATATGCAGGGCTGTTTTGGGGACCCGAAATCCCCAGCGGGGCGGGGATGGGTTTGCTCAAATCCGCCCCGTTGCCATCCCTAGCCAGAACTGACCAAGGATAGAGGGGAGTCGGTCAAAGAGGTAGAAAATGATACTCCTGGGATAATATACGTCATTCATGGAGTCAGACCAAATGAAGACTAGTCACACAGGTCCCGCAAGCGAACTCTGTTGGATATGCAGACACAACCCGTGGACGAGGACAAACACGTTTTCTATTCAAGAATTCAAAACCCAATTTCCATTTTGACCTTCACGAACAGGGACTTAGATGGAGTCTGAGCGCCACATAACGACGCCTTGGTCATCTCTGTGTCCATCGCAAAGTGGGAAGTGAAGAGATCCCCCTGTTGACACTGGCAGCTCGCTCAACGTTCTATTCTACAATGCTTTTTGCAGCATGGACCTAAAAAAGGAAATACTAATGCCATCAGAGTACCCGCTGATCGGGTTTAGCGGGGAGAAGTGCTTCCTCGTCGAAAGAATAAGGCTAGCCATAGTAGCTGGAGAGCCACAGTTAAGGAAGGACCTATTTATGGACTTCATGGTGGTAGACGCACCATCGTCCTATAACCTCATCCTGGGAAGATCGTGGCTACACCAAATGGAAGCAGTGATCTCCACCCTTCACCAGTGTGTTAAGTATACTGCTAACAACTCAGAAGGGAAAATACGTAGAGACCAACCTACGACACGAGGTTGCTACTATGCCACACTAAAACAGATAGAATGTTCCCAGATCCAACTACATCATGCAGAGCAGCCTGACCCAGTGCAAGGTCTAAAAACGGAAAGGGCTCCATTTTTTAGCGGTATAGGAGCAATCAACTCTCTCGCCCAGCGAATCGTAACGACAATGGCAAACAGGAACACGCCCCACAACATTCTATCAGTGCGGTGATCCGCCCCTTTGCAAGGCTTGCTTTTTAGTGACCTATGCAATGCCTCGACAGTCCGCTAAGTGATTCGCGAAAGCTATCCTAATTTGCTTCAAGGACAAAAACCAGTTTATCTCCATCAAAAGTTAGTTTGCTTTAAGTTGTTTGTTTTCTTTTTCATATTCAATATTGAGTTTAGAGTTCTTAAGAAGCTTATGTGATTCGCAATCATTTAAGAAATAAAACAAAAATTTCAGAAACAAGCTCTATTGATTTGGAAAGTTGTAACAACAAGCACATTGAGGCGGATACAAAAAACTATATACTGCGAACGCCTTGAGGCGGGTACAAAAAAATGACATACTGTGAACAGTCTGCAAGTGAGAAGAAAGATAAAAGCTGCTCGACCCCTTCCGAAGACACAACGGAGTCAAAAGAATAGAAGATGCTCGACCCCTTCCCAAGAAAAAAAGACATAGTGTAAGTGGGGATTGAAAGGACTGAGCAGACAGATTGCACCGTCGCATCACCCCATGGAGACAATAAATTTGCAGCATTGAACACCTCCCAGAGAGCTTTAATCTTCTTCAGGAACATCTCACCCCTTCTCACTTCCTCGAACGGCTTCGAAGCGAGTGGATAGGATGGTTGCAAGAGGTCACAATGCTGCCAAGGGAGGCCACTTTTCACACATGCGATACTCGGTGCGGCTGAGAGATACCACATCCGAAGACATCGCCCGTCAACCAACACTTCGGTCAACCACTGGTTAGCCGCGGGATCCGAGCGCACGAGGATACGAGTAGTACGGTGTAACACCAAGGCATCTCCCTTGGTAATAAATCTATACTACTCCGCGATATGAGAAGGAATTATGAGACCTCAGCAGATCAATTATGTGCCCACCTATATCAGGTGACCACATATAACGACAACTTTCGCCTTGCCTGAATGGCATAAACATCAATACACTCGGAGACTCCAGACACGGAGATACAACTTCAGCCTTTGAAAAACCCAAAGCATCTTCTTCGGCCTTTGAAAAATCCAAAGTGTCTTCTTCAAACAAAAACATTACAGAAGATAAACTTTGCGAAAGATACTGCCTACAACATTTGGGAACCACCATTTTATAGACATAACGGTTCACCAAACGGGCACTCAAGAATTAAATGCCAAACGTTGAATAACGTCTTGAAAACAGGAAGGCGACGGTTCCCAAGGAAACTAAGCGGAACATGTCAATCAATTAATGGCGATGCACACAACCCCATCAATTGAAAGGGAGTAATCGATACTCAACCGTCACACAACCTGCTCCGTAGACGTGTCACCACACGATCTATATTGTACACACAACACGCCTTGTAGGAAACTCTAGCTCTTCCTCTGCGGACCCATGGGCCTAACCTGATAATCAAACAACACCCCATCGCATGAATGGCGCGGACACCAGAAGATCCTAGTCGACCCTGGCATACAGATCGTACCTACAAATCGCTAGTCGGTTTAAGGTAACTTCTTGCACACCATGTTCCAAGAGGATGGATCAGGTTCACTTGACTCTTAGCAGACAAAACCTCCCTTCAAACCAGGCAAGCTTAGTCAACCATGACTAATGACGATAGCTTCTGGTTCATCTCGACAGCTAGTCCGCTTGGTGTGGGCATCGACGGTTTAGGAAGTGGAAGTCTAATCAGTGTTATCACGCTTGGTGACGATGACTTGCCAGGGGTCATTGCCCCCTTCACGGACAATGATCGCCGAACCTAATCAGGTAAGCCTAACTAGTGACGACTAGCGACAAAAGCTTATGATCAAACCCTGGACTTGTAGCCCCCAATGCGAGGGTGTAGATAGTCCAGACAGTGGGAGCCCAATCAGTCTCGAACTGATTTCAACGGCTCGCCACAGGACCACTGTTATTCAGCGTGGCCGCCGAATCACCAAACCTAGACTTGTAGCCTTAGCGCAAGGGTGTAGATAGTCTAGAAGATGGGAGCCCAGTCAATCTCGAACTTATCTCGACGGTTTGCCATGGGCCCGCTGCTTTTCGGTGCGGCCGTCGAAACACTCCCAAGTTTGTAGCTTGGTGCACTCAGGTGTGGATAATTTGGATGGTGGGAGCCTAGTTAGTCCTGAACTGATTCTGACGGCTTGCCACGAGACCACTGTTTTTCAACATGATTGCCAAACCCTCTCAAATTCGTAGCCCCCACCATACGGGGAGGGCATCGACAGTTCAAAAGGTGGAAGCCTAGTCAGTCTCAAACTGATTCTGACGGCTTGCCACGGGACCACTGCTCTTCAGCCTGGTCGCCAAACCCTTACTCCCCGAATCTATCATCCGCCCTGATAGGTCATAAATGATTCAGATGGTGGAAGCCTAGTCAGTCCCAAACTGATTTCGACGGCTTGCCACGGGACTACTGCTCTTCAGCCTAGTCGCCAAACCCTTACTCCCTGAATCTGTCGTCCGCCCTGATCGGTCATAAATGATTCGAATGGTGGAAGCGTAGTCAGTCCCGAACTGATTCTGAAGGCTTGCCACGGGACCACTGCTCTTCAGCCTGTTCGCCAAACCCTTACTCCCTGAATCTGTCCTCCACCATGATCGGTCATAAATGATTCGAATGGTGGAAGCCTAGTCAGTCCCGAACTGATTCCGATGGCTTGCCACGGGACCATTGCTCTTCAGCCTGGTTGCCAAACCCTTACTCTCCGAATCTGTCGTCCACCTTGATCGGTCATAAATGATTCAGATGGTGGAAACTCTGATTACATCAGTCACCTCCCTTTGAGGCAAGTCAAAAAATTTCTCCATGGTGGTTCGCTCCTCCAAAGTAAGAGAAGTAGTGGGGAACCTCCCTGCAGAAGAGCATGAGCAACGGTTAGTTAATCTATCATCAAGCGCATAAAAGTTGTAAGACAAGAGTCAAACTTACGAAGCAATCTGAACTGTCGTTCGAGCGGACAACCCTTGCATCGGAAATACTTTGAAACTGTATGAGCCAAGAAGCAAACTTTGCCAAAACTTGAAGTCATCAGGCAGTCTATCGAAGCACTTTGGCGTCCTCAACTTACAGACATCATTGCTCTGCAGTCGAGGAGCGGTAAGCAACTAGATCACACGTGGTGTCATGCTAACGCCGACCTCCCTAGCACAGAGCAGAATCATGAGGATAACCCTATATCCGTTGGGCCCCAACTGAGCCTGGGGAATCCCTAGCAGATTTAAGAACTCCCAGATCATGTCTAGAATCGGGAAACGCCTTCTAGTTTGAAGCATCCCCTGGTGTAAACAGATAAGACCATCAGAAGGCGACATTGAAGTCTGGTCGCCCGTTAGAAGATACAACGGTAGATCCTCCGAGACTCCAAACCTAGTACGAATTTCAGCAAGACTAGGTTCAGACAACAACTTGTCTTCAAAAAACTCTAGGCCCTCGGCAAAGACAACATCATCAAGAAAATCTTCTCGGGCCACGGGGAATACAAACAAACTCTTCTAATCAGAACGATATCTTCGAAAGCAAGAAAATTAGAAGAGTCAGATGCTGCATTATGGATGACCGATATAGGCGATGGGTTTTCGCCGAACCAACGCACGTTCAATTAATGCAGCGCGCGGCTCAAGTAGCGATTCAGATTCAGTCATCATGAGCGACACATCCCTTCCAGATACGACTTAGCGAACCGATGTGATGGTCCACTAACTCAGGGGGAGTAGCCGATGATACATAAAAACAGTCACACCCCTGAGCCGTACACGTGTCATGATGATCTCAAAGAACCACGGGTTCAAGCAACAACCCAATACGGATCCAGCCCGAGCGATTCTCAGCCCGCTCAACTCCAGCCCACCAGGTGGGCCCGGACTTTCACATCACGCTAGGCTCACACGTATCAAAACTATCCACGATACCCGTAAGCCATTTTCAGGCAAGTATCTCGAGGATTTGCTTCGGACGGGCAACCACCACTACTATTTGCTTCCAACTAGGAAGCAAACACCAGAGTATCTTCCACACATAGAAACGCCATTTGATGGAATGCTCTCGGATTGGAAACTATCTCCCGCATATCTAGAAGCACATAGCTAACATGAAACTTCCCTCCTGCATCACAACTCCTAATTAGAGAGGGATCTTCACAAAAATCTCTTCCCTAATCTACGCCTATGATGGTTTGGTTAACCTAGGACTCCTTGCACTATAAATATGACATGAGGTTGGTAAGCTAAGGTACGCTACAAATTCCCTATTACAGCATTACACATTCCCTATTTAGCATCGGAGTGCCATCGACCACCCCACGGTGGTCTGTGGCTCACGTGTACTACTTTTTTTTTTTTTTTTTTTTTCAAAATAGGGATGTTGACCCATTTTATTCATATAAAAATCCACGCCCGAAGGCTACATGACTGACCCAATAGGGTTAACTAAAAAGCCGAAACAAAGCCTCACAAAAGATAGGATGCACCAATACAAGCCTAGACAAAATCAGTCTTTGTACCTTTTGGTTTCTGTCCTAGTTCTATTGGATTTTCGGGGACAAATGCGGATATCTTTGGTGTGGCGCCTCTTATTCATCTTTCCGTCTGACATAGCCCCTAAAGCCAAATCACTGTTCGCTACCTGTGGATCAAGCTCAGATTCTGAGTTGACGTCATCACTATCCTCACTAGAACTTTCGATTGTACTGAGGTCGAATTTCGTCGGTCGAAGTAACCTATTTTCTCTGAACAAAGATATAGCCTGATTCAAGTTGTCTCCGACTCTTTTATAATCCGGGGAAGTTTTGATAGCATATTTGTCAAAATGTCTCTTTAACCTGAGCAGAGACTGCAAATCATCATCCGAGAATTCCTGCACTTGCTGACCCTGTATAGCATCCTCTAGCTCTGTGCTAGTAGCACCGATAAATGGGTTGCAGGGCGCTGGCTGAGGCGAAGCCTCGACCCCTGTCTTGGTGCAGGGCGTAGGCTGGGGCGAGACCACTTCCACTGCCTTGGTGCCGGGCGCTGGCTGAGGCGAGACTATGTTCTCTGGTGTGGTGCATGGCGCGACATTGGCGCAGGCCACGTCCACAGCCTTAGTGCAGGGCGCTGGCTTGGGCGAGGCCATGGCCTCTGGCTTGAGGCAGATCGCTGGCTGGGGAGAAATCACGACCCCTCTTGAAGGGTAGAGCACTGGCTGCTGCGAGACCGGTTCTGGCTGAATATCAGACCGACTCAACGCCCCCGCTGTGAAGGTTGCATCGCTCGGCCTCCCTGACCGGCTCACGTGTACTACTTGTGCAGGTCAAACAGGTCAGCGGGAACATGTCTAAGCAGGGAGCAAAAAATGACTGCATCAATGGGTAAGCTAAATCTTCCATTTGATCAACATTTCTCGAATTAAGGTCGAACATTTATGTTGTGTATCTTCAACTTCATTGATGTTGCCGAGTTTTATATTTGGGCGTCTTTAATTTGCTCATGATTTTACTGAGTTCTAAATACTCTCATCAACAGATTCAGTGTTGACAATGTCAGCTCTCTTGAGGAGAATGTGGGTGATTTTGGTGTTGAGGAGGTAAGAATCGATAAAAAAACAACAACTTATTGATTTTGTGTTTATTCAATGGTTCATATTATTATACTTGAATGTGTTATGTGCCTAGGTTCCCAGCATGATTAGGATTTTTTTTTTTTTTTGACTTAATACTAGGTCAGCCGCCTAAATTATTGAACAAGGTTTGTGTTTATTACTTGTTGAAAATGAACTTGTGGTACAAGTTCGATGGTATATTGAAAAAGGCATTGCAAGTTTTATGTGTTTTACTCTTTGAATCTTTACTATGTATTGCAAAAGCTTGTGAATCTCTTTCAAATAAGTTTAGGGTTACAAGAAACTGCATACTCCCTTTTGCAAATTTCAACTACTAGTGTTTAAGGTGCCAATTTATATGTTCGTCGAGGCTATTGAGAAATTAGGTTGCACATGCCTTTGTGATGCTATTCTATCAAACATTTTATTCTATCTGCTAGTCCTTGAAATCAGTTAATCAGATGTTTACTTATACTTTTCGTTTCACATAAGCAGTTGCTAGGTTTTTATTGTATTTGTTCATAATCATAATAAGCTATCAAGCAACTAAGATGTTAGAGTTCTCGTTGCTAGCATTTGGTTACAACGTAGGTGATCTGAAGGTTTCAAATGCATGCTTGTAAGGCTTATTCCTTCATTTCCTTGAAATAAAAAAAAATTGAAACGCCTTAACTCACTCCATGTCGGCTTGACTTTTTTTTTTTTTTTTTAAATTTTTTCCTGTAAATTAAGCTAGCACCTTTTTCTTAACACCTTCATGATTTTGTTGGGGGCTTCCTTGCGTTCTTTTAACCCATTTCCAAGACCACTGCATAAAGTAATATGACATGATGTTGTTCTTTTGTTTGCACTGGTAGAATGCTTGCAAGAATGGATGGTTCTTGGGTAAAGATGTAGATGAACTTATGATCATGGCAAATGAGGTTTGTTAGCATTATTTTCTAATCTTTATTTAATAAGTCATTTTAATACTTGACCTTTTATACTATAAATATGTTCTTTATATAATTTTTTTGATACTTAGATAGGAAAGAGTCTTGTACTCCAGCTCATGTTAAAGTTGAACCTCCTTCCATTATATCAATAATTATGTTCAGGTATGAACTAGCTCCCGTTGCTTTCCTATTCTCAATAATTTAACTATTAAAAGATTATGTGAAATAATATTAAACAAAATTTTAGGTGCTGATTGCGTACTGGAAATATTGCATAAGTTAGTAACAGTGGCAGACTCAACATTTTATTCAAAAGGGGGCAAAATGGCAAGCAAAAAAAAATTTTCTACACGAGTTAGTAAAATAAGAAAAATACAACTATAAAAATACATTGCATATACCAAATTGAATAAGTGTAATCCAATTTTAAGCCAAAATAAGGTAACAATATCAATAAACTTAACAAGGGGCAAACGAGCGTAATAACTAGAATATATAACTAAAATCACAAAATAATTAGGATAAATTTACGAACATAATAAGATCATAATACAATTTCATCTAAAAATGTTTATATGAGGCTCAAATTTTGTACGAGTTGGCTAGTGACATATATTTTAATTGAATTCTTTAATTATTATTTTAGATATTAATTTCAAATATTTTTTGGTTTGAGGTTTTACGCTACTTGTGAACAAGCATTTCATTGCTTTAATGTTTATAATTACATATAAAATAGTGTTGAAAACAAAAAAAGTAGGGAAATGTCAAAATGACAAAATTGTATAGACATAAAGAAATCATACGCTCCGAGAGGACCAAAAATAAATTTTTATTAAACTAAACAATTTTTTTTATGTTTGCAATTACTATAAAATGAAAATAAAAATTAGGTAAGTAACAATGATAAAAATAGTAATTATCAATAACCATAAAAAAAATGCGCTTGATGAGTATTGAACTCAAGTTGTTTAAAAAATTTACAAACTTTCAACCACTACACCAATAAAAAGATGTAGAAATGATTAAATGAACAATTTACATATTGTATTATACATTATAAAATTAATTTTTTTATAGGTTAAGTATATAATAAAATTATTTTAAAAGTTGAGGTCCCCCCCCCCCCCCCCTCGCTTCTTAGTAGGTCCGCCCCTGGTTAGTAACATCTGTTTAGAAAAAGGCGGAAATGCTAGAAATTGTTTAAGGACAATCGGTAGCTCACCGAGGAGAAACGTTGTTTTTTAGTTTTTTCATTGGACAGGGTATTTATAACTCTCAGGGTTGTTTAAGATTTCACACAAATAGAAGAAGTTGAAGTACTGATTATCTTCTAATTCATTTCTAGTCTAGATTTGGAGCATATGTGGAGGATTTTTGTATAAGAAATCTTGCATATTTATTATTTCTGTGTGTTTGCACAAGGCTTTCATTATTCCTCCAAAACCCAAAAGTTCAGTTGTTGATCTTAAACCAAATACCACTTGAAAGCAGGTTTCTTATGAGTAATTTTTTTTCAAAAATCAGCACCTGTAGGGACCATAACAACTAAAGAACCTACCCATAAAACCTATGCTGTTTCATTTTCATCGCTTTCCTAGCTTACCTAGGGTGGTCTTTGAATCAGAAGAGTTAAGCAAATTAACAAGGCCCATCTTCTAAAATGGATTTGGATATTTGGGAATGAAAAAAAAGCTCAGTGGAGATCATTCCAGCCAAATATGGAGCATCTCCTCAGGATCGATTCACCAAAAATTGTCATGATTGGTAATCCCATGCACCTTTTTTTACTCTCCAATTTTATTTTTTCGTTTTTCTTATGAATTTTGGGTGGTAAGAATTGGACTACAAGAGTGATAAGACTCCATATTGTGCTTTCTTCAAGAACGCCCCATATAATTTGAATTTGGTTTGTTCACATAATTTCTTACAGTTACTTCTTTATGGGATTATGATCATGGTATGATGGACTAGATGCCAAATGATTGGTTTGAGTAACTAGCAATGATGATTATTTTTCATGCTCGTGCTCTGATTTTCACCGGAATAATGCTTTATCCCTCTTTAATTTGTTCCAATTTTCACAATGTTTCGGTTGCTTACAATTTTCAGAATTTCAAGCTAGACAAATTAAATCTTCCCTGAAGTCAGTTCCAACTAAGACTTAAATTTGACAACTTCATGCTATGCAAAATCTTCAGTGAAGTCAACGTTGTTGGCAAAGCATGCCAACCACAATCACCTGAAGTAGCTAATCTGCTCATCTTGAACAAATGTGAGTCCTCCCGACAGCCCTGGATAATCATTAGGAAGGTAGCTACATTTCTCAACAAGTAGAAATGATCATCTCAAATTCAAGCAACATTTCTACTGGTAATGAAGGATAAAGAAGACAACACAGAGAATAACTTTCAAATTTCAACTATATATTTCCATGACAAATCTTCATATGTTGCCAAATTTTCAGGAGAAGAATGATTGCAAAATGAATCTTCCATCAAAATAGGTTAGTCTCCACTCAGATTAGTGACTATGCTAAAAAAATATAGTTAGAGTTTGCTAATACCGGTTAGAGCACAACTAACTTTAGCTGTTTGCAGTAACTCGTGTGAGCGTGTAGTGGGTGTAGAAGTCCACTGGATTCTAACTGAAACTTAAATGCGTTGTATATTTGCTTACAGGAAGCTTGAGTTGTAGCTTGGTCGGGAAAAAGTCATATAGTACAAGGTTTGAATAGAAGTATGAAGATAGATCCATTGGAGGCTGAAGGCATATATCAAGCCATCGAGGGTATCCCCGAGAGCAAACCATCCTGGTGTTGATTCACCATTGACAAGATAGGCGTTTTATCAAATGATATTTTGTTTCCCTCTAGAATTAGAATTTCTTGCCATAAGGTTATTTGTTGTTATAAACAAGGATTGTCATTGTTCAGTTATGTAATTTTTTGTGGATTGTTGATTAAAAACTACTATTCATGATTTCTTGGTCTTGGATTGTCATTATTTTTTTTTTAAATATATAGTGGAACTCATATTTTAGTTGGAACCATATGAAAATCCTTATAGTGGATAAGCCTGCTTCTCATATCTTTTGGGCACATAGTCTTCTAGATGAAAGATCTCTTCTCTTGAACCAATTTTTTTCTTGTGGACAGTGGGTCATGGGAAAATCCTTATAGTGGATAAGCTGATTAGCAGAGGTGTCGAAATTCCCAACAGGTGCCCCCTTTGTTTAGTTGCTGAAGAAAGTTTGGAACTCATATTTTATCTCCTGCTCTTTTTTTTCACTAGCCAAATTTGGCTCAACTTATGTTGGCAAGCAAATGCTCCTGCTCCTGCTCCTGCTCCTGCCTCCTTGTGCTCAATTCTTCTTCCATTGCCCATTGGGTCTCTACTTGGAAGAAGGACAACTTATCTCTCATAGGTAACATGTTGGTTGTGGATCGGGCTTCTTATTGCCACCCTTTGGGTCCTGAAAAGAGAGAAACTCCAGAAGAAATTGTGTATACTTATCAATGACATCAAGTCCCTCCTTTGACACTGGGGCTATACTTGGGAGAAGTTAGAAGGGGTGGGTTCCTTTACACCTATGTTTGATTAATTGGGGTAGTATTTTCAATTTGTAATCTCTATTCTTCTCTAATATTGTATCTCTGCCTGCCTTGTGACTAAGCCAATGGCCTTTGTATTCCTCTCTGTTTTCAATCGTTCAAAGTGAGAATATTATCCAGAAAAGAAAGGACTAGATGACGAAGGGGTTCTCAATAATAAAATTAAAACCTTTAGTATCTAATGCCTTGTGACTCAGCCTATTGTATATCTATGGATATCAGGTTCCTGCATTAATAAAAAACCTCAAGTATCTATTCCAATCCGGTGGTTATATTATAGATCATGCTCTTTATATTCGTAGTGGTTGACGCAAATAAGATTTGGTTGTTTTTCATGCATATTTAATCAGTAGGATGAAGAAAATCATTGTTTGTTCTAGCAAGATTTATAACCTGTGGATATATCTTTATTGTTTATTTGATAGGATGAAGAAGAAGAAAATGACTATATGTATTTTGAAGAAATGACTTCATGCTATGTTTAAATGTTTTGTAATAACTAATGAGATTTATTTAGTTTACCATGTATTGAACTAGTACGATTATTCTATAAATGAAGATTTTCTTACATTGTCGGATTCTATTTACTGATGCACTTTCAATAGCAGGTACAACATTGCAAATGATATTAATATAGCTGAAAATAAATTGGTAAAAAAAAAAATGTCGTACACTTTTAAAGTGCTGTGGTTACTAATTTTACAACACTCTAAAAACGTTGTATAAAATTATGTAACATCATTTAATAAAAGCTATGAAAAATGTTACAATACAACAACATGTTCTAAACGCTATTGAAAGTGTTACAACAACGTCTAAAAATGCTATTAAAAGTAGCGCCCCAAAACGCTATTATAGAGACAAGATTTTTAATAACGGGGGCTGTTACAGCATGTCATTTAATGCTATCATATCCTCTGTTATAGTGTTTTTGGCATGGTATAAATGAGAATTTTTGTAGTAGCATCTTCTTTGTCCGTCATAGAAATCCATTGCAAACATAAACCATTTGTAGTCAGGATGAAGGAAGACCACTGTTTTGAAACCACAATAGACAGATGTCTGTCGATTTAGCTTTTGGGGATGGTGGCTTGGTTGAAGAAGCATGTGCCATGTTCCCCTCCCCTCCCTCCGCCAACAAAGGGATAATTTCAGCCATTCATTTGAAGTTATAATATACCATATGGTTTCTACCAAATTCTACAGGGACAAGTTTCCCAAGGAGAGCAAACATGCGAGAGCCACAATTCTGTTACTCGTTATGCAAATGTGGAGGACAGGACACAGTACACAGTACACACGGGAGTGGAAGCGAGTTGCTGTGGCAATCCTTTTGCACCACAGGCAAAATATTACACATCCAAGGTTCACCCACTCTGTCAAACCAATTTTAATCATTCAAACCTTCGGGCATACATTCCAAATGTTAGTCATCAATTTGGAAACAGTATGCGCAGCATCTGCATAGAATCACATCGCCATAGATATCGAAGTAGCCATCATCCAATATGGAATGATGGAAATAAATACATTCAACAAGGAAAGGGGTCATAACACCCGTATCTTTAGCAAGTAGCTAGAACAAGTCAAGTCCCCTATATTTGAACGTTGGTGAAATGTATTTTCTCAAGCAGCTGACTTCTCAATTTGTGATCCTAGAATAATTAAAAAAGAAAAAGAAAAAATTACAAAACATGCATGCGCCCTTTTGGGTAGCTACAACCCATGGCTGTCACCTGCTGATAAAATACAAAATGCGAAAAGAGAATTTCAATATCAAATAATAATCTTCCATAAAAGTACATCCATTCCTGCAGAGCTTTTTGCAAGAACTCCTGGTCATTTTCAAGAGAAATTCTCAATTGTTTAAGATTTTTGAGCGAGGATCATTCAATATGATTTATACCTGTTAACAATCGAAAACCTAACTGCTTACATGGTTGGCTTATTATTGTGCAGGCAGTGGACACAAGATTGTTTTTGGTTTTTGACTTATGTCACTGGAAAGACATAAGATGACATGGAAATAGTTTTTAGGCTCACATGTACCATCTGATGGGGAACAAAAGGACTAACAGCAACAAGAGGGGATCAACTGAAGATCCCCCTTCCTCTTTAGAAATAGGACAATTCAGAAAATTAAAAGTAAATGAATGGAACATATGCAAACCAATTAGCATGCAACAAAAAATGCTTTAAAATTTCTATGAAAAACAGGCAGTTTCAGCTACTAGCTCATTTCGGTAGTAAAGTATTGCTTTATGAGAATCACGAGAATGGTCTATAATAGGTATTGAATCAAATATTAGTGGCACCTTAACCTTGAGTCAATAGGAATGCAATCAGGTCACAGCAAAGTGGATTCAAATTAAACAAGATCTGCAATCAACCCTGCTCGGACAGACTTGTGTGTTCATAACAAAACCAGTGCAACTTGGGAGTTACTATGTTGAGATAGTTACCAGTCATGGAATATGACAATAAGTCAGGAAGCAAATAAAAAGGAAAATATATAAAAGTAAAACTGAAACAAAATGAAAGCTTTCGTCGTAGCAACGGATTTGTCCTTTCAACTACTTCATGTAAGACTGACTGATGTTCTAAAGTTACTAGATAGAGTTGTGAAGGAGCCCATATTGAAAAGATGAAAAAGACGTCCATTTCATATCTTCATTCCCAAATCTTCAATTTTTTATCCGATGATGTTACTGCTGTGGCCGACGAAGTACTGGGATCTGGCAATGAGAAACAGAAAGCATAGTGAAATACCACACTGCAATTTATTGGTAGTAATATTGTTAATTGAAAAATAAAAATTACAATCAGACTCAAATCAGGAGACACATACTATTTACAATATGTGCTATATTCTGTTGCAAAACTAAGTAATAATTGTCTTGCAATTGCTAATGTATTAATCAGGACAATATCGAAAGATGGATTATTGTGATGGCAAGTTGACCATCTCTAGATGATAATTATGATCAACTTCTGTGGCGGCAATACTGAACAAATTAATGAGATAAATTTTGCTCCATTTGAGCTTCCCATAGATTGGGAGGGTTGCCAAGATGTCGGGTCAAGATAACTCCTATAGGCACCTCATAACTGTTTCAGATGATAAACCAAAAACAGATAATTCGTACTTCCCTGCCACTGCATGTAGCCTGTGGATTGATGTTAACATGGTGAAGATATATCCTAATATTGTGTTACAGGAGTTTCACAATCGTTTCGTCACTTGAAAAAGTAAAACAGTCTCAAAATACAGTTGCTTCAGATATTAGCTTATAAAGGTGGAAAGTGGGAATCAATGTCAACAATCGTTAAGTTCAAGCTATGGCACTAACCTCAACCCCATTGGGACCTATTCGATTGCGAGAAGTAAAATTGAGTACAAGGGAAGCAAACTCATCAGGTACATCTTCCTGCAGACCAAAATTTTTAAAGTAAAACAATAATGTCCAATGGAGTTGACTATAAGCATGCTAAGTGAGCAAATAATTTGGACGAGAACCTGTATAGCATGACCAGTGTGTCGAACAACCACCATTTGAAACTTGCCTTGCATTTGACCTATTGTGAGAGATCTGTTAACAATAATACGCTTAGTGTCTGTGTATATCAATTGATTATAATAACTGTTCATCAGGTCAATATTAGATAACTGGACTGATAAAAAAAGGGTTTTTTTTTAGTTTGGCCCTTATGTTTAATAGATTTTGGCCTTCGTTTTAAAATTTAATTGGGTCAAAACCGTTAGGTCAATGTAGTTGACTAGTTATATTTTCTGTGGACTGAAATACCCTAACTTAAGGCATTTGCCTTGCATGTGCAATATTTACAAATTCACCACAAATCATAATGCAAATTTCAAAGTAATCCAAAGGATGAAATATAGGGATAAAGTTACCCATCTTCTCCATCTTTCTCCCTTTCCAAGTGCATCTATAGATATCACGTTCTTCTTTCCTGATCTCTCATCTCACTACCGTCAATCTCAGGCACTCACCACAATGAGACCCACCTCATTCCAATGTTTTATTGTTTGTAGATTTACAACAGAGATTCACAATCAATAAGAGATGCATTTGATATGTTGTTATAACAACTACAAATGTGAACTTGAACAATCTCAAACTCAAGCTTTCAAATAATAAAACAGATTGAATACATTCTACCACAAGCATAAGGACATCCAATGATCAGTGAGGATATCAAACAGCCACAACTTGAGTTTAGTGGTTGTGGTCTCTTAAATCCAACGTAACAAAACAAAACAAAACAGTAACTTGTATTTACAATTCAACAATGCAGTAAAGTAGAAAGGCCCAAACCAGAACCAAACTGTAAACCAAAATTCTCTTAACAAAACTTCAAACATAATAAAAATAGCTGTAGTGATAGCAAATGCCTGAATTTCAAACTGAGAATCATTCTGATTTTCACAAAGGGGCCATTCTACATAGTTGACATCAAAACATATTCTAATCAACACCATCACCACTTTCTTCCTTCAACTTTACATGCAAAAGATGATGATCCAAAACCTGGAGTTTTCTCTTTCATCTTTACATAACTTAGGGATTTCATTGCAAAAAATATGGAGTTGTATGGCAGCTCTTTAATTTTGACGAGGTTCCAGTCTTGAAGTGGAAGAATTGATGTTGCTCAACTTTCTAATGTGTTTGTGTTGATAGGATAAAATCTGATGGGAGCAAATGAAGGAGTGCATAACTGGGCTGATGGTTCTGATTGAGTTCTTCATCCTTTTTTTTTGGGTTTGGTGTTTGCTGCACTCACAATTGAGCTGGCTGTGAGTAGTAGGCAGTTCCTTGCCCCCGCTGCTTTGGGGCTCATCGTGTTGTCATTATGGATCTTCATGAACTACCAATGGGGCAAGTGGAGCAGCAGACTAAGGAGTTTGGGCAGACCATCCAAGAGGAAAAACCACAAAGGACACGAGCATGAACATATCATGTAGAACATGATATCTATAGATGCATTAGGGAAGGAAGAAAGATGTATATTTCATCATTTGGATTACCTTGAGATTTGCATTATGATTTTTGGTGGATTTGTGAACATTGCACATGCAAGGCACATGCCTTAAGTTAGGGTATTTCGGTCCACAAAGAAAATTTGACTAGTCAACTACTTTGACCTAACGATTCTGTTAGAAAATGAGGGTGAGACACAATTAAAATTTAAAACGAAGGTCAAACTCTATTAGACATAAACAAATGAGGGCCAAACGTAAAAAAATCCAATAAAAAAAAAGAAAAAGTAATGCATATAGCAGATAGAGATATTGGTCTAGATTCCTTCTAGGTAGAGTAGCCACGCACAATAATTAGGATGAAAGGGGTGAAAGTATAGCCGGGCCAATAAAGAATCTTACCTGAGTTAACACTGATCTCAACTCTGAAATTTACAATTCAAGACAAAGACCTCAACATACACCTTTCTAGAACAAAGCGGACGGACTTGCCCATGCATTGCTCAATATGATGATTATTTATTTATTTATTTTTAATTTAAAAAAAAAAATTTATGTTTTTTCGAGTTTCCATATTTTTTGGTACTATTTGTTGCTCCAGATTCCATTTAAGTATAGTGTTTGTTATTCTACAATAAACATTGACGCAATTCGTCTTTTGACAAAATTGGTAAACAACAAGGGCATGTCATACTACGATACAGATTACATAGATCACTTGGCCATACCCTTATCTTCGGGGCATGGCCAAGGGAATACCTCCCTCTCCATTGAAAATTGATGACTTGTTGTTTCAATGGACATCAGATCCTCGCGGTGGATGTTCTCTGCCACGTGTATGGCCACGTGGGAGGTATTCCCTTGGGCATGGCCAAGAGAAAGATTGCAACGAAAAGAAACAATCTTTTCGTTGCAATCTTTCTCTCTTCTCTGCAGTGGAATACCTCCCTCTCCATTGAAACAACAAGTCAAGCTTACATCCCTCCATTTTACTATACAGTTTTCTAAATCTCCAATTCTCCATATAGTCGTCAAAATGGACCCCTCTGCAATGAATATCTCATAAAAAACATCTTTATTTCCACTTCTCATAACATCGGCTTTCCTCTCATCTCTGGTGAAGCAAGGAATTCAACACTCCATCATAGGGGATGAAAAAGAATTAATAATTCTAATAATAAGTAAATAGTATGGTGGGGATCAGGAAGCCCGGGCACGAAGTCTAAACCAGTGTTCAAAATATCGTTACCTTTGGGACATATCAACCCATGATTTTAGGATAAAAGTTGGGATATTTTGAGATATTTTGTCAAATATTATTGAAATATCATAGACAGTGATGAGCACTATGCAAACTGCGATGTGCAGAGGATATATCTGGATGTTTTGAACATTAGTAATCAACCATTCTCCCCACACGGCACTGGCATTGTAACTAACTCCCTGATTCACTAATTCTTGTGCGAGTCCACAAGTATTCATCGATTCATAACAATATCCATGGGGGGATGATAAAGGCTAATAGCATTACTGAAAACCAAATACTGGGGATTTTTTGCTAACCTATTAACAAAAATATTGGGGAACCAGGTTTTTTTCAACCAAGATGATGTGGCATGATATGGGAGGATGATAAAACCCTCGAGATATGTGTAATGATTCTCATTTTATGCCACATCACCCTAGATGCAAAACCTAGTTTCCTAGCAAAATTCATCCATTAAATGAGGGCGTGGTTGGCAACTTTTTCTTGATAGCAAGCTCTCAAGAACATATAGGTAGATAAATCTTCTTGTACAAAGTAAGAATTTGATGATGATGAGGTTGCCGAGCAATATCTTCTTGTGGTAGCAATTTTATGGAGGTGACCAAAGGGTTTCATTCCATCATAGATCTTGGACTGGAAAACACTAATACTCTCGTTACTCTATTCATAGGCATATTAGCATACAAAAAACCTATATTAAGGTAGTGACACCAAGCATGCATGAAAAATATTATGCCCAACTTCCAAGGAGCCTCTGTTGATAATACGCAAATAAATCCTAGATGGGAACTTGGTTGTAAATGAGCTTTACTAATTCAAGATCAAGGAGAAGAGCATATGCAAGATTGGCTTCGAAAAAGCCTATGGCCATGTTATTTTGAAATTTTTTACTGTCACCTAGGTAGGATAGAATTTGATGGGGGTGGAAGAAATGCTTTAAAAGGCTTTACACCTAAGTCGAGAGGTAACCCCTTTCTTACTTTTTGTTCACCACTATTGTTGAGGCATTAAGTAGTCTTATGCTCCAAATATATGAAAGGCGGAGTTATCTGGATTGGCAAAAGGGGCTCCCATGCAACTTTCACTTTGGTGAGAGCAGTGGAGCCTGAAACAACCTAGCAACCATGTTACTCTCACTTTCATTTCTTTGCATACTTTTAATGCATTTTTCAGAATTGTTTTGTGTGGAATGGATGTTTACAAAATCAATTCTGGATATTCTTATGCCATAGAAATTAAAGTTTAGAAATAATGCTGTTAGAAAACTTTTGAGGTCGCTGACACCTTATACTATATGGTACAGAATTTGGTTTGAAAGAAACAATTGGATCATTGATGAAGTTGCTTCAGTGCGAAGAAAACTTTTTTTAGCTTGACTCTGGGAATGGGACCATGATTCCCTGCAATCATCTGGAAAGTTCTCAAAGCTTGTAAGACTTTTTTCATCACCCAGCAGCTATCCCTTTGCTAGTTATACAAGCCTAACAACTTGACATGTACTCCTATTACACATCCCCCTCCCTTTTTGGTTGACATTTAACTAGCACACTTCAAATTAGGACAATATAATGTGCTGTAAAATCTCTTTATTTTGTTTGTACTTAAGTTCTACCTTATCTCAAAAAAATAGTTTAACATCACTTGCCCAAAAAAGCCAATTTCCCCTCCCCTCCTGTCCCCACCTGCACCCGACCGAAGGATCCGTCATCCTTAATCTGATCCAATAGCTCTTGTAAGATGTAACACGCGTCCAACTGTCAGTTGCACTTAAAGATTATATCCCCTTTATTTTGTTAATTTTCACATCTTCATTTCTACTTCAATCATCTCATCTGTATTGAAAAGAAAAAGAAACTAATTTCCCTTTAGCAGATTGTTGGTTTCAAATGGTCTCATAACATCAAGTATCATCCTAGTCCTACTAGAACAATTGAATGCCTTAAGAGTTTGATGGAGGCCAAGGGTTATACTTAGCATTGATGTGAACTGTGAATAATTTTTTTAAAGGGTAAAAATATTATTAAAACTTGATCGTAAAAAGATTACAATCCCGACTTTAAAAGGATTAAGGTCCTAAAATAATGTTGTCCCAATTCACATACAATGACTCAAAATACATCCCTTTGAATAATGGAAAACCCAACCCCAAAGAGTAAGAAGCACTTCCATAACAATGACTCCATCATCCAAGGCCTTATCCCGAAAGATTCTAGTGCTCGTTTCATTCCAGATTGTCCAACAGAACACAGATGGCAGCACAACCCATAATTACCTTTCCTCTCATACTAAGATGACTCGGTTTCTTTCAACTCCTCAAGAGTTCTTGTGTTGAAGCAGGCATAACCCAAGATAAACAAAACATGCCTATAAAAAGCATCCATAACTTGTTTACCAAACCGAAATAAGAAGATCACTCGTGGACTCTACCTCCGAATTGCACAACGAACACATCAAATCTATGTCCAATCATCTATGCGCCAATTAAACCTTAGAAGGCACATTCCTCATTGTTTGCCTGAATGTATGCTATCTCTGTTGGCCTCATATAATTAGATGTACACAATGATTTCCTCTAGTAAGACTTACAAGAGGAAAAGGAAGTGCATATGCAGCAGACCCCATATTATACGGTTAGCACCCACTCCTTGTGTCTTCAATTATTAAAAAGTAAAAGGTCACTCAAGGTGTGTCAACTGTATAAAGTCATCAACTGAAAATATCCCGACATTTCGAAAAAATTTAGCACAATGATTCTGCTGCATGGTTTTTGTGTTCTTCTAATCACCAACTTTTTATTTAAATTACAAACTGTGGCACAATAACTTTAGATTATGTTGCCTTCATTGAAGTAAAAAATGTACTGAAAGAGTAAGTATACATTCAGCCACTGGTAAGCTAAAGAGACTCTACTGCTAACCAGCAAGGTTTTCCAAATTGATTACCAAAATTTCAAACCTCAGGTATAGTAGACTGAAGAAAAATAAGCCAGGACCATATGAGCCAATACTTTTAAAATCAGTTGCCTCTTATAAACTTCATTGTTCTTTAAAGTTTGTTATTCCTCTCCAACCAAATACTCAACTACATATAGCATAAGGTAGTAAAAAAAGACCACATCACTTTCCCAACACATCAAGCCAATATTCTTGCTGGTATGTATGGATGATATCATCATCACAAGCAGTAAACTGAGAGTGATTAAGATCTGGGCTCTCTAACTTATCAGAGCAGCAAATGAACTAACAGAATGTATGTCCGAAAGATGAATATGCTGCATAGAAATAATAGGTACAGATGAAATATCAGGCAAGTATTGCTACTAGCAGTGCAGTATTATTCATGAAAATAGCAATAGCAGCACGCTATGTTGCAAATAAAACTACAAGGATGCATATGCAAATGCAACATTAGGTACATGCTGCAATGAACACTTTTAAGTCAAAGGATCTCCTCCCTTCTATAATGTCCAAAGATGCAATTATACAACTATAAACAAAAATTTGGGCACATGTCAGAAATAACCTGTCTAGTCTGTCTGTTCCTGCTAATAATAAGAGCTTTGGCACAGGACACGACAAAAACAGATCAGAAAGTCCTTCGTACCTGACAATACAATTAAAAAGTTCACTTGTAAGACTGACTGAACAAAATTAATGTCAAATAAAAGACAGTTTATCTAGCAAGATTGCAGTAGCATAAGATGAATTTTATTAAAACAAGTTTATCCTGAGTGACGTCTACAGCCAAGGCACATGAAATTTCACAACTTGTGTCCTCACGCAAGATATTTCACAAATTAACCAGATCATTATTTATTTCGGAAATAGAAAAAGCAAAAGAAGCCATTTGATTACACTAGCTTTAAATAAACTATAAACCAGGATTCCAGTAGCATTCATGAAGATTCTTCTGCAAGTATCTGATGGTACAGGCTGCTCTATGGGTTCAAAGTATGATATTCATGACACAAATAAAAAGATACTCTTGTGAATGAAATGACTGTGTGGTTCATCAATGTGTCACCCACTTCCCAAATGTCAGAGAAATAGATAATCCGATTTATTAGATCTGGTGCTTTTGTACAAACAAATCAAGATCCAGCACTTAACCCTCAAGAGTCAAGACTCCATCAACATATCATCAAACTCATAAAGACAATAGAGGTGACAAAGGAGAACCTAATATGAGGCTCCAGTTTCATTAATATTCCAATAGAACAAATACCTTCAAGATCCAGACCAAAACCTCTTAGAGATGTCCAATTACAACCTTAGGATTGACTTCATCAAAGGATGTATCAGGAGGCACCAAGCCGCATCTCACCTCATAAACTCCCCAATCATAGCTCATTCTGGCCCAAGAATGACTTGTTGAGTTTGGGAGTTGCCATTATAGGTTGGTTATGCTGCATATGGTTTCATGACATCAAGCTAATCCGTTGTTGAATATATGATAGGATACACCAATGAGTTAATTACAGGAAGGTGTTTCCTCGTCACAGCCCCTATGTGTCTAAAGATTGCCCAATCTCATAAGACACCTCATCGTCGAATCTATTGCACCCACGGACATTCCCCTATCATCCTTTTTCAGAATATATGAAACACATTCGAATCAAAATGAGATCAGAAAATTATATTCATATATTCAACAATATATTCGAAAGAAAACCATCAGTAGAAGCTTCAAAGTTGAGTGAAGATTCGTGTTGAGAGAATACTTAAACCTAAATAGGTTTGATTTAGGAGAATAATATGGATAATTTGGATATTTGAGTTTATTAAGTGGGTGCCACGAGAATTTTTTTTTATCAGCAAAACAATAGATTAGATTGCATAAACAAAATGAGAAACAGGGAATGAGCGAGACAGGGGACATACCCTGGAATACAACAAACAACAAACAGACTGAGTATTCCTTCTTGGGTGCCATTAGTTCTTGTAATTCAGTCAGACACCCAAATTAAGCCTCGACTGTTAAGTCAAGGCCGTGGACTAACGAAGAACATCCCAAGTTTTCTAATGCCAAAACTGCCTTCATGTGATGCAGACACCCAAATTTGGCATGCATCTCGCACATGCGAAAAGGGAAATATAGTTTGTCGTATACGTGTCACTTGATCTGTAACAGATCAACGGCTGCTATCAAAGCTCCCTTTTACCTAACCCTAAACAGATCGTTCATTACTTCGATAGCAGCTACGATCGACTGAGGGAGAGCGACCGAGGGAGAGAGGGGTTCTTTGTCGATTGAGGGAGAGAAGGAGAGCAACTGAAGGAACTGGTTCTTCGTCAAATGAGGGAGAAAGGGAGAGAGAGAAGAAGAAACAGAGACCAAACAACAACCACAAGAGTCATCACCAGCCATGGCTGCAACACTCGCCACGGAAGACAGCACTACGTTCAGTGATGCAAAGGGTCCAACAAGCTGCAGAGAAGTCTGGGCGAAGAGCCGATCAGGTCAGAGTGGTGGGTGTTAGCAAAACCAAGTCACTCTCCCTAATTCGCCAAGTCTATGATGCTGGGCATCGATGTTTTGGTGAAAACTATGTCCCAGAGTTCATTGAAAAGGTACCCCTGGTCTCCTTCTACTCCTGCTCTATCTCCCCTTTTACCCCTTTCTCTGTCTCTCTCTTGCTTGGTTAGGTTTGGGTTCCATTTCTCTGTCTATGTTGCAAATTTTGTGATTTGATTGAATGGGTTCCATTGAATGTTGGAAGAGATGCAAACCCAGTTCTACAAAGAAGGTTAGATCTTCTCTCTTTGATTGTTTTCAAGTTATAACTTTTTGAGAACTGTATGGTATAATTTATTTTGTTCTAATTGTTCATTGTTTCAGATTTGTGGACGAAGTTTATAAGGAATTCACTTATTGATATGTACTGCAAATGTGGGGTGATAGATGATGCATTAGAAATTTTTAACATAAAGAATTGAGTTTCAGAAAATTTACAAAATTCTTTGGAGGTTATTCTTTCATGGAGTTCAATAATTTCAGGGTAGGTTCAGAATGGTAGGGCTGAAGATGCTGTTAATCACTTTCTTGGAATGGTTTCTGAAGGGTTTCCGGTGGACCAGTTCACTCTTACAAGTGTTGCTTCAGCCTGTGCCGATGTTGGAATAGCAGAGCAGGAGACTCAGATTCATGCCATGATTGTGAAACTAGGACACAAATTAGACGATTTTATGGTATCTGGCATTATTGACATGCATGCCAAGTGTGCAAGATTAGATGATGCTCTATCTATATGCTATCAGTGTCACAGTAGAAACATTGTTTTATGCTATTTGTCACATGGAGAAGAAGAGTGGAGGCAGTGGTGGTGGGGTGGGGCGATGGGTGTGGTGTCTGCTGCAGAGAAGAAGGGGCTTTGCTTGCCTTCTCCTTGCTGTTATGCCATTAATTGCAACATCCCAAACAGACCCTTTGGTTATTGCTCTTTCACACCCAAACCTGTAATTGCTTTGGTTGCCATATCTGATTCATTAAAACAAAAGGTTATGTGGATTGTTCTTCTTGTGATGTTGGGATTGTGAATGATAAAGGGAATATTATGTTGTTTATTATTCTTGAATAAATTGTTGGGTTATTTACCTTTTGGCCCCATTAGTTCATGCATATTCCTTCTTGGGTGCCATTAACGAAGGGCAATTTTGATTTTTTAGTCCACAGCCTTGATTTCATAGTCAAGGCTCAATTTGGGTGTCTCACTGAATTTTGAGCACAGATGACACCCAAGAAAAAATACGCAAGAACTAATGAAAGCCAAAAGGTAAATAACCCGGAGAAAATAAAACAAGATGTTCTCTACTAATAAACAAATAGGGATTCCCAATCATGGAGCAGGATGGGTGGTGAGCCCTCGGTGTGGGGAAGCCACACATTTGCCCATTGGATGTCCACGATCTTGATCAAGATGCAGAGGTTCTATAGTGTTCAATTTATTGCCTTTGAATATTCTCGAGTTGGGCTCTTTCCAAATATAGCACACAGTTACCACCATTAGTCTATCCCAAATCCATTTACCTGTCTGGGCAAAACTCTAGAGCTCCAAAGGTTAAACCACCGAATGAGATCTAATCCCATATTCCTAGGCCATCCCGAAATTTCTACAAATGGTTGCGCATATGAAAGAGGTGAATGGGGGGAAAGGAAGAGGTGCACAATGGATTAAGTCTCCACTTCACACAAAGCACAACTACTAATGATTATCAGATTTCGCTTGGCCAAATTGTCAATTGCGAGCATCTTGTTGTGCATTAACGCCCAGAGGAAGAAGTTTTGTCTCGGAGGAGTTTCTTTTCTCCACATGAAGGTGGAGTTGAAATTGAAAGACTAGCGGTTGTAGAAATTTAGAGTTGTATTTTGCAAAATAATCACTTACCAAGAAGCACCTGGATTTGTCATCCCAAACCATTTTATCATTTTCGTTTCTGAGGGCTATGTTAGCACGAGAATCAAACAACGTGACAACCAACAACAACTTTGAACCACGCCTGGGATTTAAGTCCCAATCATTATTCCCCTTCTGCGAGACACAGAAGCTGCTAATGGGCCCATTTTTCTTTTTGGTGGCATTGTGGATATCCTTATGCAAAACAACCAGGGGTTTATCAAACAACCATTTGTCATGCCACAAGTTAACACCATTGCCAATCTGAAATGAGACATTATTCTTAAAGTTGACCGCTCCTCCAAATAGAACATCCATAGGGCAACTTAACCTACTTTATACCAACTAAACTAGTCGAGACCATATTTTTCTGCAACTACTTGCCTCCAAAGGATTTCTTGCTCATTTGCGAAATGCCACAACCATTTTGCAAGAAGAGCATTATTCATGTCTCGGATCCACCGAATAAGTATTTCTCCCTTGATTTTGGGAGGCAAACCAAAGACCAACGAACCAGATGGTAGTTTTTTTGTTAGTCGACATTGTTCCTCATAAGAAATCACAACAAATTTTTTCAATGTTATGAGCCACCGAGGTTGGAATGATGAACACTAGAATGGTGAACAGAGATGAAGTACCATTGAGAATGTTTGCCAACGAACTTTTTCACCTTATACAAATATGTGAACACAAATGCACAGGCTATGACAGGATGGTAAACACTAAATACAACCTAAGAACGAGTGGTGTAGATTATAGTGTACTTCAGGTATTAGTAACATCAACATCATTAGGTTTGGTATATGTTTTTCAGACAAAATGATACTTTGAGAACCTTGTTGGTTAAACCGTTATTTGGATTTTCTTGCCTTGTTCTCTGTTTCGATCAAAAGGATCAACTTCTTCTACATTTCTTGACTCTAGAAAATGGAGATAAAGCCACAACTTTCAATTCAAAAGAAATCAATGAGTGAGAGATGGATTCGATGAGGATAGACAACATGCTAGTCTACTACAAGGTAATTTTATCGCATCTTTTAAAGGTTGTTGTTGTCCCAGCTCCGTGAAGATCTCCACAGGTTGATGAATATGTGGGACCTTGAAATTGTTGAGGTGGTGATCAGCTTATGGGAGCTTATTCAATTTCACTAACTTGATGTTTGTTTGGTGATGGGTTTCGGTGGATCTTCACCGGAGTCTATGGTCTGCCTCAGAGTTCAAAGATTGGAGAATTTTAGAATGAATTCTAAGCATTAGAAAATATTGGAACCATCTGCGGTGTTAGCCGGGGACTTCAATGTAATTTGCTTTATCGAAAGAAGTGTATCAACTATTCTTTTTAACTTTTGGCATAGAGACTCAGCAGATTTTTCTCAAACCAGCAAGTTACTTGACATTCCAATGGGGGGAGCCTTCACGTGGCCTAACAATGAAGTGGTTTCGACGGTGAGTAAGCTAGATCGACTCTTTTAGTCTCTCAAGATTATATAAATCACTGGATTAGTTGATTTTGGGGTAAATTTGTTGTTGGTTCCTTTTGCTGATAGGCTAAATGACTTTAGTCACTTATATAAATTTAATTAGGTCTTGATTTCTCGTCATCAGTTGACCATCAAATAACTGTAATCTTCTTCACGTGCTTCTAATATTATGCGAAAAAAGACCTATTTTACCCTCATTTGAGAGAGAGTTCTCTAAGTCATATTACCTTCTCTATCCCTCACTCTCATATGAGGGCAATTCAAGTCTTTTTTTTTGTATCACATGAGAAGCACATGATCAAGATAATGGTTGACTAGATCAGTGTAATTAAAAAACGCTTAGGTGCAATGCGTAAAAAGGTGCATAATTGCGCCTCATTGCAGACCTATATTCATGAAGCGCAAATTAAGCGCGCCTTTTTTAAGTTAGTCAATGGCACACAGGGCGTTAAAAAAAGCGCGCTTTTCGCACATTCCTATTTATGCATGTGCTAGGCACATTTTTATTTGTCTTTTTTTAATGAAAACCAAACCCCTAATAAGGGCAGCCATCAAGGGACCAACATCAATTTACATAAGGGAATTCAAACATAAGGCTCATGCATGGGTATGCATGTTAAGAATGTTCTAACGTCAATTGTGAGATTCAAACATTCTCACACATGCATACCCATGTTTCCGTATGAAGGTAGGAGATCATGTTATCATTGGCCAGTGCAAGTCATTGTCTAAAACTATGAGATTCTAATGAATTTACTAAGAATTATTTTCTACGCTACTCTAAGAAGGCTCGCTGACCAATCTAAGCTTTCCATTGATGGGTGCTAGTGAACAACCCAATGGGTAGATTTTTTTGCGCCAAATATTTTTGCCCTTGCAGAGGCTGCCGCAAGTAGGGAACCCATCCTCGCGGAGTCTTCTACGAGGGCGATGGGGAAGGAAAAAATAAAGAAATGAGGAAGGAGGAGGCAGTGGTGGGGTGGCCGGCGGTGGTGGGGCGTGGGCAATGGGGAAGAAAAAAACAGAGAAGAGAAGAGAAGAAGGAGTGGGAAGAAAGGAGAAGAAGAAGAGAGGAAGAGAAGGAGGCAGTGGCAGGTGGTCGGCGGTGATGGGGCATAGCGTGGTGGTGGTGCTATCGGCGGGGTGGTGATGCTTGATGGAGAAGAGAGAAGAAGAAGAGTGTTTGAGTTGAAGTTTTTTTTTGTTGGTGGTGTGGGACAGTAGAAGATGTGGTGTTAAAAATTCAATGCCTATGCCTATATGCACCCAATCGGTTTTGTATGGATGAATAGTTTTAAATAAAGCATTGGAAGCAAAACAACATAAATTATCTTGCACTGAGGAATATTCAAATGATAGAAACCACAACTATAAATTGAAAGATATAGTTTATGGTATTCTGCAGTTAATGGCACCACCACAGTTAAACCATACCTTATGTAACACTTTTGTATATCTTGTTTTAGTTGACACACGCAACAAAGTTAATTTTCAGCAGGCAAACCAAAGCATTAATCAGAATCCAAACGCTTGACCGCTCTGAATTCATTCATACACCTCTTCCATACACTTACACTTGAGAAGTAGATGCTCGACTGATTTTTGTTCATAGTTGCATAAGCAACAAGTATCTTGAACTTACACCCCTCAGTTGACTGATTATCCATGATAAGTGGGTAATGCATGGAAAAGCATGCAAGCCAGATAAGCTTGCATGTATGACACCAAGATAATAGCCAAAACATTGGAAACATTTTCACTAAATAACCCACTTCCCTGTAATTTCAAATCAGTTTGTCGCTTCCTTCAGATAAATATTGTTGTTTGGAAACATTTTCACTAAATAACCCACTTCCCTGTAATTTCAAACCAGTTTGTCGCTTCCTTCAGATAAATATTGTTGTTCAAGCAAAGCCAAAACCCAACTGCTATGTCAATCTAACATTAATAAAGCATCCTCAATCAGAAATTGAAATTGCGATTCCAAAGCCTCAGCCACCCACCCAGAAATGTCGCACAAATCCCTTCTGCTAAAGTCAAATGTTGCAAATCTTTTCAAAATTGTCTTTGAGAGGAAGGTTACTGAAAAAATTATTTTCAGAAAAGAATATCAATGAGACAGAAACACATTAGATGGATGTGTTGGGGTAGAAAGAATCAGAAAAAGAGGCATACTTTTCCAGGTTGTGTAGCCAAAAGAGTGTGGCCTACTCCATATTTGTACCATACTTGTCCAAAATGATGCCCGTCCATCGGCCTTCATCTCTGCAGCCAAAGCCATTTGGCGAAGAGAGATATGTTGAAGAAAACTACTTTAATGATACCCAAACCTCCCATGGATTTTGGACAATACGCCTGTCCCAACCAATGAGATGAAGATCCCAAAATGAAATCCCTCGTAATTGAAGCAACCAAAGTAAGCACCTTAACAAGAGAAAGAATGTAAGGTAGGCTAGGCTAGCAATTGGAGCAATTTATGGGAGTTAGCCTCCACACCTAGGGATCGTCTTTTCCATGCTGCTAGACTAGATTCAATTCTTTTGATCACTTCATCCTAAACAGCCTTCCTTATAAACTTCACACCAATGGGCATTCCCAAGTATTTGTGAGGGAATCACCCAACTACACAACCAAGACAGTCAAGGAGTCGGACAAAGATGGGGATATGTTACTTCTGGAACCATTTGATAGGCTTTGATGTGGATAGTTCAGACAAATTTTGAAGAAACAAGGTGTTTCATGCGCTGGGTATCTCAGAGATTTGGAGGAAGGGGATTCAATGAAAATGTAATCTGATGGTTGTTCTTTGAGTGGCACATTCAAGTGGTTTTGAAGGGCCTTTTCTTGGTTTAATGTAATCTTTAGTCTTCCTTGCATTTGGTGTTCATTGTTAGCCTTATATGAATTATCAATGGAGGTTAATTTATAAATACATAAATAAATAATCAATTAACTAACTAAAAATCTTCAAAGTAAAATAGAAAATAATGATAAAATTAATATCTGACAGATAATTGAAAGAACCACAACATTTAACAGAAATTTCAGTAAATAGGCACACGATAAGAATCGCTGTAATCATATTAAAATAAACAGAAACGTATTAAAAATAGACAACATGTATCCAAAAAACAACAGAGGAAATATAACGAAATTTTTGAAACCCCATCCATAAATGAAAGAATATATAAGAATATGACAAAAACAATATGCAATGATATCTTGAAAACAATAGGGTACTAATAACAAGCTACCAACAACAACAATAACAATAACAATAACAACAATATTACTATTGACATTCAGAAAATTGTGAAGAAAAGAAAAATAAATAATGTAATTTAAGATTGAGTAAATTGAAAATTAAGAAAAACCAAACCAGGTGGAATTGAGAATTTCTTCCTCCCCCTGGTAAAGAAAAAAGGTACTAAAATTTGGAAGGGGGAGGAAAAATTAGAAAAAATCCATAAAGATTAGAATATTAATGAAATATATTTAAGAAAAGTTATAAGTAGAACAGAAAATACAATTGAAAAAAGTGTGCAACAAAAAATAGAAGAAAACCCAAATATGTCAAATCTGTGATTTTAACAAACTGAAAATAATGTGAAACAGAAAACATCTAGATTACCAAGAGAAATTTGGAAAGTTATAAAAATAATAATAATAATAATTATTATTATTTAATAATAATAATAATAATAATAATAATAATAATAATAATAAAAGGAATCCTACTTTATTTATATAAATATCATAGTAACACCAAAACCAGGGAAGAACTGAAAAATGGACACAAACAAATTAGAGATACAGATTTCACTAAAAACTAAAACCTGAAATGATAAAATGATCTAAAAACCTTGTTGCAAAGATCCCTAAGTTTAAAATTTTGAGTGCCAGATTTTCTAGGAATTCTTGAATATCTTAAACCCAAAAATGTCCGTTAAGTGCCTTACATAAAGAGGGTTCTCCACAATGTTCTCCCACCTAAACTAATATACCTAAGATGGAATCTCTCCATAAACACTTGGAGAAACTTGGAAGTGCAAGTAACTAAAATTTTCAGAAAAGTCCATGATTATCAGACACCATCAAGGATCAAGCCAAAAATCTCAAAACAAAAATAGGACAAAAATCTAAAAATGAAGATTCCATGAAGATGCCGCAATTAAAATCATATATTTATACCAAAAACGAATGTCTAAGAAACAGACAGTTAGATAAAAGGCCCAAGATTAATGAAAAGAGGAAAGAAAGAGAGACCTTATTTTGTGGTAGTAGAGATGGAAAAAGAGAAATTGCGATAGTTAAGAGTTCACCTAGAAACATAAAAGTATTTAAAAAGTAAGATTACCAGACTTTGTAAGGATGAAAAGACAATTTTGACAAAGTTTTCGCTCTAAGGAGATAGCTTTTTACCCACAGTTGAATTGGGGAACCAATCCCTTATCCCCCTCTTATCTTCAGAGAGCTTATGTGATTCTCGAACCATGAGTTTCACAAAATGCAAGCATCCAACACATTTTGATACAAAAGTCGACAATTGTACCCTTGAATGCAGGGCAGTATGAGGCAGGAGGCGATGTGCTCCATCCTAGCATCATGCCTCATGACCTTCATGCTAGTCTCAAGGTTGAGGTCCCCAAAATATATGCAAACTACTATACCATTTAAAATGACTTAATGGTAGGATATTGTATACAATCAAAATAAATTAATACAAACCGAACCAATCAAGCTCAAACAATCACATTTTAATTATATTATAAACACAATTCAGATCAAGTCACAAGTTTAGTAATCAAATGAGTATCTCAACATATGTATTGCAAACTACATTCGAGTCATTACTCTCCTCCACCCCCAAATCCCCAACCTCAACATCCTCATCATCTCCAGATAATTCATGTTATTCTCCATCTATCCTCCATATCCATGTCTTCTTGTTTATCAATAAGTAAAAATGTCAGGTGTGTCTAGAATGAGAGGAAAACGTAGTATGGCACAAAAGAATATAAAAGAAGGGAAGAAAAGGATAAGGGACAAGAAGAGAATAAGAAAATTGTCTTGTGAGTCAAGGAACACAACAATGCAGACATGTGAAAATGCGAGGCTGCCAAGGCATTAGGCATTAGTGGCAATATGTAGGGGTGGGCAAACGGGTTGAGGAACCGCGGATCCAAACCGAACCGGACCGTTTTACTCCAAACGGTTCGGTTTTTATTTTTTAAATTATGAAACGATTCGGTTCCGGAACCGTTTAAGAACGGTTCGGTTCCGGTTCCTAAATTTTTGTTTAAAACGGTTCGGTTCCGATCCGATAATTAAGCAGTTAGATAATAAAATTAAATCCAGAGCCAGTCTCACAGCAATGTTGATATGTCTGAGTGGTTAAGGAGACCAACTTAAAATCTGTTGGGCTACGCCCGCGCAGGTTCGAACCCAGTCAGACGTTTCCAATTTTTTTTTTCTTCATTTTACAGAAGCATGCATTTTGGTTTTTTGCATCTTCCATTGAAACTGAAATACACCCTCACAAGCAATGGATTAGCCGCAGGACTAAGAGGGTTACAATTATGCCCAAAGACATCCAACTTGCTCGTCGAATCAGGGGTGAACGTGTTTGATTGCTTGTAAAATGGGCTATGTATTGTTAAGATGTTATTAAGTTTGATTTCACTTTAAGAATTATATGTAACTTTGTCCTATTGAGATAGATAGATATCTATTAATGAATTGTTGTTTATCGAATTTGATATTTTCTATCTTTCACATGTTGTGTGAGATAAATGAGTTGTTGTTTATCAAATTTGACACTTCCCTACTTGTGCAGTTGTGCTTGGGTGGCCTAATATTGAAACCTTCCACATCTAGTGGGGGAATAGAAATGGTTTTTAGTTTATCACCAACTCTTACTCACAGTGGGATGCATCTTCAAGGTTGCATAATATTATACAGTAACCGTTTGGAACCGAACCGTTTACAACGGTTCGAGTTAGCAGTTAGGTTCCTCAAAATTTGGAACCGATCCGAACCGTGCCCACCCCTAGCAATATGCAGTCGTGGCGGGTGCTTAGGCTAGCCTAAGAGCAGGGTTGCTCGCTATGTTAGGGACAACTTTCGCATCATGCCTAGGCTAGCTTTTGTTAACATAGCTTGAATGTATAAGCTATCCCACTAACCAAACCATTTAGATTCTCTCTTGTGATAATGCCAAGTTGATATTTTGCCTAACATTTACCTTTTTGGCCTTCTCTATTCCATGTCACATGTCTAGATCAGTTATCATCATATCACGTTAGTAGGGCACTCAATCTTCCCAAATAGGAAAGTTTACACAAATCGTGTCACTGTATTATTTATGTTTCAGAAAATTATTATCTGAAATTAAGCGAAAAAATACCATATGCCATGCTGGCAAGTTGGATTTTGAAATAGAAAACAACAATATATGCAACATGCAGTAAATACTTGAACTAAGCCAAGATTATGTGCCTCCAGGTTAGTTCTGATATTAAATCCAGGTGCACAATTAACTAGAAAAGTTTTGCTATTTTTGTCACCTAGAATATAACTAATAAATGTTTATGAGAGCTTGGAACTTCAAACATACCATCCTTTCCAATATTTTTCTGTTTCTTCTAGCCTTGTTCGGTAAGTGTAACTGCAACACACCTTCAAAATCAGAAATATGTGTTTCTTAACACAAGATATGCAATACAATCATTAATGTAGAATAACAAATCTAATATATGGCGACTCATGAAGCTGTGATTCAAGTACATAAAATTTGCATGAGCATAGTGGCATGTGTCAAACTGTTGTAAGTGTGTGAATAAAACAAATAATTTGCCAAAAGTACTAAACGTGTATTTTTTTTTCCAATTATATCGAATAGTTAGCAACTTTTTTCAACCAAAAATAATCAAATGTGACTTGAACATTAAACGAATTATATGGAGTAAACTATGTAACAACAACACACTATTTATACGGAAAAGAAAGTGTCAGATATGTATTGTGTCGGATACTCGTGTGACATGTCGACACTCTTGGATACTCTCATCAGACACTCGATGCTTAGATCAACTTTTTCACATTTTCAATTCTTCACAAATGCTACAAGCCTATTGTGGCAAGTTGATATACATGAGTAGAAATATTGAGTTAGAAGTGAACGAATATTTAATATGACTAATAATTCAATACTTACTGCTGAAAACATAAATAATAATAAATTGTACAGCGTGTCCCGTACCATGTCGATGCTACATTAGGGAGAAAATAATCTTGCTACTTCATTTACCATTTGTAAAATTAAATTAAATTAAATAAACCAATTTCAAATGTATAGCTTATAGTATCTCTAATAACAAAAAATTATTGTAGGTCGTATAGATGGTCAAAGGGACCAACTATACAGCCAACAGTAAAAATGAATTTGGTCGGACGGACCTTGGGAAGCCGCATGCCTTATGGGAAACCATCCGACTTTCATTGCATCTTATTTGTTGCTTTAGTTTGTTAGTTTAGTGATCAGGCAATTTTTTGGTTTTTACATATCGCAAGATCGAATCATGTCCCTTACATCTAAATTTTTTTGAGGTCTTTAATATAACAATTCAATATTTTGAGGAATAATGTTCTGTTAATCAAATATTGAGCTTAAGAAAATAATAATAACAATAATAATAATAACACATAAAAATACGAGATGTAGCTCAAACCAAGGATTGTGATTTCGTTTTTCGAGTTCATTTCGGTTCGTGATTTTAAGAAATATTTCGGTGTGTATAGAAAAAACGTAAAATTTTGAGGATACATCAAATATATATATTGAATTTTGAGGGTATATGGAATATATGAAAAAAATAAGATGCAAGTAAATAAATCTATTAACAAATTAAATGAAACCTATCTATCAATAAATGAAACAAACATGAAATCAATATATAATTAGAAAATCAGGGGGTGGTATCAAAAATCAATATATAAGTAGAAGAAATAATAATAAAAAATTCAGAGGGGTTGGTTTCAAGAATCAATAAATAATTAAAAGAATTGATAATATGAAAAAACCTTGAAATTTACGAAAAAATCTCAAAATTTTTCCAAAAAAAACCCTCGAAAAATGTAATTTTTGGTAGTTGATTTTTTGTATTTTTACGAAAAAACCTCGAAATTTTGTGAAAAAAACCCTCGAAAAAATGCAATTTTTTCTTTCAACCTTTTTCTTTTCGTAATTTCAAAAAAAACGAAATTTTCGTTGAAATTTTGCTAGATTTCGTGAAATCACATTCCATGGCTCAAATTCACAAACTCAAACTTTTTGTTACTTTTACCACCAGAGTATTCAGGATTATGAAATCAAACCTCTGACCCAAAAAATGTAGGTATAGCAGACTTTCCACATCCTGCAGGGTGGTTTAATCAAATGCATAAAGATATACATCCTACTGGAGGGGGGTTGTGAAACTGCTAGAGATGCCCTTAAAGCTCTAAACCATATTGATTACACATTGGATTAGATTAGATGGTAATGGGATATATCTATTATGTGATAAACACAAACTTTCGTATTTCATGCTTATCCATATTTAACAGTTTTCATCTTTTAACCTGAATCTCTTTTTTTTAAGAGTATTTTTAACCTAAATCGTAAGACTACGATATCCGCAAACTGAACTTTTTTAATGAGCCAAACTGTAACTATGGTCAAAACCAGAATTGTGAAAAGCCAGAACTTTCCAAATAACCACAACCTTTCAAGAGAGAATGTTGAAGCTCATTAAACACAGGGCTTGTCACTTGGAAGTTCTGAGATATGCAAACTTGTTTACACCTTGTCAAAGTACGCAAGATTTGTAATGGATTTCGGCAACACTAGTTGTAGCTTTAAAAGGTTTTAGCACCATGCTAAATGTGTTCAAAAAAGAAGAGCAAAGCAAACGAAACATGCCCAAAAGTGAACCAACCACTCGGACTACTGCGAAAAACAATAGAACTCATCAGTTACCCCTACTTGCTCAACACTATACTTTTATTCCGCCCTTCTAAAAGGAACAATGGCTCTCACCATTCCGTCTCCATCTACCAAAGAAATTTTATTCTCCTTTTCTATCCTTCTTTGGACCTCCCCCTCCCACATTTCCCGAACTTCGTAATTAAGATGATCATTGATCTAGAGCCATACATCCCAAAACTTGAGGTATGTACTCCATGCATTACGCTACTTTTGGTGCATAGTTCATCATATTTGAAGATATCAGCTCAGATGATAAACTTCTAGAAGTCAAAGAGAAATTCTTACCATTCCTTTGATTCGTCAAATTTTAATGTTGATGGAACTGATAGACGTGCAGACTCAATGTTCCTTAGAGAACCTCCTTTCACACTCCACTCAACCTGAATGATAGTTTTGTGAGTACAATACATAGATGGTACAACAATCATATATAAGCAACAAGCCAACAACCATACAACTACTAACATCCATAAATTTTCACTGTCCAAGCATATAATCAAGGTAAAATAAAATAGACCAATTAAATAGAACTTGCACTGTAAGACACTTGAGATGAAACTTATGGTTTGCAACGGATTATTAAAAATCTCATAGCAGTTTTAATAATTAAAGGCCCATCAATACTTGCTTTTTGACGTGATAGGAAGATTTCGATGTAGTTCTCACAATTGACTATCTATTCAGATGGAGGACCTCTTGAGGTGTTGGAAGCCCCTTCCACACTTTTTTTCAAAAGGGAAGGCTTTGGAGAGTTGTAACCCCCATGTTCAATATTTAAATATGGGAGAGATAAAGCATAGGTTGGGCTAAATTGGCTAAGAATTATGTCTTGGCAAAGTATTGTGTCCTGGAATACTGATAAGTGAATGAAGATACCAAAAAGGAGAATTAGAAAGCTAATTACTTGGGATAGTAACAACAGTCCCAACAATTTTAAACAAGAATTCTCCTCCTTTTTCCTTTTTTTTATATATATATTTTTCTATTATTGTTATGACATGGGTATCCCCATCTAAGTCTAGTCCTTAACAGATGCATGATTTAACCCTTGCGGTCCCCCAAGACTATCCACTATGACTGTCTAACTAGACTAACATTGTGCAACTATTCAAATCGAGGGTGGCCAAAATCGAACAAGCAACCTGAGGAAGTGGCTCCAAAACTTTGAACGAGAATATTATAACATAACAAAATAATGTGACGAGCTCATAGGATGAATAATTGAGTATGAAACTTCATAGGGATGGTAAGTACCGCTTTTTCGATGGTGTGAAAATGTTGCATTCTGTTTGATAGGATTTTCTGCATATGGATCAATGAAGCCATAGCTGTTCCCTGAAATTAAATTATTGAGTATAATAAATGCCATTGGCCTTGACAGGAAGTAGAGCTGACATTGTTTACTAAACCCTCACCTCTACGACGTCAACTACTATAAGACCAGCTAATTTTGACAGAATTTTTTTGGCTGCAACATGCACAGCAACTGAACCTCCCATACTGTAAAAATACACTACAAGTTTAATAATAGTGATAATCTCTATCAAGGATCATACAAAAAATTCATAATTTTCAACAGAAGCCCTCAAAAGGATAGACTACGATATATATAGTGTTCCATGTGTGTGACAGTATGTTCAATTGGGATAATTTGTTTTCCCTGTAATTGTACCTTTTTGCTATTTGTATCCTTTCCTTGTGACTTTCTTAGTCATGTGTCCATTAATATATTATCTCTGTTTGACTGATCAATATTAAAAAAATATATCCATAAAAAAATTTAAATCTCAAAATTTGCGGAACAAACATCTATAGTACTTCGTCTTGCAATCAAGTTCTTGAAAAAAAAAATTATATATATATGAGTGAAAAATCCTTGTTTATACCTGAAGGTACTAACTACTAATGCAGCTAGCAAGAGTTGCCAATGCTCTAGGCTTTTTCAGTGTGATAAATTAAAAAATATTATTTCTTATTAGTAAAAAGCATCCAATATATATCAAAAAAAATATATTATTACAATCAAAACACGTCACACACACAATTTATGATGGTACCCTTTTTGTTTGTCAGGGGTCTAGGGCGGTAAGTGATATTTATAGATTTATGGCTTTTTCAATAGTCTCAAAGTCAAGAATAGTATTACATACTCTAATCTTCGGTTTCACTGCCTTGGTTCCTCTTTTTCTCAAAATAATAAATAACCAGCTTTCCTGTATTAATGTGGTTGAGACTTCAAAGTAATTTAACTAATTGGTGATTTGTGTGCCTTAACAATTGAGTTAGGGTAATATGCATGTTGGGGGATAATTAAGAAGACATTTGGAACTGGGAAAAAAGAAACGAAATCATCTTCTCTTTGAGAGATTGGGTCTCTATATATAGAATAAAAGTAGATCCTCTATGCATTCCACTCATGGACTTTTAGTTATGGAATGTAGATAAAATTGATGAATTGAAGAAGATGAAAGCACTCTTCAAATAGGAAGCATAGTGTTGCCACTTATATCCTCTTTTTCATGACAAATCTCTTAGGGCGGAGTAAAGATGTATTAGATTTTAGTTTTTACAACTAGCATGGATTTATTTTGAATTGAATTCTTCTCTCACGAGGATCTAATACTTCAAATTAAACAAAACAGCAAAGAATGTACCTAGGACTTGTTACCTAGTAAGTGGGGTATGTTGTATGTATGCCATGTCATGTGTTGGGCACTTGTGTAACAAGTTGACTTTTAAAACATCTCCATATGCCCTTGTTTAATATACACACCAGCACAAGTGACAATTTCTCTAGCCAATCGAGCATAAGCAATTAGTTGTTTCACTTCGTATTAGAGCACCGCTCTTTTTTTACCTTTTTTTTCTTTTACACCCCTACTTAAAGCCATTTTCTTTCTATTCCGAGATAGTGAAGCTTAGAAGATAAACATAGTATGTATGTGATGGTAATTGGAACAAAAATTCATCTAAATTCATGTTGTTGTTCATCCAAACTAGAGTTCAATGGCATAACCTATGTAGTTAAATCAGAGCGTGGTCGTAGCGCGGTCCAGGACCGAATTACAATTAAGCGGGATTAATCGAGATTAATCGAATTTAATCGGTCTACTTTAATTATTAATTATATAGTTTAATTTTTACTGATTTACAGCTGAATTTAACTTTGTAGATACCTGGACTTGTTTAGGAACAACCAACACAACACAACAACAAAAGTAACGGCAAGTGATAGCAAGTTAGCACTTAGCAAATTCACTCTACCAGTGAATAGAAATATGTAAACTTTAAAACTAACATTCAATCATTCATAAATGAACCGATTAATTGGTAAAAATAATTTGCATTCAATTATTCATAAATAAACCGATATAGTTATATCAGTAAAAATAAGTTATAGCGATAAATCAGTGAGTTGACTGGGCCGATAATTGGTGATTCGCCGATTTTTTTAGTCCGCTATACCCCAACCGATTTTATCCAATTTGGTTCGGTCAAACTCTGAATTACGATTAATCGTTGCATTAATAACATAGGGCATAACCCTAAACAGAAAGTTTGACTCAGTCTCGTTTCCTATTCTCCAAAAGAACTAAATTATATTTTCCCAGTTTTATTATTATTATTATTATTATTATTATTCAAACAGCAGGAGAAAATTTATTAATAATAAAAATTGACCAAGGTGGTCACAGTACAAAGGAGCAAGAGACAATACAGGCACACTTACAATCTAAAAAGGCTTTCCAATAAAAATAAAAAAACATGAAAAGGGATATCTTCCAGCACACCCCACACGTTGCCCCACCGCCAAACCAGAGATTTAAAATCTCAGCAAACAGTAAGCAGATCCTTCTTAGTCCCTTTAAAAATCCTGTAGTTCCTTTCTTTCCAAATCACCAACAAAGAGGCCAGCAGAACCCTTGTCCATAACCAAACACCTTTGATGGCGCAGCCATGACAATTGAGTTAGCCAATGGGGAAAGGAGTCACCAAAGCAAGGAGTAGCTGCAGATTCCTGACAAACCATATTGCAGTGTAGAGCTGGAGTTGTTGTTCATACCCAATTGTCTAAGCCTCTATTTAACCTAATTTTATCAGACCCAACTTTACTTAAAATAAAAGAAACCCTAAGCGCAAAGCCCAAGAAATTATAATCAGCCCAGTACACAATATCTTCTATACCGCAGCCATCAGTATGTGTGTGATATAAGTAGTTTTTATGTCATGTAAAAATAGGATAGGAAGTCAAGGACAAAAACTACACAGTAAAGTGTATAAAGGGGTAAACCTGTGTCCAACAAGAACAATTGCAGGTGGAGAATCACCATACATTGCCTTCAGAACAGCCAAGACATCACTGCTTAGCGTCTGTAAATAATCAATTGCCATATCATTTCCATGCAAAGTAATAATATTATGATAAATGACCAAGTATACCATGAACAGCGGGCAAAAATAAAGAATCCACTTCTTGCATAAGTATTTACCTCTATAGACAAATCCAAATCGTTTTCAGTGGATGATTTCCCATGCCCTCTCAAATCCATAGCCACTACTCTGACCTTGTCCTTCATTTTACTTGCAGATAATCCAAATGAAAGCCTGCATGTTGCAATAATAATGAGCAAGATCACATAACGACTAGATACCTCCTCATAGTTTTTAAGTAACATTGTTTTATCTTTTTTTAATAGCAAAGGTTATAGACCAGTATCTAATAGGAAAAGGACATATGCAATCACACCATTTTAGAAAGCAGTAGGATTTGTTTGCTTCAAGATGATTGCATAGGATAGCAAAAAGAATGGACTAGGGTATGTTTAAATGGAATCCAACTCTACAAGTGTATCCCCCCCCCATAAAAATAAAAAAAAACTTTTTTATAATAAATGAGGATTGAGGTTGAAGATGACATTACAATTCCCAATTGTGTAGGAAAATACTCATTATCAATATGGAAGGTGTTCTTTTTAGCATTTTGTTGGACTGTGTGGAAAAAAACGTAATAGCAGAATTTTCAACAATAAGGTTTCAGACTTTGAATCAGTATGTACAGAGGTTTAAAAATGTATATGTTAGTGGTTTTCAGCTTATCATCCTTCTTTCAAAGGGATCTTCTTTGACTCGTTGCATGCCAATTGGGAAATTTTAACCTTGGGGCTTAATGCTTTTAAAGTCACCTATTTTTGTATTTTGTTAAAGGGGAGAGAAAGAGATTAAGGTTGAGTCTAATCACACTCTTAAAAGAACCTTTAGTTTGTGTTTGACTAATGTCAATTCCGTGGAAATGCGCGTGATTGGGTTGTTTAATTGTAGTCAGGTTTCCTTTCATATAGTTCCTCATGCAATCCCATTTCCTTCAAAAGCGTCAAAGTAGGTCGTTCTTATTTTTTGCTCCCTCCTCCAAACAAGCTTTAGTGAAAGAAAAAAAAGGAACTTGTAAAAGCCCTTTATCCAGAAACAACCCCTTTCCCTCCCATTGTAGGGCACTTGTTTACTCTCTCTCCCTCTCCCTCCCTTTGGATCTCTTCAATCAAAGTTCAAGGTTTGTTTGAAGAGAAGGCTTTTGTTGAATAGAACCGTAATAGATTTTCAATCTCACTTTCCTCAAAACTTGACTTCATAAACATTAAATTTCCTCAATCAATTTGCTATTTTGAGATGTGATTTGCTCCAACTGAGTCGCAAATGAAAAAATTGATCTGTTTCCAGTTTCCAATTTCGTGAATTGCAAAACTAATCTTTCCTTGAGACAATACATAGCAACTGTTGCTAATAGGGATTTGAATCAACCCAAAAATAAATTTTCCGTTTTGGATGAGGTTAATTAAAGATTGGCTTGTTTTGTCAAAGTGATCAATCTTGCAGAGCATTGATCGTGCTACCCAGTCTTTCATTTTGTTTAGTGAAATTGTGTTTTCTTGAATCTTGATTATTGGATGTAGCTCAATCTTCTGAATATGATTCTTAAGAGTATTATTTATTTATTATTGATAAGAAAAAGTTCAAAGAATCAAAATGATCATTTTTTGTGGAAAATGTGGTTGGAAACCAAACAGTGGAATCCTTGATTTCCACGGAAGACTTTCACAGAAACCAGCTCATGAAATTAATTCTTATTCCACAAAATTGTCTTCTTTGCAACCTAACACAACCTTAGATGGGTTATATTCCTTGGATTTGGATTCTATACAAGCAAGTTTAGCAGAATCAGATGTTCAAATTGTTGATAGTGTTGATTTAGTGGCGACAAAGCTATTCCAGCTCACATACAACTCAACGCTAACCCTTCAAAAGAGTAACTAATAGCCTTACTTAAGTTCATTGGAAATCTAGGAAAAAATAAGAGAACTAGAAAAAGATTTAAAATAAATAAATAATAAAACATCCCAAGAAAATAGTCACATAACAACGTAGATTTGCCTCTCTCAATCAAAGGCAATAATGGGAGTTCAACTCTCCTCATTGATAAAAAAATATAAAAATCTAGAATTGGTGATAGATGGTTCACCATTTTGATTAAGTTAGCCTTAGAAATATGTAGCCCCATATGATTCCATTAAATTGGACTTCAAGCAACCAAACGCACCCTAAGATTCAATCTCGACCCCAACAGGGACTACAACCATAAACAAGACTCTATGCCAAACCATCTTGTGTGACCAGATAACAACCTTGGTCTAAACCTACTATTATAAGGAGACTCGAACATGTTTTCACTCTTTCCATACTAAGTCAATTTTCCATGTTCTCACCTATATAGTCTTCAACTCCTAGATTATATAGTCTCAACTCCTAGATGTGACGTGAGGCGATGAGCGGCATGAGATTGTCCTGGACACCAAGGCGTAACCTAGCACCCTGGGCAAAAGGCATTAAAAAAAAGTTTGTGGTCAAAGACTCTCTCACCTAGGCGAGAACATAGTTAGCGATTATCTGAATACTTCACGAACTATTCATTTTTAGAATAAGGCGTTTAGTACTCTGGAGTTTTCAATAATACGGACCTATTCGAGACTTTTTGGTCCAAAAATAATTAAACATGAATATTTAATTCCTGAATAATTCAGTTTAATTATTCTTTGGGTTTTCGAAAATTTCTTTGAGTTTTCGAAAATTTTACAGATTGCCAACAACCAACTTTTTCTAAAAAAAAGTATTATAAATCTTAACAAAAAAGAAATTTTGGTAGATTTGGAAACTCAAATATTGTTTACTTCATCAAGTAATATTTTTGTCCAAATAAGGAAAAGTTATTACTATCTTTGTATATATATATATATTTGTGTGTATGTATCTTTTAAGAAATCGAATAGTTCATGATTTTTTCCACTTATCATAATTGTCGTCTTGTGTTTTTTTAACCGAACGTAATATTTGAAATCCCGATTGATTCTCGAATTACTAATGTTCCGAATTTTTCCCATGTGCCGCGAATTGCTAATTATGGGCAAGAGCCTTGGACTATAATTATTTTTTTTATGTGTCACCTAGGCTAGGCTAGGCGAGGCGGTGAAAGTCTTGTCCACCACCTAGCTCGTCTAGGCGTTACCCGAAACTACATAAGTTCACCAATTCTATGCCCATAATTAGTTACCCACCTCCATTAGACTTTTTCTTATCCAATACCTACCAAATTTACTCCCAATATACTTAATCATATCCTTTCTTTAATTCAATAAAGAACCAGACAAGTCAACTTCCACAAAATATGATCAGGTTACAAAGTCAACTTCCACAAAATATGATCATATACCTTTGGCAACCTGATCACGTACTAAGCATGTAAGCCACATACTAGTACAACAACCCAAATTGCACCATATTTTTTGTTTTAACTATGCAATTAAAAGGCTGAGTTCTAGTAACCCTCATTTCCTTATTTCTATCACAGATAATGCTAATGACCAAACAAAAAAAAAACTTTAAAGCAAGCATGAGTGAGGCCTAAACAGGCCCGAGATTTTAGATTCTTATACCCAAGCAAGTAAGATGATGCATAGTTAAATAGTTTTAAACTAAAATTCCAATACCACTTGCAAAAGAAGTATACTTCAACAAATGACTTCATATAGTGCATGGAACCACACTACTTTAAATATCATAAGCATGCAATAAGCTATTGTCATAGGACATACCCTGAATAACCACCTCCATGTAGGCAAAAAACAACCGGTCCTTCCGACCCTGTCTTATATATGTGGAACACCTATACAAGATGAGAACGCCAAAGGTCATTTTTCCTTAGTATTTACATAAAAAATAATCATAATCAAAACTTGATGACTCCTTACGTCATTTGTTCCTTCAATGCTAATATCATCTTCTTGGTCGAAGAAGTCCGTCCATTCTAAAGGAGTGTATTTCTTTTGGGACGTCCTACATGCACATTTCAAGAGAACAACAATAATCAAGACCATAGTTATCGAATTCGTGAATCATACACGTTTAATCCACTTTTCTCGTATAGGTGAGTCTCCGTTTAGTACTCCCGTTTATATCACAAATATTGTATAAAACCCGTACGTCTAATTAATTTCGTATAATACAAGTTTAAATAAAAAGAGTTTAATTCTCCGTATTTTTATTTTTGGGGGTGAGGCATAGATTTGAGTGGATTTGGAAACTAATTTGTAGAGATTTGATTGTTGTGAAGATTTTTATCAATTAATTATTAAAATAAACTTCAAGGAAAAATTCGCAGTATATTGATGATAATCGTGATGAATATGAAAAATGAAGGTGCTTCAAATGATCTTGGAGACACTTCTTGGCTTGATGAGGTTGTGCGGATAGAGTTTTCTTTTCTTGACATTTCAATTTAGTTATTTTATTAAGTAGTTAAATTTCTTTTTAATCAATGCAAATATGAACAATGGATTAACATCTTTAATATAAATTATAATGATATTAATTTTACTTTGTTTGGTAATATATATGAAAAATTATTATCTAGTAATAACACATGGAGCGAATTTTTTATGATGTATTGTATTATAGTATGGCATATGGAATATTTAATTTCTTCCCCATATTTGACTGAATTTTTTTACCGAACCTAATTATTGAAAAAATGTATTCTTTCCGAATTGAACTTTTGCCGGTACTAAGAATTGATACCTATGATAAAGACCAATTGATAGTAAAATTGTCATTTCTTGAAATTTAAAACATTCCATGTGTTAGGGTTGGTTAGTTCATTCAATTTATGAATCTTTGAGAGAAATATCAAAAATTTCTATTCAAGAACTACCAAAGAATCAGAAAAATCTACAAAAAAAAAAAAGCAAGGATCAGATGAAATGAGAATGAATGAAGGTTTGCTTACTGGATCGAGGGGCGATCAATCATGGGTGGGAGGAAAGTAGAAGGGATTTCTGGAGGTAGGGTGCTCTTCTCCTCTTCCTCGGGAAGTGCCGTCAGGTTTGATGAATCTGCCATTGATTGATTAATTGGTCGCGAGAGTTTGGTTTCCCAGACGAGCAGCAAAGAAAGAAGAAAGCAGAGTGATGAAATGGCGAGGCGAGTGGTACACGTCTAATATATTAGAATGATTTGGACCCGCACCCTCAATTAATATCCTCTATTTTAATTGAGTCCTTTAGAAATTAGAAACTAGGGTCATTTTTTTACAAATAACCCCCACCAATAACTCCCGGTTAGGGGGTACGTAGGTAGGTGGTTAGTACAAAGGTTCAGGATTTTGTAACATACCCACCCTTGAAAAAACAGAGGAAAATCTTGTGCATACTGCAATTTTCTTGCACGTCATTTTTTTAAGTGTTTGGTTGTAAATGTAATGTTATTATCAAAAGGATTGTTAAACCCTATACATTTACTCTAGCATGTTTCTTTGATAAACAATGTCTCATACCTTATTTTGTTTTTAAAATAAAGCATAAGACTGCCTAGGCTAAAAACCATAGTCTATGATAGTCCAGCCCAAAGGTCATGGTTAGATCCCGATACCATTTGTCACGCATATTTTTCTTCTACCATATTTCTTAACTTTACAGCAGTGTTGTTGACTCCACACATGTCATCTTGTGGGCATGCACGCTTATACAATTTCATTGTTGATGTTAAGCCCACAAATTTTAGTTTGAAAATGGCAATTGGAAATATATAATTTCTGGCAATGAAACGATTAAAGGAAGAATCACGTAACCTTAATTTTGATAAAATAATTACATATATTCACTATTTGGTACAGTTTGAGAAATTCAATTTTTCAAAAGTAGGAATCGGAGTTGTATCGATTTAGCAAAAGTTAAATGTAAACTTTTTGCCAAACACTCCTCCCAAACCTTTGCAATGAAATATAAAATGTCTTAGAAGGTTGCAACCACCAAAACAACCTAATTGGCAAATATAAACCAACAATCACCTCTAGTTACGCCTTTCAAAGTAAGAAAGTGAAAATAAAAAACATTTGGAATTAGAAATGGGGGATTCTGAATGCTTGAATGTCACATAGGGAAAGTGATTTCAAATGCGAAATAGTGAGAAAGTGTAGATTCAGGCTTAAATGTTCAGTATAGGTGGTATCAAACACAATATGGTGGTAGAAAGCAAATATGTTTGACATGTCAGGCACAGTGGTTATTACATAAATTGTGAGTGTAAATAATTGCACCTACAAAAAGGTGGATTTAGATCAAATCAAATCACATCTTATTCCACACTCTACTCATCTTCTTCGTCCAAACTACTCTTTTTTGTGGTTTGTTATTCATTTCTTTCTTTCTTAATGTGTACAGACATTGTTGTTGAGTGATGGTCGAACATCAACCCCATTTTCTATTGTTGGTTTTGTTACAATTTGGAATGAAAGATGAATAATTTTATTCTTGAAGAAGACCTTAAATATAATTTGAAATACAACTTGTAGAAATAAGTTTGAAGATATGACGACAAAAAATAGGCAAAATAAAACATGGTAAGTAAAGGTTAGAATAATACATTTTTTTGGTTTTTAGGCGAGTTCTCATAACATTCATTTTTGTGTTACTAGTCCGGTGAAGCTCTTGATTAACCTTAAGATTTCAGAAAACCATCAGCTAGAAGCTCAAAGTATCGAGACTAGAATTACACTCCACCCATTCTATGGACCCTGACACCAGATATGTTCTCTCTACCAACTTAAGCTTTTAGAAGTCGACAATTTAACACAAAGGGTTGTCGAGGAAGAGAGAAAGATGAAGAAAAGAAAAGAAAGTTGGGGGCAAAGGAGGAAGATCACAAAACAAAAATAGTAGAGCGGAGGAGCAAGGTAGATTTGTGGTTTGGGGTTTTGTCTATCTACTTTTTTTTGTTGGTTCGGCAATTTCTACAGACTATGTAACAATTCACTCTATTTTATCGTTCAATTGAAAATGTATCGGTGTCGGAAGAGTGCAAATCAGTACTTCTAAACTTTCCATCAAATGATTGTCTATGCGTGTGGGACACAACTTGGCCCAATCATCACCCCTCAAGCTAGGCGCATTTCTAGGACACTTCCTAACACAACCATCACCACTCCTCAGACTACGCGCATTTTCCAGCAGGGTGTTATAAAGTAAGTGGTAGTTCATTGTGATTGTTTACTCTTCCAAGAAAAATCTAAGTCCTAACTTTTTGTGTTTTGTTCAGTGTTGTTTCGAGAAAATATATCGAAACTCAAGCTTTTGTTGTTTTCAAGTAATGATGAAAACTATTATTGGATTTTCATCTTCATATTTTCTTGACTCTTTTTTTTTCACAAATTCTTGATTCTCTCAAGTTTGCAAATTAAACGATAATCATAATCATCTTATGTACTACTTAGTTCAACTATCTACAACGCAAATTGCTCTAATGAACATTAACAATGCATCAATGTCAAGCTAGCAAAATTTCTCCTATAAGTTTTGTAAAGTCAGTTTTACTCATTATATCAGAATATTACCCCATTACATCAAAGGAAAAAGACAATTAAAAGTTTTATGTCATTGGTCATTTGACACAAATAAATAGTGTCATGTAGGCCCCATGGTTGACTTTTGAGAAAAATAATGTGTAAAAGTTGTATGATGCTTCTTGGTGCACCCTTCAGGTTACTTCGACATGATTATCTAACAAATCTTTTGGCTATTTTGCATTCAATATTCAAAACCTTATCTTAAAATCAAAGTTGTCCAAATATCGTCCGATACACCATCATCATCATCATCATCATCATCAAAGCCCATTCTCGATATTTTCGGGGTTGGCTACATGGATTTTGGTTCTCCAAGCAATACGATCTTCTCGCATATTCTCACCTAATCCAAGTTCAATGATGTCTTCATTCACCGCCTTTATCCAAGTTTTCAATGGTTGTCCCATCCGTCTACACCCTCCATTAACTTGCCAATCTAGACATTTTCTAATTGGCGTTGTGTTTGGTCTCCTCCACACGTGACTAAACCAAGTTAAACGCCTTTTATCTAATTTTGTTCTCTATGGGCGCTACACCTAAATATCTCCTAATTCTTTCATTCATAATTTTATCCTTACGGGTTTTACCACACATTCATCTTAACATACTCATTTCTGTTACTACTATCATATGTGTATGTTGTCCCGTAGTAGCCTAACATTCTGAACCTATAGCATGACTGGTCGAACCATTGTCTTATGATATTTCCCTTTTAGCCTTGCAGGCATCCTTCTATCGCATAATACTCCTGACGTCATTATCCATTTCAGCCAAACTACAAAAAAACCCTTTAGTGACGTAGGCAAAATTGTCGCTATAAACAACATTTCATCACCATACATATTGGGTGACAAAATATTTGTATGCAAAGGTTGTTGTTACAGCTCTGTTTCGCAAACATTTGTGCGACAAACAAAAATCTTCGTCGCTACAGAGTCCTTTTGAGCAACAACAACAAAGTTCGTTGCGAAAGGGTTCGTCACGTAATGTTGTTTTGCACGACGCAGGAAATAGAACGGTTCTTCGTGCGAAATATACTACTTACGCGATTAACTATTTCGTCACATTAAACTTTGTAGGCTTAACTCAATCGTGACGAACCCTTTCGTCGTATTACACTTTTTCGGTTTAACTCAATGGTAACAAACCTTCACGCGCAAGATTTTCTTTGCGCGACAACAATATTCATCGCTCTAATGTTGTCACACAGGTTCCGTCAATTCAGACACGCTCGATCCACTCTTGTGCGACGAAAATTTTTGTCGCTTAAAGTTCGGTTTAGTAATTTTGAGCTTTTTTATTCAAATATTTATTTTAATTATATTTGAAATATTTATTAATTGAACCGTTTCGCGCACAGAGGGTTTGATATGTATTGCGATTTTGTTAATTTAGTTAAATATTATTAACTTTACAAATTAATAATGTAAAACCGTACTGTATCCATTACAAATTAAAATTTTAAAACCGTACTGTATTAGTTACAAATTAAAAAAATACATACACATTTTATAGGGTTGGGGTGGCTGATGGTTTGTCGAGTGTAATGGGAGGCTCGACAAATCAACCCCCGACTGCTAGAGAGCCCTTAATAACATAATCCACCTAGTTGCCGTATGGGCCTGTCGTTCCTCCTCCTGGGCCTCCCTCTCTGCTTCTCGAGCCTACCGCTCTGTCTCACGCGCTTTGCCAGCATTTAACTCATTTTGTAATTCCTTCACTTCCGATTGTAACGATGAAACGGTTTCGGCTAACCGCTGCGAAGCTGAAGATGAGGTATTGACCTCGCGAGCTTTAGCTTTCCCCATCCTTCGAACAATCTTTCTGGGTCTCGGACCTAGCGATTTCAATGTCTACGTCAAAATATGTAATTCTGCATTGGGGTCGTCGATTGTGAGCTGCTCCAACGGAGTTTCTGGGGGATGCTGCGAGGCCATTCGCTCCATATAGGCATCCCGCATCTCCACCATTGTTTCCTTCATTAAAAAATTATTAAAAATTAATAATTTTTAAAACAACAAAAGTGACAACATGCAAAAAATGCAAAGAATAAAACTTACATGCAACTTCATAGCCACCTCATTGCCAGGTAGTGCATAAACATCCTTGAACATGTCAATTTCTGGGAATTTTGAACCCTCCTAGAAAACATTGTTAAAATAGTAAACCAACTAATATAAACATTTAATTGAATGTATTGACTAAAAATAAAACAATGAAAATTAAACATATTAATTCACTTACTAGACGTCGTTCCTCCACCCTCTAAGAGAAGGGCAATGAACTAGAGCGATGTAAAATTTTCTTTTGACGTCAGTTCGCCTTAGATATTTTTTGTGCAGTTATTCAATATATAAAACAAATGCGTTATTACATAAATATAAATAAATATGTTTATTTTAATTAAATAAAAATGTTAATGCTTACCATAAATATGGGAGTTCGAAAATGACCGCACAACCACACCCACTCATCAGTCATATGTTCTAATTTGATTAGGGGTTGTGCCTTAGCACTCTCCACATCAGGAAACGTCTGGAATTACCAGTGGAAATCATGCTTCCAATTCTTGTAATGATCCACGCACGCACCGGTGATATATTCATGAATGTTGGGATCATTCATGTCAAACTCAAAGTTGACTTGAAATTTTAAAGATTATTTATTAGAGAACATTAAGGCCCAAAAAGATAAGTTATATCAAATCATGTAAAACTACAAGCAGAAACGTGCAAAACCTTCAAAATTTTCTACATTATAAAGATTCTAATTATTAAAGGTTGAGATGAATGGCTAAAACTTACTGTGAGCACATCTAGCACCTTGGCCTGCGTCTCGAGCTTGACCTCACTCCAAGATGAGGATCTCATCGAGCAATGGTTACGAATGATCGCACCGATGTCGTGCACCAACAAGCTGTTAATCTTTGTCGATTGCGAGCGATGGTGACTAGCATCCCACACTACGAGAATGTGTGTTAGTGGTTCGTGTGATCCTTTGGGATTTTAGTTGTCTACAGGGCCCCCTCGTTTTTTTTGTTGTTGTAAAATAAATAAATAAAATCAACTTATGCCGAAAATGATGAGGAAAACTTAAAGTTATTTTACATCTAGGGAGCTCTCCATCTCCCAGGGGGTTTACATCCCCGGTCGTTGTTACAGTCTCGAGTGCAATCTCAGGAGCCGTTGATCGACGGTTTGTTCGTCTGACGCTCCATCGAGCGAGAACTTGAGGAACTGATCCGGTCGATGAAGACTGATCAACGACCGGATCATTTGATCCTTGTGCTGGGGGAGTCAGATAGAAGTAGCCCATTGTAGTACTGATCAACTTAAATTTGTTTGCGCTTTACTATCCACAGAATTTCGTTGCACAGTTTTAACAGTTTTTTATTTTTGGATCATTGGTTGCTTATATGAGGTTTCCACACAGCAGGATGGTAAATTTGTTACAGAAATAGAGAGGCGTATACATTATTTTTTTCCTGGGCAGTGATGCAAATCACAATGCTTTCAAGAGCTGTAGATTTCCTGGGCTCTGTTTTAGTGGGTGATGTTCCTGGGCAGTGATTGAAATCACAATGCAAATTTTCTGCATCAAAAGCAATGATGCAAAAGAAAGATTTAAAAGAGATCAAAATTTAATCAAACTACAGTTATCAACTAAAAAATTTGGGTGATGTTTTACCCTCTGTAGAGACAGGTAAGCCACTGCTGATCACTTTCTTTAATTTTCAGGGAGACTCCACAGAAAAGGAAAATATAAAAACATTGTACAATTTATAAACCAAATCAACAAGAATCTCACAAGGTCTAAAAGAGAAACCGTTGCACAAAAATCTCATTTTATTGCAACACAGTCAAATTTTTCACTCTTAAAAGAAATGGAGCAAGTATCAGGCAATATAAAATTAAACAAAACAAACAAACATGAAACTCTATTCTCAATAGCTACCTTAGGAGTATTCTAAATTTCAAGTTGAAAACTGCAAACATGAGAACAACATAAATGCATCAGATGAAAACAAAAAATCAACTCTTGATTGATCATCAAACAAAAAGAAGACTACAGAAACTACTTAGCATCATTATAAAAGTCACTGGCCGTTAGAAGCGGCTTAATCCCTAAGACAATCAGAAACAAAAAACTTTGATTGAGATGATACATAACTACAAATCCAATAAAACAACAATAAGAGAGAGAGAGATGTCTTCAAAAACTTTTCTCAATGCTTCAATTTCCCAACAAGTTCCCAATTAACATTGAACGCAATAAATCTTTTGGCACTAACAAATTGACAATTAAAGAAATGGTGTAAATTTCAAGAGAGAGATCTCCAAGATGAGCAAACACAACTGAACCTAAATAAATCATGAAGTAAAAGGCAAATCAATGATCATCTTCTGGATCTATATATTTGTTATCCTCCTCACCCATATGTATTTCAACAAAACACCCAATCAGCCAGTACAACAACATAAACAACAAGAAACTACAGCTATAGTGGTGATTTGCTTTAATAAGATTTTCCAACAGATACAAAATCAAGATGAACATATCTATTTATGAAAAAAAAAAAACTTACATTTGAGGTTGAAAAGAACTTACAGTCGAGAGAGATATCGTTTTCCTCAGAAAACTTGAGAGATTGAAATGACCATACTTTGATGTGTTTGTTGGGCTAGCAATGGAATACCGCAAGCTGAAACCTAATTAAAAGGGTAGGTTTTGCGCGACGAACCCCTTTGTCGCCATATATCAGTGATTTCGTCGTGCTAGTTTTCAAAAATTCAGGCCAATTTTTTTGCCGCCAGAAGTACGCGCCAAACTTTTAGATCAAGGGTGACAGTGTTTTGCACGACGAAATATTCTAATTTCGTCACGCAAACATCAAATTTGTTTATTTTAGGGGAAAAATTTTATATCATTATTTAATTAATTAATTGAACTTTGACATCCATTTAACAAATTTATGGTAAAAAAATTCATTATACATTAACAAATTTAATTAAATGAACTAATAAAATATAGAATATTATTAACATCTTGTAAACGACATAACAAATTATATTCCTTCAAATGTATTTAATCTGAATCAATAGAGTAATCACTTTCAACTTCTTCTTCAAGTTCATCTGACATGGTTGCCTCAAATTCTCCATCATAAACTCCATCTTTTATAGGTGATACCTCAACATCATAATCGTCATCAATCGGAGGAAGTTCGACAAATAACTCAAATGGTTGTTGGATAATGGGAATGCTTGAAGATGAATTTTCTTGATTAGTGGTGTCGTCATCACTGTGGTCATCAAAAGCCTTTTCAGGAATGTCTCATATACTTCTGTGTCGGATCGTCTAGACTACTTTCTATCCACCACCGCCTTTAGGATCATCTAGATAAAAAATTTGTTTTGCCATTGTTGCCAAAATAAAAGGATCATGCTCGTACCAAAGTATGTTTGTGTTCACACTTACTAGACCATATTCCCGTTTAATACACTTGGTTCTATGTGGGTTTGTATCAAACCAACGACACTTGAACAAAATCACCTGGCAACGGTCTTTGTACAGTAATTGAATTACAAATGTCAGTTTACCATAGAAATCAACATCGGCGGTGTCGCCATCCCCAAGTACTGATACGCCGTTATTTTGAGTGCTCAAATTGTCATCTCACTTGATAACCAGGAACTTAACACCATTCACATAACAACTCGAAAATTTTTCAACTCGAATAGGACCTCTCGCCAATTTTGATAATTCATCATCGTAAATAGGCGAATTTACTTCCTTCGGTTGTAACATCTATTAAAAAAATATATTCAGAATATGTTGAATACAAATTATAAAATATCAAAAGTTTTTATAGTTATCAACTTATGTGCTTGCGAAACCATTCAGGAAACAATTGACGGTGTTTCTCGGCATGTAAATGTGCTTGATACTACACCTAAGTAGTTCTTCATGCTCCCCCAAAAAACGGAAAGATCTCGTCACAACTGTTGAGTATGAACCAATGCTCAACTTTCATGTCGTTATCCCTAAACTGATCATTTGTTGGTGGCTCGCCAAACGGTTGTGCAAGTTGCACAAAAACAGAAAGTGTCTCATTACTAGTACCACCATCATTATTTCGTTGAGGTCGGTTGAAGGACGTCTCAACATTATGGAGATACATTGCACAATAAGTAAGTGATTCATTCGCAATATATGCCTCCACCCTGGATCCTTTGAGTCTTGCCATGTTCCGTACGTACCTTTTGTATGTGTCTAGTATTCTGCAAAATATAAAGGGTGTCAGACTCATTGTTATAATAAATAAAGAATAGTTAGAAAACATGCATATGAGTTACCTTTCTATTGGGTACATCCACCGATAATTGACCGACCCACCAAACTTTGCCTCACCCGGTAAATGTATCATCAAGTGAAAAATGCCGGTGGAAATATTTGTTCGAATTTTCATAAGATGTCCACAATACCGTCTTGCAACCTTTCTATATCCGATTTGGGCAGAGACTTTGCACATAGTTGTTGGAAGAATCTCGACAATTCCGTAATAGGGCCAACAACACCCGATGGCAAAAATCCTTGAATAGTATTCGGAAGAAGACATTGCAGTAGTACATGACGTCATGGCTCTTCAATCCCAACATTTTCCCATCACTCATTTTCATACAACATGCAATATTAGATGCGTACCCATCTGAAAACTTCACAGAAGAAAAAATTTTTAATTTTTTTTAATCTTTACTGGCGATTTAAATGCAAAATAGGGATGTCCCTTTAACCATTTGTCAACGACCTTCTTAAGCCATAACCGTTTCTTTATGCCCATATTCATACAATCTTGTCTCACCTTCACAGTGTCCTTCGATGCCTAGAATTGTCCCAACCACACTATCACACACATTCTTTTCAATATGCATCACATCTAGGTTGTGCTTGATATTTAATTTCAACCAGTACGGAAGCTCGAAGAATATATTCTTCTTCGTCCAGTTCAGATCTGTAGCTGACTTGTGCAAATTAGTATCATGATTATCGAGATATTTGCCAATCAGACTAAATTCCAAGCTATTCAACTTAGCCAAAATATCATCTCCCGACCATTCTCTAGGTCGTTCTCCGATTTTCCATCAAAGTCCACCTTATTTGTTCAGCACTCGTGATCCTGCGGCAACCATTTTCGGTGATCCATATAACAAACCTTCCCTACGTGCCAATTAGACATTACATCATCGTTGCACACCAGACATGCCTTATAGCTCTGAGTACTCCAACCTGAAATATTCCCATAAGCGGGAAAATCATGTATAGTCCACATCACTGCTGCTCTCAACATAAACACTGTGTTGATAGACTTATCAAAGGTACATACACCATTTTCCCATAAGTCTTTTAACTCATCAGCCAACGGCCGCAAATAAACATCAATGTTATTTCCGGGATGACTGAGAATTAATAGAGTCATCATTGTAAATTCTTTTTTCATACTCATCCAAGGGGGCAAGTTATAAGGAACAACAACGACGGGCTAGGAGCTGTGAGTATAACTCATATTCCAGAACGGATTAAATCCTTTAGTTGCAAACCCCAATCTGACATTGCGCGAGTCTTCTGCAAAATTGGGATACATATTATCGATGCTTTCCAAGCCTCTCCATCTACAGGATGTCTCAAAAAATCATCATCAACCCTTCCTTCCTTGTGCCATCTTATGTGACTTGCAGTGTGTGTCGACATGTACAATCGCTGCAATCTGAGCTTTAGTGGAAGATAACGCAAAACCTTTTATGGAATTTTCTTCGTTTTATTACCAGAATTAGGCTTATATCTTGGCTTATTGCACACAGGGCATGCATCCATGCCTTCAGTTTCCTATAAAATAATGCACAGTTGTATTTGCAAGCATGAATATTTTGATACTCCAAACCGAGACCATTCAACACTTTCTGTGCGTTACAATAATCCTCAGGCAAAACGTTTTCCTTCGGAAGCATCCGCTTCATAATCCCCATTAATTGAGAAAAACACTTATTTGACATATGATGTTTCACTTTGCAATGCATCAACTGCACAATGGCAATAAGTAGGGAAAACTCTGTGCAACCGGAGCATAATGCTTGTTCAGCTTATTTCAACAGTCTTTCATAGTTTTCTAACTCTTCACTTTGCAACATGTTGAGAAGTACAATATCTCCTATCATATCATCAATGACATCTTCGTTCATCGATGCATATGGATAAACGTCATTTATTATACCCATAATTTGGTCATTATCATTTATGGACGTTTCATCAATGTGATGCATAAGTGGCTGGGAACGTGATAAAGTCGAACCAAATTCTCGTTGTTCCCCATGATAAATCCACCTCGTATAATTCTGAATCATCCCATACCTCGCCAAATGATATCAAACCGCATTGAATGACTGCCACAAACAATTGTTACAACATTGGCACAGACACTTGATATGGTTCATCGTACTAGTGACACATGTCCTTGCAAACTCAACGAAGTTCTCGATCCTATTTAAATATTGATCACAACATTTGTCCTGATTTTGTATCCATTGTGTTTCCATTACGCCTATTTTCAATTTATAAACAAAATATGAGACTTCAAGTGAGTAAACGACACTAATGTGATTAGATTTCGATGTGGAAAATTTTCAACAACATCTCAATTGCAATTCTTCAAGTGGACGACATAAATATTATTAATTAATAAATATCTAGTATGCACTCGAAAAACAGTGTGAGACACTCCAAAAAATCCTTACGATCGCAACCTAATTTCATGTAATTTCAAAAAATAAAAAAATAAATTTGTAGCAATTTCCTCACCGTTTTCCAGTGAAAGAGAGAGACGATTGGAGGTGGTGGCCGGTGACGCAAAGAGAGAAGAACAAAGCCTAATTAACTGCTTGAGGCTTGGAGTATATAGTGAGAGAAATCAATCGAGCAGAAAAAAAGAATAAAATGAGAGGAGAAAATAGTGAAAGACGCAGATCTGATTGTTCTAGTTCGTGGAGAAGATGAACAAGTCAGAGCATATGCGATGAAACAGTTCGTCGCCCTAAGATGTCTAAATTGGACGCTCAAAGTAGCAGACACGTAGCCCTATGATGTTTTAGGGCGACGAAACTGCTCGCTTTAAGCAACAACACTTTGTCGTTAAGAATTTATGCGACGACGAATTTCAATTTGGTCGTGTAAGATATATTTAGGCGACGTAAAAGTTTGTCGCCCTAGGATGTTCAAGTTGGTCGTTCAAAGTAGTTGACACGTAGCCCTAGGTATTTTAGGGCTGCAAAACATTTGGTTTTAAGCGACAACACTTTGTCGCACATTATTTATGCGACGAAAGCTTCAAGTTCGTCGCGTAAGAGGTTGTTTAAGCGACGAAACAATGCGTTGCATTAAATAGTTAACTATTTTTTGTAAAAGCGCGACGAGGGTAAATTTTTCCTTGTGCCAAGTTAATTTTGAGCGACGAAACTTGCCTCGTCGCGCTACGAGTCGTCGCTAAAGGGGATTTTTTTTAGTAGTACCAGCTTTAATCCTACGGAAAAAATGTTTTCGAGGCAAAACAACCTTTTGTATTTAGTTGTATTGAGTATTATATCATACATTTAAACAACTTGATTGCTTATTTTTGTACGATTAATTATTACGAAATATTTAGTTGCTTTTCATTTTTTTAACTAATGCGACACATTATAAGAATGGACATACAAGCGTAATGCATGAGGCAATATCTCTCATGTTAATACATAGCAAAAAAAAAAAAAAAAAAAAAATAATAATAATAATAATAATAATAATAATATGATCATTTATTCATAGTCTAATATATATATTTTTGAACTCTATATAAATTGGGTCTAATGTTTGTAGACTTCATTAATGGATTGCTAGCTATAAATGAGAACCTCAAATTTCCTATTTTTTTCTTTAGCCTTTGTCTATCATCTTAATTATTAAATCGAGATGAGATTGTATTAGTCTGTTTTGTTATGAAAGTGACTCTATGTATATTTATTGGTTGTATGTCTAAGTTTTATTCAACCATGATTTAGTTAGTTGTCATTTAATCTCTTTAATTACCTTGTCTTTTGAAAAATTTCACATAATTTGTTAGTACTTCTAGGCATAATTTTGTTATTATTTGCTGCATGTATAACTATATATGGAAGGTATTAAGAAGATAATCTTTAACTGCAAATGACAGTGGAGGAGTTTGGGTCCTAAGAAACTATGTGAGTATATGAAATGATTTGAATTTGCATGTAACAAAGTTGATCCTATCATATTTACTATTTTGAATTAAAAGATATGAAAAAATAAGTTGAAGACACATTCATGTATATACCATTTAGGTTAGCTTGGATAAATTATATATGAGTAGACTTAGCGTACTCCTATGTTTGTCAAAATTGTTGCTGGTTAACAATGCTAAAAGCAAAAAAAAAAAAAAAAAAAGAGGCAATAATAATAATAATAATAATATTATTATTATTATTATTATTATTATTATTAATTTTTGTTGGTGAAAACTACTGTATGTTTAGTATTGAAGAATAAACAAAAAAAAGAAGTGAAATTGACCCTTTTTAGTATTCTTTGGTTTTTGGTCTTACAATGCATAAGTTGTACAGTAGGGATAACATTAAGCATTTAATATTCCGCTTTCAAAATTAAATTTTACAAAGATAACAAAGGTTTTTTTTATTTTGAAACAAACCCCAATTGAAAAAGAGAGGAAAAACTTGTAATATTGCAATTTTCTAACAAGTTATTTTTGAACCTAAACATTATTATCAAAAAGATTGTTGGCATTAGTGGATTAAACCCTATACATTTTGGCATTTTCTCTAGCATGTTATTTGAAAATAATTGAAATGTTAATCACTTGATTTCTTCAAAAAACAAAAAAAAAAACCCAAAACTATCCTTTGTACAAATAAACAAAAATTACTTTTTTCCAACATACCACAAGCAATTGCACCCTATCATTTCGAACCCAAACTTACCTTTCAAGTCACAATTCCGTCATCTCGTAATCCCCTATAAAATAAAAATAATAAATTTGGATAAGAAAATAGTCTAATTTTTCACCCAACATAAATTATCACCATCCACCTATTATTTAAAAAAAAATACTACAAACATTACATTTAATCCTCTTCATGAATTCCATTTGTAGGATTGAGACTAATATGGAAGCAAAACCAAACTTTTGATTCTAATCCCTACTAAGATCCAATCAAAGCTCTTCTAGACTAGATATGATACTTTAATAGGTATTTATTTATTTATAAACAATGTCCCATACCTTATTTTGTTTTTAAACAAAATATATAGTTGATAGACCAAAAACTATGGTTTATGTTAGCCCAGCCTAAAGGTCTTAGTTAGATCTCGATATTATTTGTTACGCAATATTTTTCTTCTCCCACATTTCTTTATACAATTTCATTATTGCGTGCTAAGGCCACAAATTTTAATTTGAAGAGGGTATATAAGTAATTTCAAGCAGTGAAATGATTAACGGGGGAATCACTTAAACTTGGTTTTGTTAATGAGAAATATCATTACTTAAGAAATGGTATATTGACATCAGGTATAAAATCTCTTATTTTAGGCACAATTTATAATAATGTTGGTCTAAACTAAATACTATTAGTAGATTCTCTTTCAAAATAATGTGGACAAAGAAACCAGAAAATGGAATGTGTTGACCAACCACTTGAATGAAAATTTGGCATTCAACCTTTGTGTTTTGGTTGTTTGGATTAGGGGTGGGCATCCCATCCCGCGATCCCGTTCCCGTCCCGATCCCGTCCCGTCCCGTCCCGATTTTTCCGGGTCTTAATGGGATTGAATAATTTCATCCCGATCCCGTCCCGTCCCGATCTAGAATGGGATGGGATGGGATGAAAATTTTCAATCCCGCCAATCCCGTCCCGTCCCGAACTAATGAAAATAAATATGTACATTCAAGATATTCTTCCTTTTATATGTGTTCTTGATTTTAGAAAGTTATGTTATTACCTACAAAAAATTTTGTCCCAAGCCCAAATTCTATATATTTTTTTTTAATAACTTCTTCACTGAAATTTCTTTCATTTTATTGAAAATAACCTTGTAATGTTTAGCATGACCACAATAGTTCATTAGCAGAATAGCGGTGATGCAGCAGTTATGCTGCCTAAGTCTGCAATTCAGCAGTTATGCTGCCTGCAGCAATTCAGTTATGCTGCCTAAGTCTGCCACTGCTGCCTAGCAATTCAGTTATGCTGCCTAAGTCTGCAATTCACAGATCCAGAAATAGATCACTAGAAACTTTGCCCATTTTCACATGACCATTCTCCACTCAACCTAGGAATGAAGAATGTGGCATTTGGAATGCATGGTTGACTGCTAAAACAGAACCATTGGAGGCTTGGGGATTATCTGTAAATAGGTGGCGGAGATTCACATTTTGAACATACAATTTGCTCTGGCGAAACAAACATTTGAGAACATTAACAGGAGTTACAAAATTTATTCATGAATTTCTGACTCGGAATTATAGGAAATGGCATTTTTTTCTTTCTCTTATAGATGCATAAGGCTGCCAAGCTTGCTAAAGTCAACTTTCAGGCTCGACACATGTGATAGTCGGTTGCATTACCGAATTGGAGATGGTATGTTTCCCTTTCATTTGGCCCAGCCAAGTAACTTCTGTATGGTTGAAACCGTAGAGATCATAAGCAGTCAGTCACCAACTGTTGATAGGATATCTTGTTGAATATTACTGATAATACATTTGCAACGATTGTTTTTCTTTGATTGAATCTGTTCCAGTTGTTACTAGCCTTCTTATTGTAATTCAGCTAAAAGTTCTATGTGATTTTATCGTTTGTTTTTCTTTGATTGAATCTGTTCCAGTTGTTACTAGCCCTCTTATTGTAATTGAGCTAAAAGTTCTATGTGATTTTATCGTGCACAGGAAATCAAATCCTATTCGGGAACCCAGTGATAGATATACAGATCAAACTTTTATTTAGGCATTCACAGATCCAGAAATAGATCACTAGAAACTTTGCCCATTTTCAGCAGTTATGCTGCCTAGCAATTCAGCAGTTATGCTGTTTGGTTTCTGTAACAATTCATTTTTTGGATGTTGCTTCATTTTTCCCATTTTTTGGACAATTGGCAAAATCAATTAAATCTTCATTTTTTGGATGGCACGCTGATCCCGTCCCGTCCCGTCCCGTCCCGAACCCGTTTGGGATGGGACGAGGTCGGGATGGGGTTTTTCCCATCCCGTCCCGTCCCGATCCCGTATGAACGGGATGGGATAGGGATGGGTATATCTCGTCCCATCCCGTCCCGTGCCCACCCCTAGTTTGGATTTATACTCAGAGGGACCACACTGTCCACTTAAGGCTCTTTGAAAAGTTAATTAAGATGCAACAGTTAACTATTTTCCATACCTTGCAAACTTTTTTAGTAGATTAATTCGTAAAACTTATTGTATGTTGTAAATTGTTGCAAGTGTAGATGATATTAAAAAAAAAAAAAAACTAGTAACACTTGTTATTCCATGTCACCCATTTCTCGTTTTTTTGAATATCATCTACACCTACAACAATTTAATATTGTACTTAATTCAGATTTACTTTTCATCTACACCTACTACTAGTGAGGCTTTGGCGACCACCGATGATGGGTCGCCTCCGTTGCCATGATCCTCTCTTGGAATGCAATACGTCTGGGTCTCCCCATGCATTCCGGAATCTAAAGGCTCTAAACCGCAAGTCCAACCTAGATATTATTATTTTGTCAGAAACTAAAGTCTCGGCTGTCAAAATAGAGTGGACTCGTAATACCCACACACCAAATAAAATAAATATAAATACTATTTATTTATTAATTGGTGATATATACTACAATTTATATTAGATGGTGTTAAAGATTATTTGTTTGCAGTTGCTAAATAGAATAAAAATATGTGTGTTTGTGTATGAGTGTGTTTAGCCAAACCCTAAAATTGATACTAATAAAATAGTTTGACTTAAACTAATTAGCCATATTCTCTTATAAAAAAAGGTGTACATATACTTTAATTAAAACCCTAATGTTGATGTTTTTTTACTAATTTTTATTTGGGTATGTGTTGGTGGCGGTTAATTTATGAGTGAACATCGCCAAAGAGTTTTCTGGTTAGAGTATTTGTATACTTCAAATTTTTTTTATAAATGTTTATGTTGATAAAATTTCACGTCCCTAATTAGAGGAAACGAATAATCCTAATCCTACATGGATATAAGGATTTCGTTTTTTTATCAAAAATCGGGGTGTGACAGTTTGGTATTAGAGCATTTGGTTAGCCTAGGTTAGGGTAGAGTCTAGGTTGTGAGACCCTTGTGTGGGCGGACCTGAGGGGGAGGGTGAGGGTGAGGGTTGGAGCCCAATAGGCCCAACAGGCCCGTGGATCCCAAGAGGGGCTGGGCTAGCTACCAAGGGGGATCATAGTCCCACATCGCCTGGGTGCGGGATGGTTATGTGCTATATATGTGCGAGGTTGGATCCCCATAGTAAGAGGCTTTTTAAAGCCGTGCGGGCCGGTTGGGCCCAAAGCGGACAATATCTTACTGTGCGGATCGGGTCATTACAGAATGGTATCAGAGCCTGACCCATCCGAAAATGTGCCACGTGGAGGTGGGCCCTCGGGCAACGTGGACGTTGTGCCTGTGTGGCCAACGAGGACGTTGGGCCTTAAGGGGGGGTGGACTGTGAGACCCTTGTGTGGGCGGACCTGAGGGGGAGGGTGAGGGTGAGGGTTGGAGCCCAATAGGCCCAACAGGCCCGTGGATCCCAAGAGGGGTTGGGCTAGCTACCAAGGGGGATCATAGTCCCACATCGCCTGGGTGCGGGATGGTTATGTGCTATATATGTGCGAGGTTGGATCCCCATAGTAAGAGGCTTTTTAAAGTCGTGCGGGCCGGTTGGGCCCAAAGCGGACAATATCTTACTGTGCGGATCGGGTCGTTACATAGGTGGTCCTCGAAATGTGGATATGGGTGAGTAAGAGCGTAGATGTCTAGAGATTAGGTGGCAGATGGTGAACCTTACACCTTTAGTATCGTTCATGTTTTTTCGCTGAATCTTGTAACAAGATTTCTTTGATATTTTTTCGTTTAGTTTTCCTTTTGGTGGTTTTGTTATTCTGCATGTTATATTTTTTCTGTGAATCTCGAGACGAGATTTTTGTTAGGTGTATATATTGTAGCACCTCGTATTTTTATACTGACTGAACTTTTATGATATATCATTTGTGTGTTTGTCTTCAGGAAGTTATGTGCATGTACATGTGTTACTTGTTTGTTTTTGTTACGTGTGCTGTTTATTAAAGGGTGTTAGGATAAAATTTAGTTGGGATTGATTTGCTATATGTTGAACTCTGGTAATGTTTCAGTTGGTAAGTGATACCTTACATGTAGAATTATTTATCTAATATTTCCTCTACCGAATCTTGGGATGAGATTATTTTGAGGTGTGTATATTGTAATATTCGCCTAATAAAATAAATATAAATACTATTTAGTTATTAATTTGTGATATATACGATAATTTATATATGGGGTAAAAGATTGTTTGCAGTTGCTAAATAGAATGAAAATGTGTTTGTATGTATGAGTTTGTTTAGCCAAACCCTAAAATAAAACCTAATAAAAGAGTTTAACTTCGGTAAACTAGTTAGCCAAACCCTAAAATAAAACTCTAATCTTGATTTTCTTTTTACTAAATTTTTGTTTGGGTTTGTGTTGGTGGCAGTTAATTTGTGGGGTGAACATCGCCTAAGAGTTTCCTGGTTAGAATTTTTGTATACTTCAATTATTTATTTATTTTTTTTATAAATGTTTCTTTTGTTAAATTTTCATGTCCTTAACTTGGGAAAAAAAGAATAATCTTCTACGTGGATATAAGGATTTCGTTTCTCGAAAATCATATGTGACAATACTCGTCAGAGACTGGGCTTCAAGCATAGATGTAACGACCCGCTCCCACATGACACCATATTGTCCGCTTTGGGCTACCAACCGGCCTGCACGGCTTTAAAACGCGTGTTGTCATGTAGAGCGACCTCGCACACTTAAAACACATCCCCCTCCCGCACCCAGGCGATATGGGACTATGATCCCCCTTGTAGCTCGTCCAACCCTTCTTGGCCTATTGGGCCTGTTGGGCCCTCTACCCTCACCCTCACCCTCACCTCAGGTCCGCCCACTTGGGGTCTCACAATCCACCCCCCTTAAGGCCAAACGTCCTCGTTGGCCACACAGGCACAACGTCCACGTCGCCAAAGGGCCCACCAACACCGTGGCATACTTCCGGCTGGGTCAGGCTCTGATACCAACTGTAACGACCCGATCCGCACAGTAAGATATTGTCCGCTTTGGGCCCAACTGGCCCGCACGGCTTTAAAAGGCCTCTTACTATGGGGATCCAACCTCGCACATATATAGCACATAACCATCCCGCACCCAGGCGATGTGGGACTATGATCCCCCTTGGTAGCTAGCCCAATCCCTCTTGGGATCCACGGGCCTGTTGGGCCTATTGGGCTCCAACCCTCACCCTCACCCTCCCCCTCAAGTCCGCCCACACAAGGGTCTCACAGTAACTGTCACGCCCCGATTTTCGAAGGAAACGAAAATCCCAAAATCCACGTAGGATTATCCGTTTCCCCCAAAACTCGGGACGTGAGAATTCAATAATAACAGAAACAAATAGCAGCATGAACTAAACATGATCTAGATTACTGAAATAAATAAAAATCTAACCCGGAGAAGACTGGCATGGCTAGCTCACTAGCGGAACTCCAGTAATGCAGCTCAAAATCTCTAAACCTGAAAGACTACTCGGCTACATTCCAAAAGGAATGTACCCAAGAAGCAAAAGCTCACTCGGGTCAGCAATAAAGCTGGTGTGAGAAATCTTCATCCCCAAATCAATAAATCCGCACATGACAACATTAAAATAAACCAAACAATAAATAACCACACCATCAGGTAGTTCCTCAATGAGACAATGGTGTTATCATCCTAATAAATAAATATGCATTATAAATAAAATTTATGAGTTATCAATCCTCATAAATGCAACAATACAATTCATAATCATATTAGACTATTATTGAAATATTAAACAAACACATTTTTATACCTTTAGGAAGACATGTAGTTCTCATTCAATGGTCGAATGAGCATTTAGTTTCTTCCTTTAAGGTAATCACGCACATACACAAAAAGAAATCTCGCTACTTTTCCACAATCGCACCATCCTCTTTGTGCCGAACACACCTCACCCAAGTGTGCCTCCCTTGCCTTCGAAACCACTCGGAGCGTACATGTTCCAAGTGGGGTGCCACCTCGAGGAATATGTCATCTCACCCGAAGTTCGATCCATGGCAAGCATTCTTCCTAAATCTACACGTACAACCGAACACACATGGAACGGTGCACCGAACACACCTCACCCAAGTGTGCTCCCCTTGCCATCGAAACCATTCGGAGCGTAGATGTTCCAAGTGGGGTGCCACCTCGAGGAACATGTCATCTCACCCGAAGGTCGATCACTGGCAAGTACACTGATATGTAAGCAAGTCTGCATACCCAATAATATCACAAGTATACAAGCAAGTCTGTATACAAAAATTTCTTTTCTTTTCACATTTTTTTTTTCGGAGTTGTGGAAAAGAGCATAAAAAAAACTAAAACTCAAAACTCTTTTATGGTGACACTTTGTCAACCATAAGTAAACCAACCACAGTATCCACCATTCTTATGGTGAACAAGAAATATTTGACACATTGCCAATTCACATATCTCATCTCTTTGCATCATATGAAAACAATATGCACACCAATTCGCATAACAATACAAATACTCAAACTAAAACAAGTGCTCAGTTAAATTTCAGCCAATATCTATTACTAGAAAATTTTCTTCTAATTTATGTTATTCAATTGGGATCAATCTCGCCAGCTATGTAAATAAGTCCAAAGAAATACTCCAAAGATAATATCTTCCAGGTCATGATCAAAAGAGCGTATGACAACGAGATACATTAGGAACTAAGCAAAAATGACTCATTTCATTCTTGTAAAACTTCCCCAAATCCATATTCTATTTCATTAAGGAATTTCATCAAACAAATGAGCATTGTATCTATAACCTTTGACAATTAACGAGAAAATATTTATGATAGTGGCACAACACTTTGACAGCCAACTTTAATAAACCATATGGACACATATGATGAATTTCAATTTCCACCCGATGGGATTTGACAAATCCAAAAATGCACATACACCTACTACCTAAATGTGGTAACATCTGATCTAACCTATGAGATACAATTTGCCCAAATTTTCTTCATGATAACACTCAGGGGTTCTTTAGTCTTACACAAACCCTACTCATGCACATGTTTTTCTAATGATGATGATGACCTGGAAAACACCGAATACCTTGACAATTGCCTAAAATCAATGTGAACTACAATGGGTATCCATTCATTCATTCAAATCAATTAATTAAAGTAATCAAACCCCATCAATTTAATCTACCAAGTTAAGGGCAGAATCAGGAAGAAAGAAAATGAGGTTTTAATCAAAGTGGATTAAACACACGACACATAACTATCAAAACCATCACATAAAACAAACTGAAAGGGGTAAAAGAAAACTCACCGGAGAGATCGCAAACCGTAAAGGATTTCGCAACGGATCCACGCAATGACCCTTCATAATCAACGCCATCATCCCATCTCTACTTCCATCGAGAACCATCGTCTCTCACAAACTCTCTTCTATTACAGAAAGAACAAATTCATCTACTCAAGAGTTCTCTACTCATCACGTCTCTTCTATTCAAGAGAGGACAAACTAATTTCTCTGCTCAACAGAAGACAAGCTTGTACCAGTTAGGCCTAAACTGTCAAGTCTCACTCTTTGTCATATCCTTCACCAATTCTTCTGCCTGGGCCATATCTTTCATATCTCACAAAACCGCCGTATCATACAATTGAAAGTGATGCAGCTTGGTTTTAACCCAATAGTTTCCATCTGCTCAATAGCTAAAAGGGCTTTGCTCATGTCACCAACCCGACAATACCCATCCACAATGGTATTATAAATCACAGCTGTTGGGACAAACCCACTCTTCCACAAGTTGTTCAAAATCTCCTCAGCCTTAGCCATCTTACCTTCTTTGCAAAGCCCATTCAACAACATGCTACAAGTGTGAGCATCTAGTTTAATCCCTTTCAACCCCATAACAAACCACTTTTCTTTATAGTGCAGGGCTTGACATTTCAAGGACCACAAAGCAGATCCACAGTGGACAGCAGCATATCACAATCAACCCCACAAGCTCGGATGAAGTATAACCATGTAGATCTTGCGAAATGACAGTGAAAAAGAAGTGGTCTCAAGTCTCCAACCCTCCTACACATAGAACAAGTCTCAATCTTCCATTTATCATCTCTCACCACTATATCAGACTAAACCAACCCACACCCATTTCTCATCTCTCCCCATTCCACCATACCCCTTTTGCAATGTGCTTTAAATTGGTGCCATAAAGAGCAACATAGACACAGAACAACACAACATCTCTCTCTCTTTAGAAGCCCAACTTGAAAGCCAGTTGTTCTCTTTAACAAATACAAGACCTACTCCTCTTTTTCCCACTATCAAGGTCTGCAGCAAGGCTGGTTGTACTCGCTGGGTTTTCGAGCCAATCGAGTTTTTCTCTCTGTTCTATAGCTGCAAAGAGTTCCATGATGAGGATAATGATGTTGATGATGACGCATACTGGGTGTTATGTTTTCTCTTATGGGCTGTAAAGAGGAGATCAGAGAAAAAGGAGACTGCATTGTTCACGAAAATACCTCTTCTTTGCTTTCTCTTGTTGTCGGCCATCGAAGAAGAAAAGAGAAGGAAGGAGAAAAGAGATAAAAAGAAAATAGGGTTATTCTCTTTATAAGGTGGGTGGCTATTCGCCCCCACCGAACTTTCGAATGCACCCACCCTATTTCACATAATAAAACCCTAATCAATATCAAACCCAATGAAGACCTAGCTCAAGTCCAAAATATAAAAATCAGTCCAAGCCCAAAAGAACAATAACACCAATTTATAAACTACCCCCACATTTTTATTCTATTAAGTAATGGCAAACAAAAAAAATATTTTTCCCAATAAATGAGATTACAATATATGCCACAATAAATAAATAAGAAATTATTATATTTATTTAATTAGGCGGGTATTACAATAGAGCTTTTGTACGAGCAACAAAATTATCTCGAGGACTTGCCCTTTTTGTGGAAAGACGATATTTCTATTTATTTTATTTTATCCTATAAATATTTCTTTAACTGCATTATTGATAATTATATCATCAATACTAGTTGATCAATTAATTTTATACATGGTGAACCTAATCCTTATCTCCGGAGTTCTTTATGGAGAGACTTCACTAATATTTGTCCGGAGTATTCCCTACCTTGTCTCATTATAGGAGACCTCAATGATATTCTTTATTCTGACGACAAATTAGGCGGCACTCCGCCTAGGAAATCTACTTTATTATACCTTCGAAACTTTATTGACCTGCATAATTTGATTAATCTTCCTCTCAATGACTCTAAATTTACTTGGAATAATAGAAGAAATGATCGCAATGGTGTCAAAGAAAAACTGGATAGAGTGTTGGTGTCTGCTGATTGGCTCATATGTTTCCCCGCTACCATAGCCATTACCATCCATATATCTTTTTCTGATCATAGAGCTCTTTCCCTTGCATTTTTTCCTTTACCTACTTTGGTCCGAAACCGTTTAAAATTTTCATATGTGGTCACATGAACCCAAATGTAAGATAATCATATCAGACCATTGGGATTCACGACTCCATTGGCATCCTTTGATAATTTTTCACCAAAAAACCAAATAACTCAGCTATAAACTTACCAAATGGAATAAAATGGAGTTTTACAATGTCCAATTTTCCATAGCTGACACTCAACTGGCCCTAGACAACCTCCAAAATGATCATCCCTCCAAGGATGATGCCACTGCTATCTTCATCCTTGAAGAACGTCTCACCGAGTTGTTTCTTAGAAAAGAATTTTTTTTGGAAAAATAAATCAGAATCCTCATGGCTTGCAGATGAGGACAAAAATACCAAATTCTTTCATCTGGCTACCTTGTTTATCAAAAAACGTAATTTGATCCTCAAACTCAAAGATGAGCTTGGAGCTTGACATTTTTCCCATGACCATGTGGGAAATGTTTTTAACACCTGCTTTGCAAATATTTTCCAAACATCCCAACTGGATCCGGATCCGGATATCCTTTCCTTCTATGAGACTTCCATCACTCCCGAAGAGAATGACTCATTCCTTGCGATTCCAAATGAGTCATAATTTTTTCCACTATTCATAATATGGTAGTCATAAAGCTATCGAGCCTGATGAATTCCATACTTTTTTCTTCCAAACAATATTGAGATATTGTTAAAAAGGATGTGATTAACGTTGTCCAGATTCATCACTAAACACATGGATCCCAAACTCAATGAAACGTCCATTGCCTAATCCCTAAAACCATCAACCCCTGATAAATTTCATCTAATTGGACTATGTAATGTTATCTACAAAGTTATCTCCAAAATTATGGTAAATCAGTTGAAGCTCCTGTTGGATTCACTTATCTCCCCCAATCAAAGAGCTTTTTCTCAAAGGTCATTCGATTGTTGATAATGTGAGCATAGTTCACAAGAAATTTTTTTCAAAAGAAAAATAACCGCAAGAAGAAGCGGGGCTTGATGACTACAAAATTGATATGGCCAAAACCTATGACCGTCTGGAATGGTCTTTTTTGCTTGACATTCTCAAACATATGGGTTTTGTTCCGGATTGGATCCTTATGATACAACTGTGTATTTCCACTTCCTCACTCTGTATTCTGCTCAATGGCACCCCTTTCGCCTATCATTCCATTTAGAAGTATAAGACAAAAAGACCCTTTTTCTCATTATCTATTTTATTATCATGGCAAAGGCCCTTTCTCGAATGTTCAATCAAGCATAACAGAATGAGACTATCTGCAGTATCAAAATTCGGAGACATACACCTTCCATCAATCATCTTTTATATGCAGATGATCTCATGCTTTTGTGTCTGGCTAACCTGGAAGAAGCACACAATGTTAAAAACATAATTCAAAAATATTGTTTGCCTTATGAACAAACGATCAACTTTGACAAATCCTCTGTTTATTTTAGGGCTAATGTCCATAACATACATGCTAAAATGATCAATTGGATTTTGGGATCCAAAGTATACAACCCCAAAGACAAATATCTCGACCCACCTCTCATCCCTTCTAAAAAAATCACTCGATTTTTTGTTCCTAGTCGACAAAGTTAATAACAAATTGGTTAGTTGGAAATCCAAAATTCTCTCTCAAGCGAGCTAAACGCTTATGATCAAAGCTGTCCTGAACTCTATTCTTGTTTACACAATGTAATCCTTCCTCATTCCTCGTGCGGTGATCACCTGACTTGACAATCTGGCACAAGACTTTTGGTGGAATGGCTCTGTGGATAGCAAGCTCAATATATTTGCAAATGGAGTCATATAGCCTGGCCTTGGCAATTAGGAGGGCTCAATATTCCAGAATCCAGGAACAAAAACCTTGCCTTAATGGCAAAAAAAAAAAAAAAATACATGGAAAACTCTTATCTTTTGTCTCAACCCTAGGGTTCTACAACTCAAGGCTATCTACTTTCACAACAAAAGCCTTTCTCAACTCACAAAATCTCCTGTTGTGGCCTCTTTCGCCTGGCGAGGCTGCCTTTCAGCCTTATTTAAAATTAAATGGTTCATTTGGCAAATTCTTTTTGGCCAGCAGATCAACTTGTGGAATGATAGCTGGGTTAAATATGGGCTGGTTCTGTCTGAGTATGATTTGGCTCACAATGATCCACTTCATCCTTTGTGGCCAATTGCTATCACTGATTTGTGGCAATCTGACTCCCCTCAGAATGTCCATTGGAATGAAAAACTTGTCCGCTCTCTTTTCCCTGCTCCTGTGGCACGAGATATCCTTGATATTACAATCCGACTTTCTTCAAACCCGGATAGACTTGTGTGGTTGTTTGATAAAAAAAAGTGAATCCTGGATTAAAAGTGCCACCAAGGCTTTTCTCCAAGACCAGATGAACAATTCTACCTCCTCCCATAACAACTCACTTATTTCCAGCCAACTTGCTTCGAAATCTGTGAAAAATGAAAACTTCTCCTAGAGCTATTCTTCTGTTGTGAAAATAAGTTAGAATATCATCCCAACCCTCGCCAACCTTTCTTGCATTCACATTCTCATCAAGGATAACTGCACCTTTCGTCACCAAGCTTTGGAAACTGCAACCCATTTATCCTTTATCTGCCCGATTGTCAACCAATGGTGGCAGTTGTCTCCACTGCCTCTTGACTGGACAAATGAGAATTTCCCCTACCCACTATCCAATTTTTTGTCTCTTTCATTTGAGACACTGATAGACCCATGCATTAGAAAGTGAAACCATGCTCTCCCAATTCACGACCATCATTTTATCTATTTGGACCATTCGCAACAACAACATTATTTAGTTTTCATGTAAAGATCGTTTCCTTCACGAGTACGTTCGCCTACTCTACCAAAGAGGGATTCACTGGGATCTTTCATTCACGTTTTTTTTTTTTTTTTTTACCAAAAAGAGCTAAACACTGTCCTCAGATGTTTCTTAACACCTTCAACCTTACTTGGTACTCATGGAAGAAACATTGGTTTCTCCCTGAAAGATGCTCTTAGGAATCCCTCACCCCAATCCTTGTACCAAGTACTAGAAGCGACAACCACAACTCACACCTTGCAAAGACAACCACTCAACATTCCCCTTTTGATGCCTCCTTGAATCCCAAATCCCCAATGCCCTATGATCTCTTACCAAGACTCAATCTTATTAAAACTCAACCTCACACATCCCAACATCATCATTTGAATAAAAGGACTTCTGGCCAAACCAATTTTTCAGCTCACCTGAATCCTTCTTTTGTGATTGTTACTTATGACGTCAGTTTCTATGATATTTTCAAATAGGGAGCAGTTGGTGTGATGGTTGTTGATGTGCAAGTGAGGACTTTGGCGCAGGTGACTTTCAAAATCGTAGAGAAAGTTCTGAATAGTACCATGACAGAGTGTCATGCAGGGGAATCAACTCTTCTCTTGATTCATGCCAACTAGTGAAAGCATGGCTTTATTTTGGGAGACTTGAGTGCCTTGTTGTCCATCATCCAGTCGGATCTCTATGCTAGCAACTTTTTGTATGAAGACTGGATCTGGAAACCTCTAACTTGTAGTATTAAGAGACTTTTAGCTATGCACACTAACTGAGAATGCAAATTTATAAGTCGAGAACTCAATCATGAGGCACACTAACTTGCTTCAGACATTGGTATAAAATTGTGTACTCGTTCTTATTAATATAGTAGCTTGTAAGTTTTACCAAAAAGGGAAAAAAGAAGAGCCATAGTTGGAAAAAGAAATTATAGTGTCCCAAAGTAAAGTAAAGAAAAGAAAAGAAAAAATCCACAAAACAGATAAAAGCAGAAATGCTGACCGACGCTGAACCATTGAGGCAGGGGCAGGGGCAGCAGCAACAGCACAAGCACAGGAAAGGATACTTGTGTATTTAAAGCAGAATGCAATCAATCTTCAGGTATTTAAAAAAGCATGGGAATTAATAAATCCTCTTCCTTCCCATGCCCACTTCCACCAATAAAAAACATACAGAAAAAGTCCTACTTGTGAATTTAAAAAAAAAAAAAAAGCGACTCTCAACTCCCTCTCCCTTGCTTGATCCTCCCCCAAGAACACGAAAGAAAAGTGCGGTTGTTGCGTTGGCTCCAGTCCACTCTTCAGGTTCCGATTCTTGAATCCCCTTTTCTTTCTACATTGTTTCAATTTTATCTTAGAAATAGATTCTACTGTATTATTCTTCATTACTGATGATCCTCATCGTGTTTCACCCAAAAATCCATCCCGTCCCCGAAGAAGACCATCCAGTCAAACTCAGTTAAACAAACTCTGTAATTTTCAGTCAGTCAATCTTCATTGAAGTTGGAATTATTGATTTGTTGTCAACAATTTGCTGTTCTGTTCGCTGTATAGCAAAGCGTTTGATTGAAACTGACTAAGATACAGTAGAAATCATTCATTTTAAGCGTTGCATCTACAGCCAGCCATGTGAGTGTTTGCATTATCTATCAAGTGTGAAACTAGGATTCTCCAACTTCTTCAAATCTTTCTTACACAATTCAGCTCAATTTCAGTCCAATCAATGACGAAATTGGCTGTTTTTACACTATCCTTACTGATTTTTATTATAGCTGATTTTCGTAATTTTTTTCTTTGATTAATTTTATATTGCGTTCAGATTTTTTTTTTTTGTTGATTGAAGCAACCTTTCCTTGGTCTCTAATCAACCCCTGGCTAAGTATGACAGAATGCAATCTTTGTTACTTAGTTTGTAAGTAAGATACTTTAGACCCTTGACTTTTATCACAAGTATCATCATAACCCCCTGGAAAGAGATATTTTGTTGTTAGGATGTCGGATCTTTGACCAACTGAAATTCCCTTCATAACCCTGCGAATTAATGATTTTTTTTCCTGAACTATGATTACTCTCCTGCAGTAATTGGCAATGCATCAATTGCCAAGAAATATTCAGTTGCAGTTATGCTGCATTTAAATATATATTTGGATTTTTTTTTTGTAAATTCTTTTCACCCATTTTTTTTTTTTTTCTGAATTGGCATTTTTTAAATTAAATGATCCTTTCAATTTGTTTTGAATTTTTTTTTTTACCGAATCTTAGCTATTTGGAAAAACCAGGCTGTATCATTTATGATAGTTTGTGTATGGTGAAAAATTTCAATGCCCAAGTTATTTAGAAGAAATGAGTCATGATATTTCTGTAGGTTAATTGGCTCCATGGATCAAAGAGGTTAAGGCCTTTAGCCCCGTCATCATGGCATACAAGAATGCTAATATTGTTCTTCTGGGAGTTATAGCATTATGTCTATAAATAAAATCTCCAATTTTGCAGTTTTGTTGTGTGTTGAAATGGAATTGTTTGTCAACATTCATACCTAGACTTAAATCTGTCTTTTTTAATTAATTAACTTTTTTGTATGAGCAATTGGAGGTAACCATTCAGTTTTTGGTTTAGTTCTACAGTAACTCCAAATTGACAAGGTTGGCAGCGAAAAGATGTCTGAAAATGGCTTTTGTGATGGAGAAAACAATCTTTCTTCTGAATCCTTCACCAACAAGGTAAATTAAACTTATTACCTTTCCCTTTAAGTAATTTGTCAACAAATTTAGGAATTTAAGTTTTAGCTTCATGTTCCCCATCTATATATTTCATTTTACAAAATATAAGGATTTCTCACCATCCATAAACAAAGAGAATTCCCTTCTTACTGCTGATCTCATCCTAGCCAGCCTTGAGAGTAGGCCTTTTTATTTATTTATTTTTAATCATTTTCATTCCTTGGGAAATGTGATGTTTAAACAAAGTTCCTCTTTATTGTTTGACTCCATATGTTAATGCTCTCTTGCTAAGTCTTCTCTATGTCTTTTTATATTTTCTAAATCTTTGAATGTATTCTTGAATCACAAAAGATACATTTTACTTCTACTATTGGTTGAATGTTCATTGCGCATGTTTAGTTTCAGTTAAGTTCCTGAAGGTATTCTGCGGTTTGGAGCTCCAACACTTTACAAGTGAAACTGATGGTATTGTAATTTAAAGTCGTGTGTTCATAAATCTCAGCTGCTTTACATTTGAAATAAAGAAATACTGCTATACTTCTCTTCAGATGATCTTCATTGGCTATTTGAAAGTAATGAATCTGTGCATAACTTAAAGCACTTGGTTTCTTTTTTAGTAGAGAAGTCTAGTAGGTTGTAAGTTACTTTTGTACTCACCATCTTTGGAACAATGAGATAAGTATTCTGTTTGCAAGAGTCCTCCTTGTTCATGTACCTTGATCAACCTTCTGATACTTGTTGGATTTTCAACACCCTTGGATATTTGTAGGATGAAGTTGACCCTGAAAGGCCCGCCACATTAACTTGGAAAAGAAAGTTAAATAGCAAGGAGAGGCATCCTATAAGTTTCTCTCTGAAATGGCAAGAGATTCTGCATATGGTATGCCTTCAACTTCTTGTCTGTATTTGTTGCAGAAATTGCTCTAAGCGCTATGTTTGGAACTAGAGCAGTTTCTTGACATGGGGTTTTTGAATGGAAAGCTCAAGCGTTAGGATATTAGCCAATCTGAGTTTTTTTTCTTCTTAATGTTTGTTAGATTATTGTATAATGCAGGTATAGCCAAGTGTGTTAACCTTTATAGCGCATGCATTGACATTAGTTCCAAAGACCCGTAACTCTTATGTGAGAATATGTTCACAATGTTTATTGTATCTTATATCAGAAATCCAAATTTAAGTTTCATGTATCGTATCGTTACCTATATCGTAAGAGATATGATTTTTTGTTTTTTAATATAAAAAATATGTTATATGTCTATTTAAGCACATAAAAGAACAAATACGACATTTAAGCAAATAGGTCCAAAAATAGAACACTATCATTCATATAGTATTTGTCTAATATAGATAAGTAACCAAGGATCGTGATTTCATATTTCGAGTTAATTTTGGTTCCTGATTTAAGAAATATTTCGGTGTGTAAAGAAAAAACTTTAAAATTTTGAGGATATGAGAAATATATAATGAATTTCTAGGATATATGAAACATGTGAAAAGAGTAGGATGCAATAAATAAATCTATTAAACACACTAAATGATGCTTAAATACCAAGAAATGAAGCAAACATGAAATCAATATATAATTAGAAGAAACTCAGGGGTGGTTTTAAGAATCGGTAATGGGCACAATACTCTATTTTGGCATGACCCTTGGCACTCCAATGGAATACTACTAATACTGTTTCCTCACCAGTTGCTGTACAATTCAACTCTCCACAAAAATGCTAAGGTGGCTGCAATAATTTATGAAGGACAATGGAGAGTCAACCCTCTTATTAGTCATCTGATTCCTAACATCGTGAATAGACTTGGCGAGATCTCTATTTAGTATGAGTTTGATGATAAGTTAGAATATATAAGTAGAAGAAATGATAATAAAAATTAGGGGGTGGTTTCAAAAATCAATAAATAGTTAGAAGAAATGATCATTAGGTATATAATGTAGTTATCAATTCGATAAAACCCCAAAATTTTTCGAAAAAACCCTTGAAATTCGTAATTAAAAAAACGAAAATTTTGGTGAAATTTCGTGAAAACACAATCCTGCCAAGTAACTATCAAATATCATCCATCATTCAAGTTTATCCAAAAAACAAAGCCTATATCACTCTGTATCCACAAAAATAAACATGCATAGTATGACCCTAGGCACCAAAAACATGTTCACTCCCACCTACAATTTCACTGATGGAACTTTCATGTGGAGCCTTCAAACATTCAATTAAGGTGCTCATTCAAAGAAGAAAACTACCCACGAAGATGGATGGCAATTTCGAGATTTGTAGAGAGCTTTTTTGGTAATTTATCTACATGAGAGCTTTTTGTGTTTTCTCTCAAAAGCTCTCGTAGAGAATGTGAAATGGTTGGTTATCAACCTAAAGGAGGTAGATGAGGGATAAGCCAAGAATATATATATATATATATATATATATATATATATATATATATACATACACACACATATATATGTTCCAAAACTTGGCCTCGCTAGTACACGATATATTGTACTGGTCGGTACACCCGGCAAACCAATAAATATCGGCCGATATACCCAACATGGTGAAAAAACGATATTAAGCCCGGTATACCCGACATGGTAAAATACGATATTAAGCCCTGGTATATACCGGTTGGGAATCGGTACAGTATACCGGTCAGTATATATGATGTTGATAACAGTGGTTCATAAAAATTTGATTCTTTACTGGAGACAAGAATCATTTTCTTTCATGTTCAAACCCTTCTCGCTAAGGGTTGACAATGATTCTGTAACACAGCCAATTAGGCTAATGAGCTGATAGTCTTTGATCCCAACTCCCACCCCACCATTTAAATAAGAGTGATGAATGTATTGTTAAGTTTCCAATAGTACCCATTAAGTTGGAACCTCTTAACCACCTTCACGAAGTTTCGCTTCCAGAAATGATAAAACTTATTGATGATTCGTTGGGAAACATAGGTGGGGATCAGGGCCTTTTCACTGGCATAAGAACATAGAGCAACTCTAATCTCACCTCAATCGGACTCCTTATTAATCAGAGATGAAGTCTGACTCGATATGCTATTGAGATTGACAACAATGCAATAAATGGAGGGCCTACACATTCCAACCTCCTAGATAGATTGGAAAATCCCCTCAATCACAAATTTAGACATGTGATTTATCCATTTCCTCATTGACCCATAGGCATGGAAGAATTGGAGTTGTCATCGAATTGACACATAGCCTTTTAACTCAGTCCATTTGAAGGCTTACATGCTTGTTGTTATATAATGTAGTTATCACATCCATGATCAATTAAGAAATTATGCATGCCCAGAGAAAAATGGTTCCCACTTGCCCAATAAAATATTTGAAGCATTTGAAGGCCATAAACAAATTTAAGTATTACTTGCAAAAAATATATCCAAATATTTTTGAAGACTTTCTTGTTTTGAAAAATAACTCACTTTCCTTTATGCTACTTTTGAAGGCTCCAATAGGTATCCGACTAGTGAAGTATCTCAGAGATGAAGGCATGTTAGGAGAGGTGATTATAATCTCCCAAATGGGTGCTTTGTATTTATGTTCGATGACTTTTTGACCATTTTTACACACTGATATCCTTGATTGTCAACATCTTTACTTTCTGGTCATGTTTAGGTTCCAATAATGAATCCTTTTGTTGAGCGCTTCATTACTTGTCAAGGCGTTCCTCTTGGTGGTATTGGGTATGTCTTTTTTATTTACATTAATTAATCCACGATAATTTGTTCTGGTGTTGCATTCTCATTGTTCAAATGGAGACCTTTCAGATATACCTACAGATAAATTTTTTTCAGGACAATCGAATGGAAAGCACAGATTAATTGGAAACGAACCACAACTTTCTTAAAGTATATAATAGCAAAATTCTGAGAAAGTCTTGCAGTCACTAAACAAGCAATTGACATCCTCAAAAGGGCCTTGCAGTCACCAAATAAACCGTAGACAAAGAAAACCTTGATCTTGAGGGTGATATTGTGAAAATACGAATTTTGGATTAAAAGAGCGTCATGTTTTCTTTCAAAATTATGAAAGATGGCCACTTGCAGTTTGTCTCCTTTGACCAAAATAGATATGAACACCTCACAAGTCACAATAGGCTGTGAAGCTCTGATGCACTGACTCTCCGGAAAACCTCCGAATCACGCGTCAAATACGTGTCGGACACGGATTCGCGCCCGACACGTATTGGACACGTGGTCAACGGTCAATATTCGTTGACTGACTTGGACACGGTCCGAACACGTTGAAAGATCGATGGACAGATCAATGGACATCGATCGATCTGTCGAGAGGGATCGATCAATCGATCTGTCGAGAGGGATCGATCGATCAATCTGAACAGAGACAGAGTCAGAGAAAGTGTCGACAGGCAGTGACTGGGAAGAGTGGATGAGCTGGTGGAGCTTGATGATGATCACTAGTAGTGTCGGCAGGCCGAGAGAGAGAATGAGCTGGTGGAGCTTGATGATGATCACTAGTAGTGTCGGCAGGCAGTGACTGGGAAGAGTGGGACTGGTGCAGGTAATTCTCAGCCTTCTGGACGTACTGGTTCAGTCTGGTTGTCGTTTAATTTCGCGTAGTGAAGATGTGTTGATCTTGATGATGTGCTTACTAGTGTTGATGCCATGTGTGTTGCTTTCCCTTGCTTATCATAGGAGTTGTGTTGATCCTTTGGAGATAAATATCTTTGTTGTCGGCCATACCGTTTGGTGTGGGTGTTGTCCATAAATTTGGTAGTTGGATTGGTGTGCCTGTGATGTGGCTTTTTTGAGATCAATCATTTGATATTGGACTTTACCCAAGGGTACATTTTGGATCCACAGTCCACCGTTGTTGGACTTTATATGGGCCTAAAAATGTGGGATGGATTCACTTAGAGTTTAGGGCTTATAGTTTACTATTGGGCTTGATATTAAGTCTAGGCAGTCAGGTTTGGTAGTTACTTTTGGACTAAGTTTTGGTTTTTTTATTAAGTGTGAGTGTGGGTGTGAAGTGAAGGGACGGACTAAGGATGAGTGTGAGTGTGAGTGTGAGTGTGGGTGTGAAGTGAAGTGAAAGGGATATATGCCTTTCAGCTTTTATCCTCTCTTGAATTTTGATACTCAAGTCCCTCCCCACTCCCCCACCCACCCAACCCAATGTGCCCTGTGATTGTGTTGTGGATCTCACCATAATGTATTGTGACACACTTTAGTCTCTAAATAGGGGTATGTATTTCGTGGAATGTAGCTCAATTTATGTTCATGAGTTACAAAAAAATATATTAAAAAAATAAGTTTGACAGTGTCGCCGAGTCCTATTTTTTTGAAAATTGCCGAGTCGCCGTGTCATATCCGTGTTCGACATGACACGTGTATCCGAGTCCGTGCATCATTGCTGTGAAGTAATCTTAATGAAACAAATAGCTTCAACTAGAATCTACCTTCTTGGATCATAACTGCATGATATGAGCATTATTGCTTCTCATAGCAGTTCATCATTGGCACTAGATGTTTGACCCTTATTTGGTAAATTAACACTTCCATCTGACTCGGGCATATGGAGAGAGAACCTTGAAGTTGAGTCTTCCTGCTTTTTAAGGAACTTCATTTGACTTAACATGTTTGTTGGAGACCTTTGCCTTTCAGATCTCTTGTTTTTCCTTTTCTCCCCTTCATTCAGCTGGATCATACAACATTTCCCAAATATAAAAAATATATTATTTTTCTTTTCTTCTATGCTCATTTGAACAGAATTTTAAGATACCATTGACTAAAAAATGTCTTAACTAGATGTTTATGTGAGGAATGTAAGTCTGTCAGATTTGGCAGGGGTCACTTAAGCCTATCCTAAACATGCATTACTTGGCCAAAGCCTATGTAACAACGACATTGACACGGATACAAAGTATCGGACAGGTCTACCAAAAAAACACAATAAGGGGACATGCCTGTGCATTGTAGTATCATTTACTTTTTTAACAATATTTTTTATATTAAATCGTATTTATTCACTTGTAAGTCAATATTGTTACACATCTACCACTAGTTTTTCGTAGTATGCTTCTAAAATTTGTAGAGAATTGGAACTTTTGAAAGATATAGGAAAAAAATTGATGATCTATGCATGGAGTGTCCGATGGGAGTGTCGACAAGTATCCGGGTGTCTGAGTGTCCAATACGTGTCTGACACAATTTTTTTTTTATTATTTATTATTTTTTTTGAAAATGAAGTTTTGTTACATAGGCCTATTTCAGTAGCTAAGTTTCCTCTTGTTAATACTTGGTTTAAGAGTAACTTTAAAATCCATGTGAAAAATAACTGCACTAAGTTGAACTTTTCTTGCACAAACGTGACAACTAGCAGGAGGTATTTCTACTTTTATTTATATGAATTGTTTTTAGTTTTGTCGTCACTTTAGATTTCTGTTCTGTGATACAATCATCATCAAAGCCCATTCCCGATATTTTCGGGGTCGGCTACATGGATTTTGGTTCTCCAAGCAATGTGGTCTTCCCACATATCCTCGCCTAATCTAAGCTCAATGATATCTTCATTCACCGCCTTCATCCCCGTTCTGTGATACAATGAATTTTAAAATTCTAAGAGATGCCCTTTTGATCTTTTCCACGTTGAAACACCAACCTTCAGTGCAGGAAGCATTGGAAGAAGTTATACTGGCGAGTTTCAACGCTTTCAGTTATTCCCTGGAATATGTGAAGATAAACCAGTTCTTGCAAATCAGTTTTCTGTAAGTTTTATGTTTATTCTACAAGTGTATCTCGTAAATTGTTTCTTGAAGAATGATTGTCCATGGAAAATATTGCATACTAGTACATTAGAGCTTAGCTCCTCTTAGAACCAGAACAGTAATCATACAAATTGTTCAGAATGCTTGCATGTTTAGTTTGATAGGCACTTTTCCAAGCGGAACCTCGAAAATTGATTTTATTGCAAAAAACTTTCGATTGCAAGTGACAGAGTTGATGGCTTCACACTTTCCTTTGCAACGTGATAAAAACCTTCACCTATATAAATAATAGCTTCAATCAACCAAGAAAAAAATTTGGTGATTTATGATTTGTCACTTTATGTTTTGGGACAGCTGTCAAGCAAAAAATTATAAGGCTTTGGAATTGGCATTGGCTAGTGTAACCACCAAATATGTGTTGATTTGGTTTTGAAACAAAACTTATTAGTATTTCCTAGTCAGAGTTAGCAAAGTTCCACATCTAATTGTGGACTGTGTATAAGCCAAAAAGTCAAAGTGGAATAAAGAAGTAGCTCATTAACAGTGATTCGAGTATTGTACCCATGGATGAGTTTTAGTAATATTTTGTCAAATGAAAATAACCTTAAATAGAAAAAAGTCAGACAATAACATTTGTTTTGAGCAATAAATAATGATTATAGAGGATATGACTAATCTAAAATTACTAACCAGTCCTTGGAAATTGTTGATTGGTTCTCTTCATGGTACCGAGCTTTTGCACCACACAAATCTTGCTCCAAAAATGGAGAACTTGATTTTTCTTTGAGGGATTCAGTTTTCATTTTTTATTTTATCTTTAATAGGTCAAATAAATTTCATTCACTAAAAGCAATCATAACTAATATGCGCACCATCCACTGAACAGGAATTAGTGGGAGAAGATTAAAGTATCCCACTGAACCCAAAATCTTTTGAAAGACGCCCCAATAGCTCATTCCTCGCAGATGCCCATGCCAAACTAGAACAAGAAATTCCATGGATTAGAAAAACTTCCTGTTTCTCCTTCCAGAGAGTACTACATATAGCATAAGGTGTGATGTTCCACACGAAGATCACCATGATTTCATCATAGAGCCTGACATGGACCAACATATACCAAACTTGCAAGGAAAAAGCTCTACACCTAAGGGCAAACGGGCAATCGAGGAGCAAGTGAGAACATGATTTCTTACAAGTACCACAAGCCACAGCAAGACCCATCCATATCCATTCTTCTTCTCATGAGAACGTCTAGTTGGTAACTGGCAAGTGGTCCCAAAGGCATTGCCATGCAAAAAAGCACAGTCTAGGAATAATCCATTTTGATATTAGAGGGGAAAGTTTTCTGAGGCTTCAATGTGATTCCTCCTTCCATAAACTTTGCAAAGAGCTAACGATGAATTCTTTTTTACCTTCCTACTTCCACTCCACAGCATGCCCATTCTCCTCTAGTGGGTTCCCTACCCTTCGAGCATTTCAGAGAACTGGAGGGCTTCATCCTCTTTCCAATCAAACAAATTTTTCTGGGGAAAATATTTGCAGCATTATCCCCTTCAACATTGGGGCCAAACTCGGAAATTAACCCAAACTTCCTCGAGGAAAGTAAATAGTGTCTAGGGAACCTCTCCCTAAAGGAGATTCATACCTATCGAGTATCGACAGACCATGCCAAAGGTGGATTTGGCCCCCCTTCCAATTTTGAAATTTACCCCTTGAGAAAATTTACTATAGATGGAGAAATACTTGTCCACATACTTAACTTGAAGGAATTTCAGGAGCCATCCACTATTGCTCAATCACATACTCAGCCACAACTATCTTCCTCCACAACGAATCACTTTCCTTCTCAAAGAGTCATTATGGGATTAAGACGAAGTTTCAAAAAGCTTGAAGGGTTGGTGAATCAATGCACAGAGCTTTGTAAGGTGGGACACTTGTGGGTTTGCAGTTTGTGCATTGTGGGGTTATAAAGTGGCAGGATTTTCATCTTTTACAAATATCCTACAACACTTCTTTTGTTCCCTAAAGTTACAAACATATTCTCAAAAACAATTTTAATTTTTTTTTTTTTTTTTTTAATTATTTCCTGCCACACCCACAACTATAAGCTATAAATATGTAACCTCATCTTACAGATTCTCTATGTCCCATGTTCAAGCATTTTTCTGATAAGAAAATTACATCAGTTGGATTTTTTTTCCTCCAAAGTTTTTCGATTGCACAGGAATCATCGGATGGTGGCTGGTGATTTTCTTTATGAAAATCATGCAGTTTCTTATATTGTATGCCATTCTGTTGTGCAGATTTTTGTTTCACGCACAAATGGTAAAAAATATTCTACTGTATTGTCTTCTGGGAGCCCAGTGACTGCACTCAAGTACGTTAGAAGTTTATTTGTATTAGTATTACGTGAATTGTGTTTCTTTTTATTGGACAATAATGCAATTTGTTTTGTATGATTCTATTTTACAGAAAATAAAATAATTGTTCAATCAAATAGATAACTGTATTTTATGATTCTTATGATATCATTGACATGTACATTAAACTTACTTGGGTCACATGGGTGTGTAGAGATAGTACAGGTTTGGGCATTGGAACTTGGGACTGGAAGCTAAATGGTCAGAATTGTACATATCATGCTTTATATCCACGGTCTTGGACAATATATGATGGTAATTATTAATATGCATCGATTCTTTTATTTTTAATATGGTGATGTTTTTTCTTTGATTGTAATCATTTCCTATTGTTCCTTTCTTTTGAAGGCGAACCTGATCCAGAACTTAAAATAGTATGCCATCAGATTTCACCATTCATTCCTGGCAATTACAAGCAGAGTAGCTTACCTGTAGCTGTATTTACATACACGGTGTGGAAGACTTTGCAAGCTCTGTTGTCTAATGGTTTTCATCAGTTTTGCTCGGTGCTTAGATGATCGTGTAACATTTTTGCAGATATCCAACTCTGGAATGACTGATGCAGATGTTAATTTGGTTTTCACATGGGCTGTAAGTTGGTTTTTTTTATCTATGTAGGTAGTATACCAATATATGTAAGACATATACAGTTGTTTTATGTGTACATGCACACATACGACACGCACACTAATGCATTCACATTATGCAAACATGTTCACAAATCACACAGAATAACACACCTTTGTTTTTCCCTTTCTTGCTCTTACTGTTGTCTAGAAGTGATGCCTGGATCATGCATTAGTAATTCATTTCCATGGTCTTGAAGCATGTCTAGGACGTTTTAGTTTCATCAATAGTCAGTTTTTCCATGTATATATTTATGCAGAATTCTGTGGGCGGGAACTCTGGAGTTTCTGGTAATCATTCCAATTCAAAGATGATGTAAGCGCGAAGTCATTTTAGTTTTCTCTGAGTCTCATTGTTGAGAATTGTGTGTTCTATGTTTATGTTTATTTTCATTTTTGCTTGCTTGGTGTGGATTTTGGCACTTACGATGTATTTTGACAAAATGTATGTAATTTATGAAAGGGCGAAAGATGGTGTCCGTGGTGTACTTTTACATCACAAGTAAGTTGAATTTAGTGATAAGGAAAATTAATTAAACATTCTCAGTATAGTTAGTATGTGTAAAGTTCATGATCCATCAAATATTATTTCTCCCAGGACTGCCAATGGACAATCTCATGTAACATTTGCTATAGCAGCGCAAGAAACAGGTGATGTCAAGGTCTCTGAATGTCCTTGCTTCTTAATATCTGGAAATTCCCAGGGAATCACAGCAAAAGACATGTGGAATGAAATTAAAGAGGTAAGATTCTGCTTTTGTCTTGTCTGATTATAAAGGAAGTTGGTCATTCTATTTCTTTTCTCTCATAATATTATGTCTGATCCTCTAGTCACTTTGACTTGGTAAGAGTCTAACGTGCAAGGATATACATCTCTATGATACTGTGATTCTTTTGCATTCATAATTATATTTGGTTGATTTACTTGTAAAATAGTTTCTAAGAGGTAATTCATTTCAGCCCAAAGCTTCATCAAGAAGTGCTAAAAGCGCCAATGGTAGTCTGGTTGGATGGCTAAGGCTGTGGTGGTTTAACCCCCACGTCTTGGGTTCTATACCCACTAGCAGTAGCTTGCCTTTAAAAAATAAGTGCTATAAGCACGTAGACATTTAATATTAAGAATCTAGTGATTATTTTACTTCTTGTATTGCATAGGATAAATACTACATAGAGAGCAAGAAACTATTATAAGAAAAGAAATAGAATGTTTAAAGAAATAGAATGTATTGATGACAAAGATGGGAAATAAAATTTATGGGGATTGATTAATTTTGCTCGAGGAAAATTAAGAGAGAATTGTAGCAATCACACAAAAATGAACGGAAGCAGGAATAGGATAATTCATTAAGCTACTCATAGCAAAAGTGAATAACACAACATCCCGCACAAAATAAGAAGCAAAACGAAGTGAAGAAATACACGTATTTTTACTCAGAGGTGTTTTATAAGCAAGTTAAGAAATTGAGTAGTAAAGTAGTAGGGGAAGCTAAAAAGAGAGCATATGATGATCTATATAATAGGCTAGGTACAAAGGAAGGGGAAAATGATATTTTCAAGATAGCTAAAAGCTAGAGAACGAAAAACTAGGGACTTGAGTCATGTTAAGTGTGTTAAACATGAGGATGGAAAATTTTTAATGCAGGATAAAACTATTTTAGATAGATAGAGGGATTACTTTTGGAACCTACTCAATGGAACACTGTAAGAAGTTAAACTTGGAGGGGTATGCTTCACAGGAAGGGAGACATCGAGTGTTCCATCGCAGAGTTAGTGCCACAGAAGTGAGAGAAGTTTTAAAAAGAATGAAGATGGGGAAGGCAGTTGGACCGGATAATATACCAATTGAAGCGTGAAAATATCTGGGAGAAGTTGGGATTCAATGGCTAACTAAGCTCGTTAATAGGATTTTGGAAACTAGAAAAATGCCAGATTTTGGAGGCACAACATTGTGGTACCAATTTATATGAACAATGGGGATATTCGAAATTGCTCGAACTATAGAGGGATAAAGCTTATGAGTCATACGATGAAACTTTGGGAGAGAGTTATAAAACAAAGACTTAGAAGTTTAATCACTATTTTGGAGAATTAATTTGGATTTATGCCGAGAAGGTTTACTACGGAAGGCATCTTCTTGCTTAGGCAAATTATCGAAAAATATCGAGAGGAATGTAAGAGTTTGCATATGGTTTTTATTGATGTGGAGAAAGCTTACGATAGGGTGCCCAGGAAGTTAACTTGGTGGGTGTTTGGAAGGAAGAAAATGTCTCAATGTTATATTGATATCATTAAGGATATGTATGAAGGGACTGTAACAATTGTTTGCTCAGTGGGTGAGATGTCCAGTGAATTTTCAGTGTCAGTAGGATTACATCAAGGGTCGGCCTTAAGTCCATACCTCTTTGCTTTGGTTATGGATAAATTGACGAGACATCTGCAAGAAGATGTATCTTGGTGCATGTTATTTGTAAATGATATTGTCTTAATTGATGAGACTAGTAAAGGTTTAGGTCGAAAATTAGATAGGTGACGGGAGGCTTTAGAGAGTAAGGGTTTTAGAATTAGTCATTTGAAGACAGTATCTAGTGTGCAACTTTGGTTGTGAATCACGAGGGAGGAGTAATGTAATTGAGATCGAAGGCGTGGAGGTCCAGAGTGTGAGGCTCGATATCTAGGATCTATAATTCAAAAGAACGAGGCTATTGGAGAAGATATAGACCATAGGATTAAAGCTAGTTGGATGAAATGGAGAATGATGTTAGGAGTATTATGCGATAGAAGGATGCTTGCAAGGCTAAAAGGGAAATGCTACAAGACAATTGTTCGCCGAGCCATGCTATAAGGTTCATAATGTTGGGCTACTACGGGACAACATACACATAGGATGACAGTAGAAGGAATGCGTATGTTAATGTGGATGTGTGGTAAAACATGTAAGGATAAAATTAGGAATGAAAGAATTAAGAGATACTTAGGTGTAGCACCCATAAAGAACAAAATTAGAGACATGCGTTTAATGTAGTTTGCTCACGTGTGGAGGCGACCAAACACGACACCAATTAGAAAATGTCTAGATTGGCAAGTTAATGGAGGGTGTAGGAGGGGACGATTATTGAAAACTTGGATGAAGGCGATGAAGGAAGACATCATTGAACTTGGATTAGGCGAGGATATGTGGGAAGCTCGCATTGTTAGGAGAACCAAAATCCATGTAGCCAACCCCGAAAATATCGGGAATAGGCTTTGATGATGACTCATAGACCTATAAACCTATCTAAAATTAACTATTGTTACCTATTCTTACCAACTTTAAACACATTTTTTTAATGAGATTTCCGAGTCCCAGCAAGGTATCAAGATGTAGAATTACCACATTTTTTTACTACCTAAACATGGAAGTAAAAAGTTTTTTGTTTCTTCTTAATCTTTTTTTTTACTCAAAATTTTTGCAAAAAACTCTGTTACAACACATGAACGAAGTTGTTAGTTTCATCTAAGCAAGTCCCATATTTATAAACAAACAAGACATTGTAAATTAGGAAGGAAATCCTTAATTTAGAAAAAAACTAAGTTCAGGAAAAATATTGCACGAAACAGTTGAATCTATAGTTTTGGTTGGTCGAGCTTTTCATTTTGACAAAAAATATTATTATTTTATTTTTAAACTTTCAGTGGGGGAGGGTAGGTTGTGGTGCTCTAGACCTTTCAATAGTTTACTTGAAACAATTATAGGAGGTTTGACCAATCAAACTCTGGTTCTACCAGTAGAGTTAGTAGAGTTAGGTTTTATGCTGAAGCAAGGTTTCTTTCTGGTTTGGTTAGAACGGTTGACTTAAACTCTAGGAATGGTCAATCTCTGCATCCAAGTTTTTCAAAATTTCTAGGACTTGATACTTTCAAGGATTCTGCACGCTTTCACGTTATTTCATAATTATAAGTGAAAATCTCTTTGAAATGTACATTGACAAAGTGTTATAAGGTTAACTTAGTCCATGGATCTATGTGTTCTGTAAAATTTTGATCTTTGCATTTTGAGTGCCGCTTTGAGTTAATACCATCTCTATCTCTAATGAGAATAGTAAATGTCGGTTCCCCATGTGTTCGTGTGTCGCTGAACTATGAAATTGCCCTTCTCCATCCGCCAAATCCCAAAAATGCCTCTTCCCATTTGCCAAATTACAAAAATGCTCATCCCCATTCGCCAAATCCTGAAAATGCCCATCCTCATTTGCCAAATTACGAAATGCACCTCCCCATTCTCCAAATTATGCAAATGCCCCTCCCCCATTTTCCAAATTACGAAATGCCCTTCTTCCCCATTCGCTAAATTACGAAAATGCCTATTCCCCATTTGTAAATCACGAAAATAACCCTCCCATTCTTTTGCTGTGTGTCCATAGAAGTTCCTATAACCCCCAAATATTTCATAAACCCCAAGCCAATCTAATATCTACTTTGTGCCTCCACGTGTCACTCTCATATCCAAGCATATGTTCATCGGGCCTACTTCACTCAAATCCCATTAAATTATCATTGGAATTTTTTTTTTAGGCCCAATCAAGACCCAATCCAACATCTTACTTGATTAGCAAACATGCTCCGAGGCATCTTAATTCTCCAATAATGTGTCAAAATTATGTTGTTTCGAAAATGCCCCTCACACTTTCGCTTATTTACAACAATCGACAAATCACCCTGTTGGCGTCTTGATGTGTCAAGACTTTGGTTTCTAAGAATGCCCCCCTTTTTCCTTATAATTTATATAATGTTGCTTACAGAGTTTCTTGTCTATGTTTCCGTGAAAAAAGGATCAGTATTGGGAAAGTCATAATATACATCAATGTATCTGTTGTTATGTATTTAAGTCATTGTTAGTCAATGGTCATATGTATTAAGTTGATATTTTAGTAATTCCGACCCACTATATAATAAATGAATAACATATTGAGCATATTGATTGGCATATACTCAGTGGCGGACCCAGGATTTTAGTCCAGGGGGTGAAATGACATAATTATTAGTTGATAATAGTAGTTATCTAGGGCAGAGCAAAAAAAAAATTCCTACCCGAGCTAGTAACTAATAAAAAAATACAACTAAAAGTGTATTGCATATACCAAATTGAATCCAGTGTAATATAATTTTAAGCCAAAATAAGGTCACAATATCGATAATCTTAGCAAGGGCAAATATAACAAGAATATATAACTAAAATCACTAAATAATTAGGATAAGTATCTAGTTGAAGCTTTAAAAAATTTGAAATTTGCGAACATAATAAGATCCTAATACACTTTCATAGAAAAAAATGGTTTATATGAGCCTCAAGTTTTGTATGAGTTGGCTAATGGTATATATTTTCATTGAATTATATAGTTATTATTTTAGTTATTAATTTCAAATATTTTCTTTGAGGTTTTATACCACTTGTGAACGAACAATTCATTTTTTTAATGTTTTCAATTACATACATAACTGCATTGAAAACAAAAAAAGTAGGGGTAGGTCACAATGACAGTAATAGTAATTGTTAATAGCCATAAAAAAACATACGCTCCAAGAGGACTGAAAATAAGTTTTTATAAAACTAAATAATTTTTTAATGTTAGCAATTACTAATAAAATTGCATTGAAAATAAAAAAAAATTAGGTGAGCTCCAAGAGTATCGAACTCTGGTCGTTTACAAAAAATGTTAAATTTCCAACCACTACACCAACAAAGACATGCTGAAATAGTTGAATAAACAATTATCATATTGTATTATACATTATATAATTGATTTTTTGTAAAGCTAATTATTTATTAAAAATATTTTGCAAGTTGAGGGGGCAGCTGCACCCCTCGCTCCTTAGTAGATCCGCCCCTGCATATACTGAAACAAATGCATTAACCCATTGTGGAAATCTATGCATCACTTTTGTTCTTTCTACAGAGAATCATGCTTAAATTCTTATTTTAATAGCATGGCTGCTTTGACCACCTTGATTCCAATGAATCATCAATGCCTTCAGAACACGGATCATCAATTGGAGCAGCCATGGCAGCTTCTGTGAAGGTTCCATCTAATAGTGTCCATACCGTCACATTTTCATTGGCATGGGCGTCTCCTGCAGTGAAATTCTCGCGTGGAAAGATTTATCACCGGTGGGTGGCGTAGTTTTCAGTAAGCATGGACTGTTATCTTTTGCTTGCTGACAAATGTTACTTGCAGGCGCTATACAAAATTCTATGGCACCAGTGAAGATGCAGCTGAACATATTGCACATGATGCTATTCTTGGTAAATGTTTTCCAAATACTTCCTTATGTATGTTTTATGTACATTGCTCGGGAGTTACAGAAGGAATTAATGCTAATATAACACTGCATCAGTGAGACAATTTGCTTAGTACTGACCACACTTATTTCATGTACTTGTAACAAACAGAGCACACTCAGTGGGAGTCTGAGGTAGATACATGGCAAAGACCTATTCTTAAGGACCCAAGATTTCCTGAATGGTAAGCAAAGTGAATCTCCAACTTAGTAGTAGAATGTACATTTCTGATAGATTTCACATATTCTGCATACTTTTTACAGGTACCCTGTCACTCTCTTCAATGAACTCTACTATCTTAATTCAGGAGGAACAATTTGGACAGGTATGTCATTCATCCTGGTATCTCTCCTCTGTTTGTTTGAACCTAATGAAATTCAAGTCATTGATTTCTCCTTTGCAGATGGGTTACCTCCAGTGCAGAGTTTACCAACGATTTCAGAGAGGAGGTTTTCTCTTGACAATTCCACCTTGGATGTTAAAGGTGCACATTTAACTCATGAAAAGAATATTTCAGTAGACGTCCTCAATAGAATGACATCTGTTCTTGAGCAAATAAATACACCAATCATATCAAATTCTGCTTTTGGGACATCTTTACTTCAAGAGGGGGAAGAAAACATTGGTCAACTACTCTATCTTGAAGGGGTTGAGTATCACATGTGGAACACATATGATGTCCATTTCTATTCATCCTTCTCACTAATCATACTTTTCCCTAAACTTGAGCTTAGCATCCAGAGGGACTTTGCTGCAGCTGTAATGATGCATGATCCTGTGAAGATGAAAATTTTAAGTAATGGGAAATGGGCTCCAAGAAAGGTTCTTGGGGCTGTTCCTCACGATCTTGGCATGAACAATCCGTGGTTTGAAGTAAATGCTTATAACATCTATGATACTGATAGGTGGAAAGACTTGAATCCTAAATTTGTTCTCCAAGTCTACAGGGATGTGATTGCAACCGGAGACAAGTCTTTTGCTCGGGCTGTTTGGCCCTCAGTGTATGTAGCGATGGCATATATGGACCAATTTGATAAAGATGGGGATGGGATGATCGAGAATGAAGGCTTTCCTGATCAGACTTATGATGTGTGGTCAGTTACAGGTGTGAGTGCATACACCGGAGGGCTTTGGGTGGCAGCTTTGCAAGCTGCTTCTGCCATGGCACATGAAGTGGGTGACAAGGCTGCTGAGGAGTACTTTTGGATCAAATTTGTAAAGGCAAGGGTTGTATATGATCAAGTATGGAATGGTTCATACTTCAACTATGACAACAGCGGAGGAGGTTCAAGTTCTTCCATTCAGGCTGATCAGTTGGCTGGACAATGGTAATTGCTCGGGTACTAGTTAAGGATATTTTGTTTTTTATTCACACAAAAGGTTTATGTATCTTGCTTATTAATATAGGTATGCGCGAGCGTGTTGTCTTCTGCCGATTGTTGATGAAGATAAAGCATGTAGTGCGCTAGAGAAGGTCTATAATTTTAATGTCCTAAAGGTGAAGGATGGAATGAGAGGGGCTGTGAATGGGATGCGACCAAATGGAACGGTTGACATGTCAGCATTGCAGTTTAGAGAAATATGGTCAGGAGTCACATACGCTGTCGCTGCAACTATGATCCATGAGGGAAAGGAAGAAATGGGATTTAATACGGCACGTGGAATCTATGAAGCTTCTTGGTCCCTAGAAGGACTAGGGTAATTTAGCTTTGTCTGTCGCTTCTTTTAAAGCTTGTGGCATTTGACATTATAGACATCGATTCATCCCTTTATTCTTTTATTGCTTTCTAATATCAGAGGGTCGGTTATAGGTATGCTTTTCAAACACCAGAGGCTTGGAATACAGATGACCAGTTCAGATCAATGTGTTATATGCGTCCTTTAGCCATATGGGCAATGCAGTGGGCTATCTCACCACCAAAGCTTTTCAAGGAGGGAAAAACCCTAGAAATGAAGGAAGGTTCATCCTTAATGCTTGATGCCGGGTTCTCAAGGGTTGCACGACTTCTGAAGTTGCCAAAAGATGATGCTTCTAGTGGCTTGCTACAACTTATTTATGATTATACTTGCAAGAGTATATGACTGAAGTAAGCTCCATAAATCGGCAAGGTTTTGTATTGTTGTTGATAGTTGTATATTTTGACTGGATGATTTGTATCAACACATTTAAGACCTACTATGTGCAGTGCAAAAACATGTTTTAGTCAAACCTACTTTGTCACACCATGTCATTGTAATTTACAAACTAGCAAAAATTGTCAAACCATCAACCTTTGTTCTCTGTTTGCTGTTGCAACGAAGGAGCAATTCTAGATGTCGAGGGTTTGGGCGAGGGAAGTGCGTCGCACGCGAGCAGCTGACGTGGTGAAAAAAAAAAAAAAAAAAAGATTTGCGAGGGAAATGAAAATTTTGGGCGAGAAGAAGAGGGAATGGAAGCTCGAAACCTCATTCATTCCCTCTCTCGCTCCCTCTGTCTCTCGCTCCCTCTCCCTCTCCCCATTTTCGACAGATTCGACCTCCCTCTCTTCTCTTCAAATCAAACTCTCTCTTCTCCCTCGACCCCTCCCTCGACTCCTTTCTCAATCTCTTCCACAAACCCTAGACCTAGCAAAGCTCCCTCGAAAGAGGAAGAAGAATGAAGGAAGAAGAAGAAGTGAAGATTGAGAAAAAGAGCAAAACAGGTTGATTTTTCTTCTTCTTCTTTCAGATCTTTTCAAAGCAAAACAGGTTGATCTTTTCAGATCTGTTCATCTTCTTCTTCTTTCTGATCCCCTCTTGTTTTTTCAGATCTCTTCTTCTTCTTCCATTTTTTTTCTTCTTTCGGCAGAGCAAAACAAGTTGATCTTTTTTTTTTTTTTTTTTTTTGATTTCGTGGGTATACGCAGAGAAGAAGAACTGAAGAAGAAAGGGGAAGAAGAACCAAAGAAAAAAGAAGAAGCAGATCAAGATGGCTCTCCCTTTTCCTACCTTCCTTCAAACCAAATCAAAGGTATGTTGTATCTCTTCTTCTTCTTTTTTGTTTCAGATCTCTTCTTCCATTTTTTAGTGTTTTTTTCGGTAAAATTTAGCCATCACGAGCCATGTTCTGTGGGTATACCGTATGCATGCTCTGTGGGTATAGCATATCTGATTTCTGATGTTGAAAATTCTTTATTTCAGATCTCTTTTTCTTCCTTTTTTTCTGGGTTTTTTTTATGTAATTTGAGTATGAGCCATGTTGCCTAACTTACAAGCTTGACTCTGTTTTTTTTTAGATAATCTTCCCTTTTTTTCTGTGGTTTTTTTTTATGTAATTTGGGTGGTAGGCTTATATAAGGTGGTTTGGGAGTGATTTAGAAGTCTGGGTGTTGTTCATAATTGAGTTTTACAACAGTTTTGAGGTCTGGGTATCTCTGATTTTGATAGAAAAGTGTGGGATTTAGGATCATTTTAGTGAAATTCAGGGAAAGTTGGGTTTTTTTTTTGTGATGCAAATGAGATAGATCTGGGAGACATTTTTTGTGTGAATCTTACAAAGAGTTAGAAGATTCTTGTTGAATTTCCCCGGTTTTGGATTTTTTACATTGATGTTCAATCAGTTGTGTGAACCCTGTATGATTTCAGGGTCGAAAAAATCTGGTGGCAATATTTCAATCAGTTGTGGATGAAAGAAGGGAGAGGAGGGCAAGTAATGTGACTTCAGGAAAGAAAGACATGTTGGACCGCTTAATGGATTGTGTTGATGAGAATGGTAGAAAATTAACCGACGAAGAGATCATTGATGTTCTGCTTATGTACTTAAACGCAGGCCATGAGTCAGTCATCTGGTCATATAACAATGTGGGCTACTGTTCTCTTGCAAGAACACCCAGATATGTACCAAAAGGCAAAGGTAAGATACTAAATTTCTAATCAACCATCGACAACTACTTCTAAAAATAAAAACAGAAAAAAGAAAGAAGGAAAAGATATGTAACATGGATAAGTTTGAAACCTTATGATTTAAATGCATTAAATCTGAATCAGATAAGTCTTCAATGAATATATCCAAAGATTGAGAAAATTTCATCCATCCTTGATTTGCATACTAATTAGGCTTTCCATCATTCTTTAGGCTGAGGCCGAGGAATCGGTAAAGAATAGGCCACGGACTCAAAAAGGATTGAGCCTAAGGGAAATCAGACAGATGGAATATTTAAGTAAGGTAAATCTTCTATGACTTCATCCTGGACACCAGAAATCTGTAAGTTTATCGCTCCATATCATAGCGTACTATATTAAGAAACCTTGGTTTGGGTTTTGAAGGTGGTCGATGAGACACTACGTCTGATCAATATTTCATTAGTGGTCTTCCGTGAGGCAAAGACCGATGTCACTATTAATGGTCAGTTTTTAGTTTCTGTGAATGGTCCCTTCTTTTCTTGCTTTTGATAATCTATTTACTCTATAGCTAGAATGAAGATGGGAAATACAAATGTTTTTAACAGGTTATTTAATACCTAAGGGATGGAAAGTTCAGGTTTGGTTTAGGAGTGTTCATATGGATCCCGAAGTTTACCCTGATCCAAAGAAATTCGATCCATCTCGATGGGATGTAAGTTCCTGATGCAACATATTTCATAATGTTGTATGGTCATTAACATTTGTTATAATGTTGTATGCCCTTTAATATGTTTTGCAATGCTTTTGATGTCTTCAGGGATGTATTCCGAAACCAGGAACTTACCTCTCCTTTGGAGCAGGAAGTAGGTTGTGCCCAGGAAATGATCTGGCAAAGCTAGAGATCATGATTTTTCTGCACTATTTTCTCCTCAACTATAGGTACGTGCGTTCAATCACTGCGTTTCTTTGTTTTGTAAAATTTCTCTCAACTAATCTAAGGCTACTTATCTCTCTTTCCACGCAAAACTTAATAGTTAACTGTAATCTACAATTTGCAGGCTCGAGCGGCTCAACCCAGACTGCCCATTGAGGTTCCAAATTCCCATGGAAAATGTTCATTCTGGTAAAACTTTTGAAATTACATAATCCTTTTTTCTATATTAGTTCTTACTGATCTTATCATGGAGTTCTTTGGTTTCTTGTCAGAGATGTACAGCTTACTCTTGGAGACCTACATCAAGGACTCCAAAGAGAAGCACAGGTTGTTCACTGCTGTTGAAAGCATTCCTTGGAAAATATGCATGTATGTGATTGCTAATGCCATATTACAATGGATTGAGGAGGTTTTAGATACATTATTATGTGTAGCTTTTTCATGCAGCTTTTAGATGAATTGTTGGTTATAGATCCCTTCCAGTTTTTTCTTGCATCTTTTTCATGTTTTTTCTTGCAGCTTTTTTATTGCAGTTTTGGAGTTCTAATATTCCAGTTTTTTCTTGCAGCTTTTTCATGTTTGATTTTTGTGCTTCAAACTGCTGGTACTGAAATCAACAAAGCTATATAAAACTATCGAGTAGCTAAAGAACTGCTGCATTGAATCAAGACAGTGTAATTGACAGATGTTCAGTTTGATGTGAATTCAAGGAAGGATTGTATTTCATACAGAAAGAATTGTAACAGATCCTTCAAGTTTTTTAATGCACAATCTGTTCTTATTTCATGTCTGATGGTTGAATAAAGTTTCTGTTTTATTTTGCTTTTTAATGCTATCTATGTTCTTGATTGTGGTACCATGTACTGTGTATTGAAAGTTTTCATTTCTCTTTGTTTGATTACTGAATGGCAATTAGCTTTCGGGAATGTGTAAGGTTTTGAATCCAAATTTATCGAAAGAATGGAGACAGAACTCTATGGCTTGGCCATATACGAGTCTCCACCAAGTTGTATGCCACTCTCAAACAAACCATTGACACAGAGCACTGCACAGAGCACTGCCACAGTGAACTCACAGAGCACCTAAACAACCACAGAATTCCATAGCACTGCCACAGTGAAGTCACAGAGCACCTAAACAACAATTCACAGAATTCCATGGCACTGCCACAGAGCAATTCACAGAGCACCTCACAGATATTCACAGCATTTATCTAATTGAATTCACAGAATTTTTCTCAACAACAATTCACATAATTTAATTCACAGATATCTAAACAACAATTCACAGAATTTTTCTGTCAGATACTATTCACAGATATTCTTACAGAATTTTTGAATTCACATAATATTCATAAGTGATAACAAGAATTGTCAGATATCAGATGACAGGGGAAAACATGAAGCAAAATGATAAGAACAGAAAAGGAGGGTCTAGGTTGAAAATCTATGTTCGCCATTGGATTACTGATCCCGTGTCTCTATTTCATAAACAACATGATAATTCCAGCAACAACGTATTGATATTTGATTGGAAAAAACTAATTCCGTCTAGTGGGCAGCATCTTCTTCCTCGCAGAACTTTGTGTATTCTTTGGCACCCATTAAGGAATCCAGTTCTGCAGGAGTACTGGGTTTCACCTTGATCATCCACCCTTCTTTGTATGGGCTTGAATTGATCTATATTATAGAAAATCAGTAAGACAGAGCTATGAAAATCCTAGTAACATTTTTTTTTTCGGTTTAAAATGGGTAATTACCATTCCAGGTGCTTCCGTCAGCTTTGAATTGACCTCAACGACCTCGCCTGAAATAGGGGAGTTAACATCACTGGTTGCTTTCACACTTTCAACAGCTCCAAAACTGGAACCCTTGGACACTGAAACACCAGTTTCAGGTAGCTCCACAAACACAACTTCTCCAAGATGATCCTGTTCGGATGAAAAGCTCAATATGTTAAATTCCACATTTCAACAAATCTCCGAAACAGATTTTGGATGGGGTGAACATAAATTAATTGAATAAGAGGTAAGACATTGAGATGCCGAATATAAATTAATTGAGCTTATAGGCCATTCGTTAGAACGTGAAAATGCACCCTCAAAACTCAATCAAACCCAAAATTGACTTTTGAGCTTGTCATTTTGGAGAAGCAAGTAGTTCAAATACCTATTGCATTTGAAAGTAATTTTTGTCATGAGATCCTTAAGAACGAGCAAGACTTTGAAGCAATTTTATGTTTTTCTTGATGATGTAACGAGTGAACTTACGAGCAATTGTAATCTTCATCATCCTTTTTTTTTATTAACATAAGATTTGAAGATCCTCAAAACCCCTGCGCCTGCTCGCTATCAAAAAAATGAATTGAGTAAGCATTAAGAGATAAGGTTAGACCTCTTCAACTGAAATACTCTCAACAATAATGAATCTGCCCTTGCACCTAAATTCCATTAACACCCTAGCATGAGATGAGATCTAAAACACACACACACAAAAAAAAGGTTTTTGAGAGATTGGATAGAAAGATAAATTACCTGAGCACGGTCAGTAATGCCAATGGTAGCCACTGGACCTTCATGTTTCACCCATTCATGTGATGTGGCATACTTCAAACCATCTAAAACTGCACAATGCCATGAAAACAATCACATTTTGATACAAACACAAAATTTCCAGCATACATAGTACATTTGAAGAACAAGGAAATTTTCAAGCAACCACAAATCATGAGTCGATACTCATTTCTGATACAACCACAAATACCCGATGAAAATATGACTGATATATCCACATTCCTGATATATGATGAAATATCCTCATTTCCATCCTCAAATCATGAGTCGATACTCGATATATCCCAACAATAATGATATTTTGAACACTGCATGCAAGGGCATTTCAAGAATAGGTAAAAATTCACCATGAGGCCTTTTGTCAACTGTTTTATATACTATGTTGAGACTTCAATGCATTAAATAATGGAACAATAATTTAATGGTAAGTTAGTTCTAGTTCAACTACACAATGACTCAAGTTAAACTAGACATTACTCAAAAACTCAAAATAACTTTAACAATATTGTGCAATCAAGAAGTTTGCACACATAGTTGCAAAGTTTCCCACATAAACAAGGAGAAAGGAGGATAAAATTCATATCACTCAGGCTCAAAAAGATTGCATTGGCAGTAAACACAAAGAACACAGCAGTAAGAGAGGTACTCTCCACATGCTTATCAATAATAGGAATGAAAATATCCCCCCACCCCCACCCCCAATTTCTTGTAGTGAGGCAAGATGGTCAGCCTGTGTTTGATTCATCACTTATGTGTTCCATCCATTCTAAAAGCTTAAGCATTTCCACCATCAGACTTTCCATATTCTGATATCTTGTGGGAAAGGGACCTCACTTTTGATTATGATCATTGGAGGTTGGTTGTCAACCAATACTATTACAAATTTACAATATGAAGCTCAATGCTCAAGCAATAATTTTAGTAATTCATCAACAAAGGCTCAGCTATCCATCACATGCCAGCACCAATAGCCCAACATCCACAACAAGAAGTTTCATGCTCTGGAAACACAGCTGTTATACCAACACCATCACTTGATAGCACTACTAAAACCTTGGATCCAGCAATTGATCATCAACACGGAGCCTAAATAACCATTAACAGCGCAAAGCCAACAACAATACCAAGCACCAGGGAACCCACACTATTGCATAAGAGTTTCTGTTTGGGTACCAAAAAAGAACACCCTTTTCTAAGATGGGCTACTTATTTGGAGCTTGTGAAACAATACACCCTTTTCTAAGCACCTATAACTGTTTGACCACCAAGTCACACAGATCTTTGTACCTGAAGCTAACCCCTCTAGATCTACTTAGCAGAGCTAAATCTAAGAAGAAACCCAATGGATTCATTTCAACTACTGATTAAAAGGGTAAGAAAAAAACATCAAAATGAAGAAACCAATTTACCAAGAAGGCTCTAAATGCGGTTTGAATCCGGATTGCAGCCCACTCTTGCCTCACAACCCTAAAATCTTTAGGAGGAGCACGAACCACAGTAGCAACTGCAGCATTAAAAGGGTCAGTCACTGATGAACAATCTGATGAAGCAGCTCTTTGACTCCCTTTGAGACTCAGATCCCTTGAAGAGCTCCTCCATAGCTTCCATTTCCTATTCTTACTAACCGCCATTTTCTCCTGCAAAACCCAAAAATCAAACATATCCAGACACCAAAAGTCAGAAATTTTGAAAAATTAAGAGAACCCCAGATCATAAAACATAGATATATAAAGTGTTGAAGTTTACATAGTCATCTTTTTCTGGTTTATTAAGACCAACTAGTGATTTCAGCCATTTTCCTGAAGCACCCATTACTGAAGAGATCGATGCGAGAGACAGAGGGAGCGAGATTGGAAAAATTGTAGATCTAGACATTTTGAAGGAAAAATTGCATCTATGAATCAGATTGGAAACGGTTCCAGTGAAGAACAGAGTGAGTGAGGGGTCATAAAACTCTGACTCGGAGAAGGAGCCACAGATCGAGATGATGAAATTGGGATCTCCTCTTCATGGGTTCTTCTTCAGAGTGTGGGGAGTGAAGAGTGGCGGCTGAGAAGTGGAGGTTCTGCCATTGTTGAGCTTTGGAAAGGTAGAGAGAGACAGCGAAGTACTGTGGGAGGAGATATGGGAGAGGGAGAGGGAGAGGGAGAGGGAGGTCTGAGCAGAATGAAAATGGGGAGAGCTCTCCCCATTCCCTCTTCTTCTCGCCCAAAATTTTCATTTCCCTCGCAAATTTTTTTTTTTTTTTTCACCACGTCAGCTGCTCGCGTGCGACGCACCATCCCTCGCCCAAAACCTCGCCCAAAACCTCGACATCTAGAATTGCTCGCAACGAAGTGATGGAGGAGCACAGTTATGTAGTGCAAGTATTTGATTACTGTTAACTTTCATATGTCAAGACTCCACCTGATTTGAAATATGAAGTTGGAAGATTGGTAAAACTGAAGTATGCAGTGCAAGTATTATTATTATTATTATTATTATTATTATTATTATTATTATTATTATTATTATTAATTATTATTATTATTATTTGGAAAACGAGCTGGGTTTTTATAGGATTTCATAACCTATCAACAAGGTGCGACCTACAGGTCAACACCATAAGAAAGTAACCAGGCCGTCGGCGGGTCTCGAACCTAGGGAAAATAACCATAAGAAAGTAACCATAAGTAAGTATTTGATTACTGTAGTGCAAGTAACCATAAGAAAGTAACCATAAGAAGTATGTAGTGCAAGTATTTCATTATTGTTAATGTTCATTTCCATTAAAAGTGCAGATTGTGTGTGGGAAAGAAGAATGGTGCATAGGGCGTTGAAAGTGAAACTGAATATTGAGTGAGATCTCCCAATTCAAATTCTAAAAAGAGAGAAAAAAAATGATAAAACCATAAACAACAATTTTAGGGAGCCTTGTTTGGAGGTCTCTTTTGTGCCTCTTTGGGTTTTTTTTTTTTACACTTTTACCCCTTCTATAGATGATATTTGTGGTTGTGTTTTAAAGAAAATGGGTAAAAAATGTAAAATACCATTAGTTTGGAATTTGACCGTTAAGCTAGAAAATGGCATTAGAAAATGGGTAAAAATGTAAAAAATGTTTGGAATTTGACCGTTAAGTTAACTCGATTGACTGGCAGAAAACATTAGTTTTTGTGATATACCCCATTTACCCCTCACTTGCGAAACACGTGCGCTTACACTTTCCCCTTTTCCCCTTTCAAAACCTAATTGAACAAACTATTTTTACTTTGGGAGAAAGGGAGAAGGATCGATTGATCGCGACGCTCGAGGGGAGGGGAAGGAGATCGCTCGATGGTACTGCAATCGCTTGAGGGGAGGGGAGTGTCTTTGCAGAGAGGGAGAGGGGGAGATGAAGAGAGGGGGAGATGAAGAAGATTCCAAGCTGAAAACCACTACTGCTGCCATCCATTTTGAGCAGGTAAGCTCTTCACTGCCATTGAGCTGAATCTCTGTTTGATTTCACTGAAATTCATTGAAAATTGTTTAAATTTAAATTTGAGTAAATCTGTATGTGATATACATTGTAAATTTAGTATTTTTGTATGTAATATACACTGTAAATTTGTTGAATTGTGTAAATTTGTATTTGATATAGACTGATGTTCTTTGTGTAATAATCTATATACAGTGTATATACACTGTAAATTTGTTGAATTGTGTAATTTTGTTAAATTTGTGTAAATTTGTATGTGTTATACACTGATATACATGTGATATACACTGATTTATGTGACGTATGTGATATACACTTATGTATGTATGTGATGTGTGTATGTGATATTTCATGTATGTTATGTATGTGCATGTATGATATCAGTGTTTGTATCTGATGTATGTGTATACACTGATTACACTGAGCTACTGAATGATTTTCTTATGTATGTATATCTGATATATCCTGTTACATATACTTGTGGTAGGAATGACTCTACGTGACAAGATGACTTGTTTATTTCATCATGGTGGTCAATGGGCGAGTGATAATCCTACTTTGAATGGTACCATTACAAGATTAAAAGATATTGATGGGGATGAGTGATGTTTGAAGGATCTAAGAGATGACATTGAGAAGCATTGTGGAATTAAAGAAGCTACCATTGCATGGATTTGTGCTGATAAAAGTGTCAAAGTGGTGAAAACTGACTCAGACTTGATGTATTTATGTGACACCATAAAAACAAAAAATTTCAGTAACAAAACCTTCTTTCATGTGTATATACAAAACCAAGATTTGGTAACCCTCAAGCCGAAGCGAAAGCCTAAGTCTAATCCAAGTTCATCCAAGACATTGTTTGATCCTTCAAAAAGGAAGTATGGTCTTAGAACAATTTCAATTTGGAAGAATTCTAAACCAACTGTAGGAGTTGGAGCAAATTTTGGTAACACTCTTATTCTTTTTGATGATGAACTTGAGGAGGTGCATCAGGATGAAGACATTGAGGTTTACCTTAGCGATGTAACTGTTGACATTGATGACTTTGGGGACATTAGTGATGCAGGTGGTGACTTTGGGGATGCTGGTGTTGACTTTGGTGAGTCATCAGTGGTTGAACCATCAGTGAGTGGACCAAGATCTATTCTACCAAGGGACTTTGCTTCATTCACTGATGCTGGAGAAGATGGTGAAGGAGAAGTTCCACCACCATTGCCATTGACCGACATTGAAGGTGTACTTGTAAATTTTGATCAACTAGATGCTGAGAATCACTATGATAGTGATCATGTTGGTAAGGGATCAGATGTGGATGCTGCGGAGGATGGTGAAGGAGATGTCCATGAAGATAATGAGGATGAGGACTATGAGGTGGGTGATGAAAAGTTAGAGAGTTCTGAAGATGTGGATAGCCTAGAAGAGGAAGAAGCATATGGATTCAATTCATTTGCAAAGAGAACCTCATGCATGAATGAAGAAGGTAAGATGGGTATGAATACCCCTATTTTAGAGTTACATGAGAAGATGCAATGGGATACCATGAAACATTGTAGGCAGTGGATGAGAAAGTGTGCAATACTGAAAAGTTTGAATACAAGCAAGCCAAGAATGAAAATTTGAAGATTGATTTGGGGTGCAAAGATCCTACTTGTAGTTGGAGAGTTTATGTGAGAAGACTGCCTAGGAAACCAACAACCATGTTGAGGTAATTTCTGGTCACACACATGCAAAGGTGATGAAAGGGGGGAAATGTATAGTTAAATCTCCTTGGGTTGCTGAAGTGGTAGAACCCATTGTGAGAACTAACAAAAAGTTCAAGCCTGGTGACATCATGCAGTACCTTTGGTATGAGCATGGTTTGAAGATCAGTTACAAGACTGCTTATAATTAAGTTGATATGCAATAAAAGAATCTATGAAGGTTACAAGGACAACTTCACCAAGGTCTTTGAACTTTGTAGACAAATCTTGAAGGACAACAGAGGGAGTATTGCTGAATGGTTGAAGGATCCTACTGATGACAACTTTGTGGGGGTAATGTGTAGCTTTTAGAGCAAGCTTGGAAGGTTTTGTGAAGGGTTGTAGACCTATAGTAGGTCTAGATGGTTGTTTTCTTAAGGAAGAATATGGTGGAGTGATGTTGTCTGCCATTTAATTGGATGCAAATAATGGGTTATTCCCTATTGCCATCTACACTTGCAGGGGTGAAAACTATGACAGTTGGAAACACATTTCTGACAATTATAGGCCCATATCTCAGAAAACACCCAAGCAAGCTTACCTTCACTTCAGACAGGCATAAGGGTCTGATCAATGTTTTGTATCTAGTCTTCTGGGGTAGTTATCATAGGTACTGTTTCAGACACATGTACAAAAAATTTCAAGAAGATCCATAATGGTCCTCGCATGGAGAGTCTGACTTGGGCTGCTGCTAGTGCTTACAGGGTTGAAGAGTTTGAAATAGAGATGGGAAATATTGAGGCCGAGGATCCCAAGGCAGAAAAGTGGTTGGTCAAAGAGTGTTTTTCTCATTGGGCAAGGTCACACTTTGATTCTACATCAAAGTGTGAACACATTACAAAATATTTTTTAGAGTCATTCAACAAGATTATGCTTGAGTTGAGGGAGATGCCCATTGTGAAAATGGTTGAGAGATTTCAAAGAATAGTGATTGGTATGCACTATACAATGAAACTTGAGGCAGAAAACATGGAGAGTGATGATGTTGTGCCTAGGGGTTGAAAAAACTTTGTTAAGACTGAGAAAGAAGTACCATAGGTATAGGACCACTGGTTGCAAACATGAATTGTGTTGTGCTATAAATAGATGGGGTGTGGGGTAGACTGTGGATATTGAGAACCATACATGCTCTTGCTGTGAATGGCAAGTCACAGGTCTGCCATGTGAATATACATGTGTTGTGGTGATTCCAACAAGGGAAGAGTTTCCAATGTAAGTTTAATATATTTCAAGTACTTTTTTGTATGTCATTTGAAGATGTTGCTTGTTTGTTATTATTTAAAGTTGTTCGTGTTTCATGTAGGTACTGAAGTCCATACTTTTCAGTTGAAGTCTACAATGACTTGTATGTACACCCACTTGATAATCCAAGTTATTGGCCTAAGGTAAAATACATAATTTCATTGTGTTTTCACATCACATTTGTATCTTATTCATTGTTTGTTGACCTCATGTACCTTACTCATTGTTTGTTTTGTTGTCATAGCCACAACATATTGTTAAACCTCCCCCACTTCATAGGCCCGCTGGAAGAACTAGAAAGAACAAAAAAAGGGGTGAAGATGAGAGGCCCAAGAGACCAAGGAGGAACTCAAAGAGATGCACTAAGGCTTCGCTTGGTACACTGTAAAGTAATGCTTTTGCATTTCTTTTACGGGCGGTTACACAAATATAGGCGCTTGGTATGATTTACAAAAATCTGTTTATGGAATTCAAATTCCACACCTTCGTATCTTGTAGTTAAGTGGTCCCGCAAATCTTTACGGGTTAAAATCTCCCGTAAAATTTTGCAAGTCTCGTTCTTTCCTTCAACGTCTAGTTAGACAGTCCAACTTTATAAGTAAACAAGTTTTTTCTAGAACTCTTAGCTTGTGTGGAAACTGTGAACCAGGTAAGTCACGTTATTTCCTTATTTTTCCTTTCTCTCATCATGGTTTTCAGATCTTGTGTATCCTTCTACAACTTTTTTTTTTGGTATCCTTCAGCAGCTTCGGTAACCCTTATTCTCTTGTTCTGTTTTTGTTTTGTTTTCAGCAGACAACTACTCTTTGATTAGATTTTCAGCAACATATATCCATAAAAATTCATCTCTTCCAGGTATGTTATGTGTTATAATGCTTGACTATATCCTGTCGACTAGGATATTTAATAGCTATTTGAGTTAGACGTACTACATGTGTATGTTCATTGGAGTGAAAATTATCTAACTTTATTTCATTTTATGGTTGTAATGGCTGTGGAGTGGTCAATACGCTATCAATTTGTTATCTCACATCCCACATTATATTTTTGTTGATTTTGGTGTGTTTGTTGAAAAAGGGATGGCTTCACATGTTAGGGATAATAGGTACAAAACATGAAACAACTTTTCAAGAGACTAGTTGGAAGAATGTGTAGGGATAATAGGAACAAAACATGAAACAACTTGTTGCATGTGGTTTGACTGCAAAAGTCATTTGCAGCGAGATTGTGATCGACTACCCACTTGGTGAACATATCATATGCACCCACTTTGCCTAACTCTATATTGTATTTTCTATCAAATTCTAAATTCATAGATTCACATGTTTAATGACATGTTCAATTGAAATAAATCAAAACTAAAAATATGCATGTAAAGACGGGCATCATGTTCAACATACTCAAACCTGATAACCCCATCTCAACATCATTCATCATTCAGGATCTACAACTCTACATAATAACTTGAACCAAACTTGCAGCAGTATTAGCTGTGAGGTGCAATTGTGTGGAAGTCGTTCGTTTCTTGTAGGAGTCTCAAGAGCTTTTTGTTAGAAACTACAATTAGTCTTATAGGTAAATTCATATTTTACAAACATAGTGACAACAATCACTTAATAAAGTCTTTAACTATGTCACTTTTTATTTTATTTTTAATTTTTATCAATAAAACTTATTTTTTTAATCATGTAATCTTTAAAAGTTCCACATCAACATGTTACAACAGTAGAGTATTAAACTGTATACCACTTTTTGCTAGAAGTATTTGCTATAATAGAATATATAATATGTAGAATATAGAAATCACCAAAGTATTTGGATATGGTACTATTTGACAACATTGTTTATACTATTCTCCCACCTAAGTATTTGCTATAATAGAATATAGAAATCACCTCACAGCATGGAGGTGATAAAAAAACAACGATAAGATTGCCTGGAACAATGATAAAAAAACAATTATAAGCTTAAAATATTGTATGGAGGAAGCCATATCTTTTGAAGTTCATAAAGGCGAAACCGAGATCACATTAGTTGGCTACATATTTCTCATTATGCAAACTTCTTAAAACTTGTTTTTTTTAAGTGTGTACCTAGATCAAACTTAAGCTTGGTTGAATGACTAATGTAGATATTTTTTATATAATGTAGATGTCAGACTCTTACGATGAAAATTTATTAAAAAGAAAAATTAATGTTATTGCGGCAACCCATGCTACAATTGCTACCATTGTACCAACAATTTACAACACTATTCCAAAAAAACCACATGTTAATAAAGTTGCTCGGCAAAGAGATTATATGGACTCTATCATTTTTAATGACAATAAATGTCGTGCAAATTTGAGAATGAGTAAATATGACTTTCTTCAACTATGTGGCTTTATAATTAGAGAAAAAATGCTTATGTGGTTTCTGCATTTGATCAGTCACAATGTACGACATAGTGTGCTTGTGGGACGACTTTTTCGTTTTGGGGAAACGATTAGTCGACAATTTAATGATACTTTAGTGGCTATTACCTCGCTATACAAGTGTTTAGTAGCTGATCACACTGAAGAGATACACAAATATGGAATCCAACCTAAGATTGGTAGTGATACTCAGTACGCAACTTACTTTAAGGTAAGGATAAAAATAATTTTTAAGTATTTTTAAATTGTTAATAGATATATTACTTTTACTTACCTAAATTATGTGTATATACTCTTTTAGGATTGTGTTGGTGCGATAGATGGAACACATTGTAATGCAACAGTCCCAGAAGAAGAACAAGATAGGTTTAGACGTCGAAAAACTAAAACGACACAAAATGTGTTAGCAACATGTTCTTTTGACTTAAAGTTCACTTATGTTCTAGCTGGTTGGGAATGCAGTGCACATGACCAGAAAGTGTTAGATAATGCTCGTTCAAGATCAAACCCATTCATTGTCCCACAGGGTATATAAAACATTAGATTAATTTATTCTTAGATATAATGTTTAAAAATATTTTTATAATAAAATATATTTCTTTTATAGGAAAGTACTATCTCGTGGATGCCGGATACACACACGAACTAGGTTTCTTAGCTCCATTTAAGAGTACTCGATATCATATAAGCGAACATAGAGGTCGGACACCTGAAAATGAAAAAGAGTTGTTCAATAAACGACATTCAAGCCTTAGGAATGCAATTGAGAGAGCTTTTGGGGTACTAAAAAAAGATGCCCCATGTTATCTGCCGATTCTTTCTATCCATTCAAGACACAAGTGAAAATAGTGATGTCATGTTTCATTCTACACAACCACATAATGGGTGTCGATCCAACATATCCATTACTTGAAGAAGTTGAACGAGAACTGGAAGCATCTATTGGTGGGGAAGAAGAGGCACCAATCCCATCTTCTCAAGAAATACTTAGAGCAACACAAATTAGATGGATCCAATTTAGAGACAATCTAGCCAAGAAAGTGTATGATGATTACAAAAATCGACGAACTCGATCATGAATAATTGTTTTTATTCCTAGTTGTTATTACTTGTTGAAATATAGATTTTATTATTCATCTTAGTTCTTTAATAACAATGGAATTTTGAAATTTTCATATGGTTCATGGAATTATAAATATCACCACATTATTGTTATTTTTTATTTTTATTTTTTTCCTTATATAGTAGTACTAACAACAGATATGGAACATTGGGAGAGCCAATTCGAAGCCGATGAAAATAAGGAAAAGGAAAAGAAGACACATCTTATGTGGGATTGCACGATGGATACTATCATTAATTAAGCATTACTTGAACAAGAAAGGAAAGACCACAAACATGGAAACTATTGGGATCCGTGTGCATATACTGCCATCATTCAAGCGATGTCTCAAAAAACAAATAAATATATCGAAAAAAACATATTGAAAATAGGTTGAGGACAATGAAAACGGAATATTAAAATTTTCTTGAGTTGAAAAGTAAGAGTGGTATGGGATGTGATCAAATTAAGCAAACAGTGACTACATCCGAGGATAAGTGGAACGAGGTCTTTGCATATCAAATTAAGTTTGCCATTACTTTTTATTGCCTTTGTTATTGGTGGTCAATTCATGTTTTTTTTAACATGATATTTGTATGATTGTATTTATTTGACTATTTTTTTATTTATACATATTGTTATATTTTTTTTCTTGTATGATATTTCCGAAGGCCAAGAAAAAGTTCAAGCATTTTCGAACCAGAGGCCGAAGTTGAAATTTTGGTAACTTGGCAATTGTTATAGGAAACCATCATGCTACATGAGACTACTCAATTGGAGGAATCGATTGTGTAGATATTGACAAGCTTGATGCTGGTACATATGAAAACTTGGATGATATTGATGAAACTTGTAATTTGGTGACTCTTTCCAATAAAACTCCCACAACCACAGAAAAAAGAAAGCATGGACAGAAGAGACGCGACTTTGAAGAAGTGAAAGAAATGGTCCAAGGTTTACATAAAGAATTAACAAATCTTCGAGAAGTTGTGGATCCTATTTCTATTGGGAAAAAATTTAGAGGAGAGATGATGAAGATTGAAGAATTTAGTAAAAGTTATTTGTTGGTTGCAATAAAAATTATAAGAAGAGACCCAATGGAGACAAAAATGTTTATTCTAAGTGACGCGGAAGAGATAAAAACAATTTTGGAAGAACCGAGGGAGCAAATTGGTGATATTTGAATTAGTATTTCTAGTTTTTATGTGTTTGCTTGTGTAGTCGTGAACAAATAATTTTAGTTAGATTTTCATTAGCGTTTGGGAGCATATTTTGACATTAAATTATTAGTATTTCGTGATAATTTCTGTCTGTATGTACATCTGTACATTATTATTATTATTATTATTATTATTATTATTATTATTATTATTATTATTATTTAATAACTCTTTTTATAAAAATAATGAATAATAGTAGGGGGAAGAATGAGTTAATTAGAGTTGTTTTTAAAATTGTATGTAGTTGGTGTTTGCATAAAAATGTAATATCCAGACAAACCAAGCTAAAATTGGGTGTATGCATTATTTTTCATTAATTGTTACCAAGCAGTTGTAAAACAATGCACTGCAAATTAATGCATATGCAAACTAATGCAAAGTTTTACGATGTACCAAGCAGAGCCTAAATGTAAACAGTATGGGCACGACAAGACTACTTGCAAATACGTAGCTGCTAGTAATTCTAAGAGGAGGCCAGGTGTTGTTGGCTTGGGCAATATACTTGTTCATGATGGTGGTTCACAACAGAGGATGAAGATGGAAGAGGATGCAATGCCATGTACCCCAGCAACTAGTGGAGAAGGTCTAATCATGATGAGTCAAAATTTGACTCAGTCTCAGGTAAAAGTTGGTGGCTTTTTCCCACCCTTTTGGTATAGTTAATACATATGACAAGACTTGGTAAGTACATTTGTTGTTTGTAACCATGGCATGTCAGTATTTTGGGTAGATGTCATGTATATGTTAGATAGAATGGTTACAAACAATTAGTTAAAATGGTTACAATGTTTTTGGGTATAAGTTTATGTTTTTCGGTACAGATGGTACATACAAGGGCATGTCAGTTTTTGGGTAGCTGCCATGTATGTGCAAACAAACGATTCAGTTACTTAGTGGTTACTAAATATCTGATACAAACAATGGTTTAGACAAATGTATATGCAAGACAAGAAACAATGGTTTGACAAGTTCTGATATAAGAATAATTGGATATATGATGTTAGAAAAGAAACAATGGTTTAGTATGTAAACAATGGTTTAGTATCTTATGATTGCGGAGCCTATGATTGCTGCTAGTAGATCTTCGGAGATTGGCAACAAACTCCATCTGGGTGGTTTTGCCTCGAACGACACGGTTGGCGGCAAGATTTGGATTCTTTGGGATACTTTCCTCGCCCTCTCGGTGGTGGATATGTTGGATCAGATCATTCATTGCCAGGAAATTGCAATACAGGGTTGCAAAACAGGACTGCTGCAATACAAGTTTGCAAAACGCAGAACAAAGGACTGCTGCAAATAAGCGAGCAGCAGCACGATGGGTGCGCACGTTTTCTGCAGCCCGTCTGCGACTGGGTGCGCTCTGCGGGACTGCTGCTGCGTGCTTTGTCTGATGCTGCGTGCTGGTGCGGCATGCTGTGTTCTGGACTGAATGCTGCTGCTGCTGCGTGATGTGTTCTGGTGGTTGTGTTGCGGTATGATTTGTTTGCGTGGCTGTGGTTTAGAGATCCCGCGGTTGCGTGGATGCGGTGTTGTGGGTGTATGCTGGTTGTTTCGGCAGTCTTGGGTACACTCTGGTTTTATTCTATTCCTGGCTGGTCCTTAGTTTTTTGTTCTTTCTTTCCAGGAAATTTGCTTTAAAATTTGTTTTAAAATTTGGTTTTTGACTAAATGCGGGTAACGTCGTAATGTACCCCCGCAACGTTTGTAAGTTTTTTGGATATTTAATAAAGGTCTGGCATTCCATAGTTGCCCCTCCCCACTGGAGGTTAATTTTAAAAAAAAAAAAAAAAAAAAAATGTAAACAATGCTTCAATGATGGTTAATTACATTGTGAATGGTTCAAATTGTCTTGCATTGTGTGTTGGTTCAGTGGTTCAATGGTTAATTACATTGTGAATGGTTAATTGCATTGTGTTCAGGGTTGTTCAATGGCAGGTTGTTAATTTGAGTCTAGCAGGTTGTTCATTTCAGTCCAGCAGGTTGTTCATTTCATTCTAGCAGGTTGTTTATTTTTGGTCTAGCAGGTTATTCATTTCAGTCCAGTAGGTTGCTGGTTGTACATTTCAGTCTAGCAATTTTTGTGATTTTAATGATATTGAACATTGTCAATCCAACATGGTCGTTGCATTGTGTTGGATTATGATGGTCTTTGCATTGATCATTGCATTGCATTGCATGGATTATGATAGTCATTGCATGGATTATGATAGTCATTTCATTGATCATTGTCATTGCATTGCATTGCATTGGCATTGACATCCATTGAGAACTCAAACAAGAATATCCTGACAATTCACAAACAATGCAAGTCAATTAAACAATAATTTACATATAAACCATATTAAAAAATACACATAATTCTTTTTGACCCTCACATAATTCCTAAATTTACCATTTGGTACCCATATTTCCCAAACAAATTTTCGCACTAGTTCAACCAATAACGAATTGAATACACAAAATACAAGTTTAACTTACCTCTCCATCAACACCGATGTGTCCATCGGCCATATTTTTATATTTCTTTAGACTGTGGTTCTCTCTCCCTCTTCAATAAATTGTATAGACCTAGGGTTTAATTGGGATAATGAGGGAAGAAATGGAACAAAGGGAAATAAGCACGTGTTGGTAAGGGGTAAATGGGGTATTTAAAAAATACTAATGTTTTCTGCTAGTCAATCGAGTTGACTTAACCATCAAAGGTCAAAATGGGAGTTAGATTGAATTAAATAACCAGTGGCACCCAAGTAGGGTTTCATCTGAATTAATGAGGGCTAAAAGTTAAATAACCCTTATTTCTAACAATCTCCTTAAAGGCCCTCTTAGCATCTTTAAAAACATATAACTGCTGCTTGTCATCCCAGAATCATCAAGTTTGGAACCACCTACACTTTTACTCATTTCATGTTGCCATCCATTCTTGCTGATGCCTTGAGAAAACTGGGCTAACAAGAAAATTTAACCACCGCCCCTTACTCTATCGCACACATATCTTTCTGAACGGAAAGGAGAATGCCTTTTTTGAGGACTTGATAGCATCCTTAAAAGAGGAAGAAACTTTATTTCCTTTCTTACCCAAAGCCGAAGGAAGAGAGAGACGTGTTGATTGATATTCAGGGCCAAGATTGCACACCTTCTCACCCAAAGCAGAAGGAAGAGAGACACAATGATTTATCATTGGGGTCGAGAGTGCACACCCCAAGACTGAATTGTTTGAATCAGGCTTGACCTTAGAGGATAGGCTTCACGTGGATACCAAAAACGTTAGGTCTATCACCAAAATTCTTGTTTGCGCATACTAATCCTGGTCGAAAAATGGGAGTTAGGTTTCTACAAGAAGGTCCATCACCACTATTGAGTCCTTCAAGGTCCCCGAATCACTCATCCATTCATGTACAAATGTGCCCTCGGGTTTGATATGACTATCAGTTTTTCTATCAAGGCTGTTAAGACCTCATGGTCCCATCCATGCACATGCCCGACATGCCTTCCTTCAGACTATTAGATCTAGTACCCTCGTTTCATATCCGCACCTTGATATGATAAAATTCCATTTGGTTCCACTAGTAACTACAGAGCTTGGCCCTTCAGTTGCATTGAGATGCCCAAAAGAGACCACTATATTCGTGCATGTTACTTCCTTACCTTACGAAATTTCACTGCACAGCCACGTACAACCCAATTATGACCCTGATTGACTTGAGCTACATTTAAGCATGCTCAAGCGTGAGTCATATTGGGATTGTGTTAGCTTAGACTTCAATCATAGCCAACCCGCCCAAGTTGCAACCCTACTTTTACTTTGGTGGTCTACACATTAGGTAATAATTTGGTAGTCAGTTCGATAAACTTTGGTTTTATTTATTGTTTATTTTCTTTCATAATAAGTAATATTATATTGACTTTTACTTCAACATCATCTTTTGGGATTTAACTTCTGGATTTGCTATAACGTTATCATGATTTTTCATCCTCAGGTTATCTTACATTTTTTTTGTACTTGCTTTTACCTTTCACATATGGAAGTTCATTTTGGTAAATTAAATTACATCTCTTCAACACAAATATATCATCTCTTTCTTCATTTCTTTGCGACAAATGTACTTTATTTCCTCCCATATGCAAATGAGTGCTACTGCTTCTACTATCTGACAATGATGTAATTGGATTTCTTTTAGAAATAGTGTTTTTAGTTATATTATAATAAGGATGTTTTTAGTAAGAGTCCAATTAGAACATTGATTTCCTATTAACTTTAGGATTAAATTTTTTTTTTTTAAAGAAGTTAGATCGGTTATAAATAAGGCATAGATTGCCCGCTGTGAGTTAGTTGATTGATGAAAAAAAGTTTATTTATTTATAAATTTTATTTCATTTATCCTTAATTTATTTTATTCAATTATTACATTGTTTTCGATTATGTTTATTTTACAAGCTCAATTTTATCAATTGGTATAAGAACGGAAACAATTTTTCTTATTTGATTTGATTTGAAAAAGAAAGTTTGAAAGGAAGAAAGATTTGAAGATTGAGTAGAAGTTGGGAAGTGAAGATAGAAGATAAGATCGAAAATCGCTACCAAACTCAGAATCATAACACTCCAACAAGCTTCACATCTCCATTCAGGTTCACAACCATCCTCTCAGCATCAACACCACCTCAAACAACAGAGTTCCGTCCACCCTCCACAGTCACCACACCACCGTTTACTGTCGCCATAGCCAAGTTGATAAAAACTCACTTTTCCACAGCTCTAACCTCGTCAGAGTCAATCGAATGCCCACCCTCTCCCTCCCCTCTGTCGAATGACAACCAACCTTCACCCCAGCTCTCGATTGCCACCCTCACAGCCCTCGATCGACCTGCCACAGTCGATCGTCCCAGCCATCAACAACCCTCGATCACCATCATCGATAACGCCGTCCAGTTCCACCCCATCTTCAACAATTACTCCCAAAAAGTTCGTTAACCCCTGTCCAGCCGCCAGTGTCTCAAGCCACAACCCCCTTTCTACGTATCCGGGGGGCTCCTGCGCACAAAGCACAGGAGGAGGTCCTGTGCACAAACCACAACCGTCGGATCTGATCCGACGGCTCAGATCGAAGGATTTCAAAATATATATATATATATATATATATATATTTTTTTTTTTTTTGAAATCCTTCGATCTGAGCCGTCGGATCAGATCTGACGACTGTGGTTTGTGCACAGGACCTCCTCCTGTGCTTTGTGCGCAGGAGCCCCCCCCAATCCCCTTTCTACCCCATTCTTCTTTTTGGTTTCAATCGAATGAGTAAGAAGACTAGTTTTCATTTCCGTCCCTTACATAACCCAATCTTCTTTTTTGTTTCAATTTCTATTCTCCTTGACCTTAACCTGCATAAGGAACACATGTGAGCCAAAGACCACTGTTGTGGCGGCCAATGACACTCCGATGCTTAAGTTAGATAAGGCTTGAGAAATGTGTACTGCTTGAAATTGGGTTATGTAGCGTACCTTTGCTCCTCAACCTTATGCCCTATTTATCATGTGAGTGTCCTTGTTCGGTTATGCCTTTGGTGGCGTGGTTTAAGGAAAAATATCCGTTAGATATCCTTTCCCTGTGGAGTGTTGTCTATGCATGAGAATTTTCATGCATGACTTATACTTTGATATTTGTTTCCTAGTAAGAGTCGATGTGTTGCTGACCTGTCTATCCTAGGTCAAACTCCTAGATACTAGCCTTATCTGGCCTTACAAGTACTGGGCTTGACCATATGACTTATTTTACTAGCCTTATCCTACTGTTGTTGTTGTTGCTAATGTACAAAATCATTTCATCTCCAGTTCTATCTTTACTTACTATCTTCATGTAAACCTAAGATAATCAAGCAACCAACCATAGTAGATTTTACTGGTGGGAAGTCTTTTATTTCAGCCACGGAATATGGAGACCCTCAATACCGAGGGGAAATAACTGATTATGGGACAGGTTGGATATAACTTTTGTGACTCATGAAGGATGAAGCGCAGTAGCCATTAGGAAAGCAGGAATTGACCCGAAAAGCTATTGATAAACACAATTGGAATCCATAGAAGACCTGAATCATCAAGATTGCATTAAAAAATCCCTTGTAAGTGGCTATCTCTTCTCCCTCCTAAAATCATTTGCAAACCTTCTGCAAGAATTAACAAGATTGGATGCTCTGTTTTCTCTGATAGACAACGGAAGGATAGCAACATGAGTTTATCCAATGTAGGACCTTTGGCAAAAAATTTCAGACCTTGAAATTAGTATGTTAAGTTGATTTCCAAGGAATGTGTGAAGTGCATGCGGATGTGTGAAATGAAGAAAAAATAGATACAAAATTCACATGGTTTGATTCGTTGTTGACTGACATGAAAATTAGGGTGGTTCATACCAAAAGTGAGTAAGGAAAGAGGAAGAAAGAAGAGATAATAATGAAAAACATGAATTTTGTGATGATGTCCATCCTTTTGGTATTTTTTTTTTTCAAATGGTAAATGTTTTCTTGGGGAGGAGTTTCCAAAATATTTAGTCATCTTCAATCTCAAGTCAGACAACGTTTTCTCACACTCTTTCCAATCATTTATTGTTTCTTGTAGTTTTCTCATGTCTAATTTTCCTTAAAACCAAAAATACTATTAGGGTCTGTTTGCTTGCACGAAAAATAGACATGAAAATTTAAATGTTTTCATGAAATCGATTTCGAGGCCTCCCCTCGGACTTGGATTCTCTTGAGTAGTGAGAAATCTGTCTTATGAAGAATCAATTTCCTGTCAGTAAATAAACAACCAAATAGCGAAAATCATCATAACAAAGGAAATATATTCAAATTCCCAAGGAAAACGGCTAACCAAAAAGTGGCCTAGGCGGGCACCTAGGCGGTCTTAGGTTTTGTATTATAACTTTAATAATTTACAAAAGTATAATACATTATCAATTACATTCAATTTAATGCCAATATACATATGCAAAATTTAAAAACATGAAAAATTAACAATCATGAACAAAATTTATTAAAACTCAAATGACTGAAGTTGGTCATGATAGTTACTTTGTATAAAATTGAATTTGTAGACAAATATCCAAACATACTCTTTTATTTTTCTTCAAATTGCATGAATAACCTTAGTCATGTTTGATAAAATCTACATTAGTAAAATTGGTACCGACAGATCCTTTGAGAATTCCATTAAGTAATCATCCTTTGCTACATTTAGACATATATTGAATAAAAAATAATTAAATAGTTTATTTCTAAAAAAGAGGAAAGAAAAATAAAATAAGAACACAATCAGTCTTATTAAAAAAAGAAAAAAATCGCCCAGAGCCCGCCTAGGCTGCCCAGATTGCCCAGAACCGCTTAGACTGCCCACCCATCCATTAATCTGGGCGGTTTTCCACCTTCTAGGCGGCCGCCTAGGCCTAGGGGTGGGCATCCCATCCCGCGATCCCGTTCCCGTCCCGATCCCGTCCCGTCCCGTCCCGATTTTTCCGAGTCTTAATGGGATTGAATAATTTCATCCCGATCCCGTCCCGTCCCGATCTAGAATGGGATGGGATGGGATGAAGATTTTCAATCCCGCCAATCCCGTCCCGTCCCGAACTAATTTTTTAATATTAATTATTAATATTTTTATTTACTTATTTATTTATTTTATGAACATTTGCATAAAATGTTCAGGTTTCCAGGCTTCCAGCAGCAGGCCCAGCAGGCTTCCAGCAGGCCTTCCAGCAGGCCCAGCAAGCCCAGCAGGCCCAAATGGGTTTTAAATGCCAAAATAAATGCTAACTCATAGACCCCTCACTCCCACATAGTCTCATGTCCCCTTCAGAACATGGCCTCTTTTTTTATGACCCCTCTCATTTCCATTCATAAAAATCACATTTCCTCTCCCTTACCCTCTCTTACAAACCATTCCTCCAGCCAAAACAAAACATTCCCAAGTTGCAATTGCTTCATTTGAGTTCTGTAACAAAAAATGGAAATTGAATCAGCCAAATGTGAATGTTGTGGTCTCAAAGAGGATTGTACCCAAGACTACATAGACGACGTAAAAGCTAAATTCGAAGGCAAATGGCTATGTGGTTTGTGTGCGGATGCAGTAAGGGATGAGGTGCATAGAGGGAAGAAGGTATATGAAATGGATGATGCTGTGAAGGCTCATATGTCATTTTGTCGAAAATATAAATCGAATCCTGCAGTTAGAGTAGCTGATGGAATGAAGCAGATGCTAAGGAGAAGGTCTGGAGAATTGTCATCCACACAACAAACAACTTCATCTTCTTCAAAGAACTATATGAGATCAACAAATGCTTCAAATCCTTGGTTAGGATAACTTTTTCTTCTGAGTTTCCTGTTTTCAATGGAAGATATATTTACTTGATTAAGTTCCTCTCCCTCTTTCTTATGTTCTAATCATGGTGAAGTAATTCTCAGTTTTCTTCAAATTAATCTTGGATTGGTACCACAAGCAACCCCCCTCCTCTCTCTTCCTTTTGTTTGTTTGCTCTGTTCTTCCTTTTGTAGCATGTCATTGTTGACTATCATTCAATAGTATGGATCATAACTCATTGCTCTCAAGTACTCTCAGCCGCGGATTTTCCATGATCAGTTCTAACATTATAATGGCACTAATGAACAGACACACTTATCAAATGTGATAATGTATTGGCACACATTGCTGTGTATTATTTATTTTTATTTCTTTGAAGTCGTAAAAAAATATGTGAACCTATGCATCCAAAAGGTGTTCTTTAATACTACAAAACAGTTTAACAATTTCCGAACAAAACAAAATTGCTGAAATGAACTTTACTTTTATAAAAGAAAGTGAGTTTTGCTTACAGCGGGCTTCCAGCAGTCCAGGCTTCCCGCTGATCCCGTCCCGTCCCGAACCCGTTTGGGATGGGACGAGGTCGGGATGAGGTTTTTCCCATCCCGTCCCGTCCCGATCCCGTATGAACGGGATGGGATAGGGATGGGCATATCTCGTCCCATCCCGTCCCGTGCCCACTCCTACCTAGGCCGATTTTTAGAACAATAATATTTAATGCCCAAATGTACTTAAAAATTTTTTAAAGGCATGCATGGACATCTATCACGATTGTTTAGTTACACAATAGTTACCTTCATATATCAAGATGAATGGAATGATGCTTTGCAATAATTGAATTTTTATATTGCTGATGGATTGGGAAGGAGGATAAGCTAGGTATATAAAGGCCATGAGTTTTGTAAAGCTTGTAATAAAGCAAACACACAATTCCTTCCTTTATTTGCAGGCAGCTAGCCAGGAGAAAGGGAAGATACACATAAGAGACGTACAAATGGGTCGTGGGATCTGAGATAATATATGGTTACCTTTCCATGCGGCAATCTATTAGGGGAACCTCACTCTCACTCTCGATTTGGCAGCAAACCAAACTAAAAAGATTTTTGGGTTTGCGGTGATTTGAAATTGAGTGGCCACCACTACAAAAACAATCAAATAATTGTATAAACAAGGAAACAGAGTGGTTGTTTTCATGGTTGTACTAGTGCATGTACTTTGCAAATGATGTTATCTTTTATTACATGCATGAACTAAATGGGAAACGAACGTACGTACGTGTATAAACACCCATTAGGTGGCATGCATATTTATTGGTCTATGGTTTTATTATTAATTCGACGTACGAAGCCATCAGTTAGAATTACTCGCATTAGAAATAAAATGAAATGAAATTAAGCTTTTTAATTGACGATGAGGAATATTGTACAATCATAAACAACAAGGATTTGGCAACTAACAAGGCTATGATTGGAATGTGTTGTCTTTTGTAAAATTTAAATTCTCCATTTCATAATCTGATATGAAGGGAAGGGGTTCAAACCTTATGACAAGTGACATGCATCCTTACAATTTCAGGTTTGAAACATGAGGTACAAATGAATGATTAACCTAAAACAAGATATTATTACAAAATGACAAACTAATATTGTTGTTGTGAATGAAACAAACATGCATGCATGCATGCATGCACTTGAGGCCATACGATATAACACTCTTTTCTCAAACTTGACGACAATCTGAAGCTCTGGTCTTTAAGACGGCAAACAGTCTTTTAAAATGTATGTAGGCTGAATAGTTACAAGATCAAAATAAATTATTTTGCATGAAATCTCTCCTAAATTATTTTCCCCACCCACCAAATTAAAACACCACTCTTCAATATCTTAGGATATTTGTTTCAAAACAATTCCTTGTAGTTTTATGCAGGGATTGATTGCTTATATTCCAGTTCCAGATCTAAAAACATAAAAGAGAATCATTCTCTTTACAAAAAAGTATGTAACTTGGATCACCAGGGGTATTTATTATTTATAATTAAATATCAGCCGTTTCTTCCCGCTTTGCCCCAATTACTCAAACAATACATAGAGAGAGATTTTTAAATCCTCCAAATTTCAATCAACTTTTCTCTCTGCAATTTATTTGTTTATCTGTCATATCTTCTGCAAATCATTTTGATCAAACGTCACCACCACCTTCAACCAACTTCTCTTCCACATCTCAATCACCTCTTTTTTTCTCTTAAAGAGTCCCAAAATTGAAAACTTTCGACAACCCCATTAAGGAAATGGCAACTCTTGTATCCAAATTGATGTTCAGTTCTTCTTGTTCTGCTTCTGGGTATGTAAAGTTAGGGTTTTTTAATGCGAGGGAAGGATTTGACGTAGTCGGGTTTGATCGAAAGGGGATCATGGGGGATAATTTGAAATCAAAAGGGTTTCCTGTGGCCAAGGCGATCGAGGAATCCAAGAAGACTACTGGTTATGTTAATGGGACAGGAGAGGAGAATTTTGAGAGCTTTAGGGAGTCTGACACTGATTTTTCTTCCAGCGTTTCGGGTATGGCTTTTCCTTTGGGAACTTAGCTAATTTATTGGTTTTGCATAGATTTTGGGTGGGAGATTTCGTAAATTTATTGAATTACCGTGCTTGTATTTTGCAAATTTGGTTTTTTTGTTTGTTTATCTGATAATGTGGGTGAAGTTGTACACTGTTCGATGAAATCTAAGAACTGGGGCCTTCTTTTGTTTTGCAGTGTGGGGTTTAGGGGTGTCAAAATTGAGACCCCCTATTAGTGATCTTCAAATTTGATAAAGCACTTGTGGTGGATCAGTTTAGCTAGGTTGGCTCTAAGACAAAATTTGCGTGCTAGGGGTTATTGTATGTTTCGGGGATTGCTATTTTAGTATTTATGTAGGAATTCATGAATTTCTCTTATAGAAATGTTCATGGTGGTGATCAGCATGATATGTTGAAGGGTTGTTCTTGCATTTCTCATTTCTTCTTGTTTGTCAGCATGGCAATGGCTGATATACAGTCATAGTTCTATTGTCCAACTGTAGTAGTAAATTTAAACGCTGAGAGGGCAACTGTGGCATTTTGTCAAAAAGAAGCTAGGCATAAATCATGATGTGGGAAATAGGATTTTTTGGTAAATTGTCTTAACTTAAAGCATACTTATTGAGATACATATTGTCCATTTTAATAATACTAACAATCATAAAGTCTAATAAGTGTTTGAAAAAAAATCAAGTAATAAGTGAAATAAACAAAGTTTTCCTCGTCATTATCCTAATTACATTGCTCCCCACCTGATGTAACAGTTCTTGGTTTTTTGTTTCACCAGGAAATAATGGAGCAGTGTTATCTAGTGTTGGACAGTCAACAAACATTATGTGGCATAACTGTGCAATTGGGAAAGCTGAGAGGGAAAAGCTACTTCAACAGAAGGGTTGTGTTATATGGATTACTGGTCTCAGTGGTTCAGGTTTGGTTATATAACTTCATAGTTATTAATTGTATTCTTCAGTAGCTCACAGCTCAATCTCTGTTGTTACTAAATATGATGCTTTTTCATGTCAAGTAAATCTGTATAGCTCCATAGAATATGCACGGATGAGAAACATTCCTACGGAGGATTTTTGTTTGTTTGTTTATGATCTTTTATGTACTTTCGCCATTTTATGTACCTGCTTTATGTTCTTAGAGGATAAATCCTAGATCTTCTATTTTCTCATGGGATTCAATTTGCTAAATATTTTCTTTTCCTTTTTGTTCGGCGTTGTGCTTAGTTACATGCCAGACCGATGACACCAATAACACTTCCAAAACAAGAGAAGAAAATATTCAAGGATGAATGGCAATATCATAAAAAACAACCAACAAAATAACATTGAGATGAGGGTGTATGACTTAAAAAATTAGAAGAAATGGGACGCTTAACAATAGATTTTATATGGAGCTTCAGTTTGTTTCTTGTTAAACATTAGATGTGTTTGACCAGAGAAACATAGGTCTATCGAAGTATCTAGTTGCATTAGTTATGTTCACGGTAACTGGAGTGGCAGTGATTAGAGAATGAAGGTTAGCCTTAGATCTCATTTTCTAGGGAATTTTACATGCTTGAAGAGAGAAAAGTCTGGGAACCTTTTTTCTTCATGGAAAGATTTCTAAATCCCATTTCTTCAATGTGGGCACCTTCTCCTGCAATGGATGTTTATGTGCTGTAAAATATTATTGTTTTCACCCTTTTTTTGTGTTGCCTCTCTACCATATTTCAACAGATGGAATATACCTTCTATATGCATCTCTTACCCCTACGCTATGGTTCACATCTGGATACTGTGCTTAGCTAAACTACAAAACTAATTTCTGGCTTTCCTTTAAAAAATTTCTGAGGATAGGGGTAGGAACACTGTACTCGGACCACCTGATATGGGACCACCTAACTCCGCTCAACTGCGCTCAACTTGGCGACTTACCTAGGAGTTTCTACGGCTGACCAACATATCCTAAGGCTGACCAATGTTATCAACGGCTGACCAACTGTGCTTAGCTAAACTACAAAACTAATTTCTGGCTTTCCCTGACTGGATGCTTCATAGATCAAAGTCTCCCATAGCACAACGAATATTACTCCATAAATCACTGCAGTAGTAGTTTAGTTAACAATTCGATCTGGCAATTTTTGCATCAAATCCATCATGATACACACCTTTGCAACGGAAGGTCTTAATAACAATCTTGTGTAGTCATCCATGCTGACACATTTGATGCCAATAGCTTCTGCCACCACCTTCAGCAGCTTAGCTTGAAAAAAAAAAGCAAACCTTGTATTTTTTGAAATATACATCGGAAGGAAATGAAAGGATAGAGGTCCCATCCTTGATTGGCAATTGGAATGGCTCAAGCCTCAGTTGGTTTTTAGCTCACACTTCAAGAAGAAGGGGATGATTTACAATATCTTGTTTTAAGCAAGACATTAGCCGAAAGAAATTAAAAATAATAATAAAAGAATAACACTGGAGTTTTTTGTAGGGTCTTTAATTATTAAATGAGTGGAGGTATAAAACTATAAATTCTGGCAAGCAATAGGAAGTTGATAAGCTTTCTGAAGATTTTGGATGAGGGAATCTAGTTGATCGTAATTGGGTTGGTGGAAAAAAGATTGACTGGGTAGTTCTTGTTGTGAACTACTGGGGTTCCAGTTTCAGCTTTCAATTCATCATTTTAAGTCGAACAAAGATAGCCTGTAAGAGGAACTCCTTTCTGTGTTCTAGAACTGCTGGTTGTTTAAGGTTTATCAATTATGCTTCCATTAAGTTCGTCATACATAGTCTTACTTTGAATTTCAGGGAAAAGTACTTTGGCCTGTGCATTAAGTCGTAGCTTGTACTATAGAGGAAAGCACACCTACATCCTTGATGGTGATAATGTTAGGCATGGCCTAAACCGTGATCTCAGTTTCAAAGCTGAAGATCGTGCTGAAAATATACGAAGAATTGGTAAGTGTTTCTGTAAAACTTGCTCCTATTGTTTTATCTCTACATAGCATAAACCAGTAATCACATCACTTGGAGTCATTAAGATGCTGAAAATTAAGGAGGTGTTGTTTGTGCCTCTTAATCTAACTGAGGTCTGAAATTTGGGCAATATTGCACTTTTCTTTCAAGAAATTCAGACCTCTAGCTGGATTAAGAGACAAAAACAAATGTCATTATGTTTAAGGAATCATTTGCTTCTTCTTTCTTCCTGTTATTTTTTGCCCTCTTTCTTTGTTTCTTATCGTATGATTATCAATTCAGGGGAAGTAGCAAAGCTTTTTGCAGATGCCGGTGTTATTTGCATTGCCAGTTTAATATCTCCTTATATAAAAGACCGTGATGCCTGCCGTGCACTTCTGCCAGAAGGGGGTTTTATAGAGGTTGTTGCTTCACATCCCTTACCTTCTCATTTCTCATGACAATATTTTCTTAGGTTAGACGAGTAAATTGTAAGTTTTACAGGTGTTCATGGATGTGCCCCTACAAATATGCGAGGCTAGGGATGCAAAAGGCCTTTACAAGCTTGCGCGTGCAGGAAAGATCAAAGGTATCTTCACAATTATTTAAGGTTCCAAGTTCTTTTATCAGTACCGAATTGACCTTCAGTCTGGATTTGATTTTTGAAATTTGACGCATTGTTAGGGCATGTTAACACTCTTGGAATTACCCCTCCCAGAGGCAACTAAAAAACAGAGAGAAACAAGAAGAAAGCAAATTCACTCTTGCAGACTAAAAGGGCACAGTTCAATGTTGTGTTGTCACACGTGCTTTTGTACACTTAATTTCTCACTCATCGTATGTAAAATTTTGTTTTGCTGATTAAAACATATAAAGAAAAATGGCAAGAACCACAAACCTATTCTATTGTGAACAGGGAAAATGAAGCACCAACAATGCATACTAGGACTTCACCCTACCACCCTTGTAATAATTTAGTTCATAGATACAGAAACTACTAAAATATCCTTAACCATGCAAACAGAGCTCATAGTGCTCCTCCAGAATTTCCAGACAAAGGGGGTGTTTAACCATGCAGGTTTGACTCACAAGAGGCTAACTTGATTACAGAGCACTATCAAGTTCTACTAGAGATATTAAATATTTTAGGGGAATCCTTGTCTGTCCTCGGGCAAATTTCTCTCTTTTTAGATTTATTTATTTATTTCTTAATTTTTCCTCGAGGCAAGTGAGGTTTAAAAGGTGTGCACCATTGTGGAGGGCATATGACCCAAGCCTTGACAGTAATTATCTTTTGATGGCATTGTAAACTGTATATATGGCCTTCTCCATTGGTCTGCTAGGGAAGTAGATCAAAGAAAGGTAGCTTGCTTCTCTCCTGGACAGGTGGTGGCTTATGTAGTGGTCGGCCTTCCTACCATAATACCTCCTTAGTTGAAGAGCCAAGATGGTTGACTACGAGATTTTGATCATTATATTAAAGTGTAGTTTCGAAACCTAGAAGAATTCCATTCATTACAGTTGATATTCCATCAGGAGCTATACAGATCAAAGGTTGGCCTTTACCTTGATAGGAAGATGGCTTATTCCTAAATTCGCGCATAAGGATAAGGAACTTTGGATGAACTAATGCGAATGGGTGTACGCCTCGCTACTCGGAAACACCCAGTGCTGACCACACCGAGAGACACGAAAGCGCAGGTAACGCTAGTTGGCACAAATATCCAAGAAGGATAAACCTGTCATTTTCCAAAGAAACCCTTTAATAAATACGGATATTTTAGAAAAATAAAGCCAGACCAACCCTTCTTTTGGAAAACTAAAAGCCCCCTCTACAAAAAGGCTCACTCTCTCGGATGAGTTCTTTAAGCATTCGCCTGGCCACCTAACACTCGCAACTACACCGATCGATGGGGATCGCTCGCTTTCTTCTCAGCTCGCTCCCAGTAAGGTTCGGGTTGGTGAATGCCAATGTGTTATCTAAAAGAAGAATAAATTATATTTTAGAGACACAGGGATTAATTATCCTTATCAGATTCCTATATTTTTCTGCAGGTTTTACAGGAATCGATGATCCTTATGAGCCACCATCAAATTGTGAGGTACGTATATTCCTTAGTTTTTTTTGGATAGAAGTCACCATCTGTACTTGGTAGTTCATAGTAAGGGACTGACGCTTATATTTTATTCTACTTATTTTTCCTCCAAATTTTGACATTGGAGCTGTCATCTCAGATAGTGATACGGCCAAACGATGGAAAATGTTCTTCCCCTGCTGACATGGCAGAACAAGTGATTTCTTACTTGGAGGAGAAGGGGTATTTGCATGCCTAAATGCATAATTTGTGTCTGAACGCTTCATCACATGGTCATTTAAGTTACTTGTCTACCTTGTAGGAATTTAGGACAAGGAAATTGCTCGTTTCCTTGGCGCTGCAACACGGTGACATTCGTTCTGAAGAATAAGTGATTGATTGATTTTTTTATCCATTCCTAACAGTCATTGGCCTCATTGGCTGCCTTGTTTCTTGATTGTGTAAATAGTAAGTTCAAGGGTGTGATATTAGCTCAGAAAGGAGGTATTCAGCTTGCAGCACATCTTTATGGTTCATGTTATTAGTGGTATTGGCTCTTTTGTAAGTCATCGAATTTCATGGCAACTGCAATAGAAGAATGTCAAACAAATCAGTACGAAAATTTTGCTTTTTATCCATTATTTATTGTTTCTTTCGTCTCAAAATATCGATTTGTTCAACAAGAAAGTATCAATTCAATGAAAAAACCTGAAGTTTTGGCTAACCTATGCAGATTTTAGATTGAATATTCAATTGAGCTGATGTTATTGGCTAAAGTTTATGTTTTTCAATGTTTCGGAATTTGAAGCATAAGGTGATTTCAAAGTGGATAGGTGGCGAATGAACATGTTTGGGTAGCTTCTATACCTCAATATTGAGAGGAAAAAAAAAAGAAGCATATCTCATGGTGGCTGTAGGATGCGCCCTGATCGACTCGCAAAAGATATGAACCCATTGTGAAATGAGTGTTTCTTCAATTTGAGCAACTTTCAACTTGGCGTTTGAAAGTTATGAAAGAAAAAGATGGAGGACTAAAATTTCTTTGGGTTTGGTTAGGAAGTGGACCATTTTGAATTGGCTTATAATTAGAAGGAAAATAAAAAAAGCCCTAACATCCCAAAAACTGACCTCCACGATTGGAAGTCCTACACATCCTTATTTCTCTTTCTCAAGGAAAGACCCCAAGCATTACTGGGACGATCCCAACTTACTAGAAAAAACGGACTTTGCTGTCTAATGTCTTGATCAAGGATTATGATTTCGTTTTTCGAGTTAATTTCGGTATCCTGATTTTAAGAAATATTTCGATGTGTAAAGAAAAAACGTAAAAATTTTGAGAATACATGAAATATATTTAATGAATTACGAGGGTATATGAAATATGTGAAAAAAATACAATTAAATAAATGTATTAATCACATTAAATGAAGCCTAAATACTAAGAAAAGAAATATACATGAAATCAATATATGATTAGAAAATCAAAGAGTGGTTTCAAAATCAATAAAGTAGAAGAAATGATAATTAGAAAATTAGGGGGTTGGTTTCAAAAATAATAAATAATTAGAAGAAATGATAACTAGAATAAAACCTCGAAATTTTTTGTTAAAAAAACCCTCAAAAAAATGTAATAAATTTCCCCCCTTTTTATTTTTCGTAATTTGTAAGAAACGAAAATTTCGCGAAATCTCATTCCTTGGTCTTGATAGGATCTATCTCAGTGAATAAGTCAAAGGTGTGATGAATCAATGGTTGAGCAGTGACAGATTATATTACTCGATCATTGGGTCAAACCCAACCGGCGGCATCTGGGGGTGGGAGGGGGGATAAGGGATAAAAAAAAATCTCACCAATTCAGTGAAACAATTTTAATGATTTGCAATTTCTCATTTTGTTTCTTTCCCAACATTGGGGGGTGCTCAAGTCGAGGTTCCCTGAAGATTTTTTTTTGGAAGGCAAACATGGTTTCTACAGGAAACCAGAACCCATTAAATCTCTGTAAGTCTAATTTGTTTTGTTAGTGTTGGGTTACTTTAATTAAAAGTATGATATTGTATTAATGATATGCAAAACTAAAGATTATATCATTCTCAGAGGTCTTTATATTTTCCCGTCTGTTATTACCCTGCACGAGAAAGTTTTAGAAAATTGGAGTGACAAAAAGTCACTCCACAATATACTATTAGCTCCAGTCTGCTTGAAAATGAAAAATGAATCAAAATAGTGTAGAATGTCTTCTAATGCAAATAGAGAAAGAAAATTATGTTCTAGATTACCTTGTGTGAAATAAAAGTCCTATTTACAAGAGAGCTAAAAGTTAGGTAGGCTGTGACAGAACAACAAGATTTGGGGGTTCTCCTCCACTCCCTAATGCAAACAGCCTTTGGCATTACAAATTATGTAGAATCATAATTTCTATGCTTAACTTTTCAAATGCAACGGTGACTAATTAGGAGTCATTGATACGTTTATGACGCGTCCAAATCCGTTCTCCTCGAGATCTGACCTGCAAAACAAGGTTAGATTGCCAAAGACCATCTGTTTGGTGGTCGAAGGCACTCCGATGCTTAAGTCAATTAACTGTAGGAGAGAATGAACATGGACATAGTATAGTTATGTTGTATTTGCATACCTCCTTCGAGAATCTCTCATTTACCTTATATAATGAGAGTAATTATCTCTGTGCATGATTTAAGCATGCAAGATGCGATGAAGATGGACGTTTCTCACAATGGTCTCCTCCTTCATTGAGATGAGTCATTGGGGGAGCGATTCTCGCCATGACTTGTCCCTTTCGTAACGTTTCTCTTCTCTAATGGAAGATGGTCGTTGGGCCTAAGATTTGGACCTTTAACTTTGGTCATGGTCCGTTACTAAATGCCTCTTTAGGCTTTAATGATTGGACTCGTTATCCATATTTAGTGTGAGGTGTCTGTTTCTCGTGATGGATGATCTTTGCCACGTACACGGTCATGATCGAAGGACGATTTGATGTATCATTAGCTAATCCCCGCAGTTAGTGGGCTTGCTTGCGTGGCCACTAATTGTTTGGTGATTGGCTCTCTAGGTTCATCATTGCTTTTCTATGCAGCATTAAATGCCGTCAACAACTGTCGCCTCAGTAGCCACGATTCAGTTTCTATTCCACTACGCCATCAATCAGTTCGTTTTGGCGTGATTCGAGGGTTTCATGCGGCCATCATTTTCTGCATGATCTCCCATTGGCTATTTTTTCATTGCCAACCCTATAAAAAGGGAGTTGGAGAGTTGTGTTATCTTATTTACGCTATCTCTATTTTTAGAGCTTCTTTGTTGTTGTTCTTCTTCTTGTTTTCTGAATTGTCAAACTCTTTTGCCATGGCTCCCACAAGACCTCTTAGTGATGATCATTTGGCATGCTGTGAGGCCTTTATTGACTCTATGCAAGCAACCCAAGCAGCCTAGGGTACTTTGGACTATGACCGTCAGGCGTTTTCTATTCCGTCTGAGTTGGATCTTGTGTTCCCAAGAGAAGGTGACAAACCTATTCGTCCAAAGACTGGTTACATAGCTCTTTACCCTGGAATGTTCAAAGTTGATATTTGTTTTCCAGTTTCGGAGGTCATCTGGGGTTATTTAGATCTGATCGGTTTTTCTCCTGTCCAAATAGGTCCCAATGGCTGGAGGGTTTTGGTTGGAACTTTGGTGAGAGCTCTACAGGCTGGTATTCGTCTAAACAAGAAGATTTTGCATTCTGTGGTGACATTGAAGGTTAACACGAATGGTTTTTGTTTTCTGCTTTCGCCTGCTTGTCTGGGCAAGCCGAATAATGACTTCAGGTTCTGGCAAAATACCTATTTTATGCTTCCATGGAATCTGGGTATTTCATGCTTGACAGCAAACCCGTTCTGAGGTTGTTCAGGACTCCCAAAAAGTTGAGTAATCTGTAGTTGACTGAAACGAAGAAATCGATTAGGAAGTGATTCCTCGCCCTTCTCTAGACACCTATAGAAGAAATGCTCAAGTTGGAGGCCATTGACCGGAGTGGCCTGTACAGTCTTAGTGCTCAGGAGTGATCGTTGGTTCCTTTTGATCGTGACTCTGATGTCACTGTTGTTCAATTCACTTCTTCTGTTGGCTCTGGTAGTACAAAGAAGATGACTAGCTCCTACTAGTGTTAGTGGTGCTAGCATTGATGAGAAAAGGAGTTCCTCCGAGAAAGTTACGAATCTCAATGCTCCTGCTAGCGTTGGTGCTGCTGATCCTACCACCAAGGAAATGGCTCCTGGTAGCATTGGTAGTGCTGGTCCTTCTACAAAGTAGAGGAAAGCTCTGAGGCCCGTTAGTCCTTCCAAAAGGAAGGTCATGGGTGAGTTGGTTGATTCTGCTCGGCCCTAAAGTGGAAGAGGCCCATTGGATCAGGTTCTGCTGCGAGGATTGTTCCAACTAGCAGAACCTGATCCAACTGCTCTTCCTCTTATTGTTTCTGGGAAGAGTCATGAGGACAACTTCTGCCTTGCCGCTCAAGAAGATGAGGAACTGCAACAGGCTATGTAGAGGAGTAAGGTGGAAGTTTTCCGTCCTCATGCTCCATTGAGTGAGTACGAGAAGGACTTCCTTGCTACTGCTGGCGTGACTGATCTCAGCAAAGTTTTGGAGGAGGAAGCTCATGTCATTTCAAATAAGATGACACATCTTGCAAGGAGCAGTCTCGGAATCCAAATGCAGAGCTGTCTTTTGACGACTTTGATTACAATCCTGCTTTTGATGAGGGTGTTGTTGATCGGGGTCAGAGTTCCAAGTCTCCTCCTCCTCCTTCTGCTGATCCGAGTTTGAGGGAGTTGTATGATTCTATTAATTTCCGTCCGAAGTCTTCTTATGTCGCTCCGGACGAGAGGAGGAAAGGTAGTGTGTCTGTCATCACCAGTATTTCGATTGTCAAACAGGCAACCAAGGGTGGAGTTTTAGTCATTCCGGACCCTTCTGTGCTCCATCCACAAGTTAGCCGGAAGGAGTCTGTTCCTGGGGTAATCCGTATCAATACAGATGGTGGGTTCAACTGGTACTCGGTGGTTAACATGTGGGAGAGTGCATGTAATCACATCAACTCATGGCATAAATGGTTGATGGATAAAGTCTCGATGCCCGTTCGTTCTACTGGAGAACACCTTGACAGAGGTGTAAAGCAAATAAAGGAGGTAAAGGATTCAACTCCCTAGGGGATGTACCATCTCAATTATGCTGGAATGATGGGGTCCGATTATCAGACTCTTCGTGATTATGTGTATGCTTTGGAGAAGAAGCACGTGGAGCAGTTGTTGCAACTTTTTGTTGCTCTGGCTCAGGTGGATAAGCTGAAGGAAGTGTGCGCTGATCGGGAAAAGGTGATTGACGCTTTTCGAATTACTCTGAAGGAAGTGGAAGCTGTCAATGATCAATATGCTTCTGAGCTGGCTATTGTGGAGAAGGAGATGGATCGCCTGCATGAGCGATTATCTGCCACTGAGAGTGTCCACGGAGAAGGCAATTCTTGATCAAGCATTGAGTTTTGTTGATTCATAGTCTGCTCTCCGTGAGACCGCTGAGGAACGAGTGGATCAACTTGCTGTGGAGTTTGCTTCTATTAAGGAAGAACATGTTGAAGAGAGGAACGGTAAGAGCAAGCGTCGCAAAAGCTTTCTAGAGTTGATAAAGAGCTCGTTCGAACCAAACATGAACTCTCTGTACTTGCAAAGAAAGCTAAATCTACTACAAATGCAGTAGAGTTTAGTAAAATTGTTGCTGGCAGGATTGAAATTATTGAATACATTGAATTGGAGAAAGGCTGGGACATGTCCAAGTATCGTGCTATAGTGTAGGGGTGGGCAAAAATCGATTTAAATTGGGTTAACCGACCGAACCGGTTTTCAAATTCTGTTCGATAACCGAACCGAAATATGAGTAGAAAGAAAATAATTTAAACCGAACCGAATCGATTATAAACGGTTTGAAATCGGTTTACGATTTTGAACCGAACCGACCGATTAATTAGATATATATAAATAACTAAATAACAGGTAGGTGTCAATACCTGATTAGTGCAACAAATGCACTGCAGTACACCCTTGTGCACTGAATCACCCCCTTCTCTCAAAGTTTTCAATTTTGGGCTAAAAATTGGGTCTGTAAAAAAATTGGACATGTTTTAATGAAAGTCTTTCAAATGCTTGAGCCTGAAATTTTGGCCCAACCGAACCGAACCGATCCGAAATTCGGTTCAATCGAATTCATCGGTTTACAAATACAAAATTCGGTTTCGGTTTGGGTTTTGGGCAAACCGAATGAAATCGGTTCGAAATCGGTTTGGGGCTCAAAACCGAACCGAACCGACATTGCCCACCTCTACTATAGTGGACAACGTTTTTGAAGATGTTTCCACTCCATTCGAGGATGATGAGGATCCTGCTCCACCTCTTCTGAGTGATCTTGTTGATGAAGACAAAGCTTCTTCTCCTCCTTTTGATCCTACCAACGAAGACAAGGCTTCGTCTCCTCCGGCTGATCTTACTAACAAAAAGAAAACTTCATCTCCTCTGGCTGATTTTACCAACGAAGACAAAACTTCGTCTCCTCCGGCTGATCCTACTAGTGCTAAAAAAATTGTTTCTTTTCCAACTATTCCTCCTGTAACCTCTTCCCCTAATGTAATTGATTGAATTGCCAATGGAGATTCTTCTTTTTGTATTTGTATGTCTCTTGTTGTTTTGTCTTCCTCACTCGTACTAAGTGTTGTCTGACTTGGAGGTCTGTTTTCATAAATACTTTACTCTAACTTGGTAGTTTGGAATTGGAAGATATAGTAGATATAGCCTAACTTTCATGTCCGTGCTTCATAGATATTGTAGTCTAACTCGGTAGTGTAGACTTAAGAAATAAACATATCCCGACTTCGATGTCCGAATTTCATAGGTGTTCTTGTCTAACTTGACAATTTAGACTTAGAGAATTTTGTAAGGGCGGACTTGATAGTCCTGCCTGGCAGAACACGTTTCGTCATTCACCTGTAGAAGAAGAATATATAATATGACTTTGTGGTCCTGATTAGATGATTACATCTTGTTGTCAGTCTTGTTTGGTCGGTCAAGAAAGTTTTTAACTTAAACATTTAGTTTGACTTCGTAGTCCTGACTATTTTTATGCAATTCATTGTCTGACTTGGAGATTAGACAAAAATATTTCAATTTGGTCATCTGACATAGTTGTCCTCTACAACGTAATACATTTCGTTGTTTGACATGGTGATCGAACAAGAAGATTTATGAGCAACTTTCTAGTCTGACTTCGTTGTCTTGACTAGTTGATTACACTTCATTTGTCCGACACGTTGATCAGACTAAAAGATTTCTAAATAATTTTCTAGTATGACTCGGATGTCCTAATTAGTTTAATAGACTTCATTGTCCAACATGGTGATCAGACAAGAAGATTTATATGTTAGTCCGACTTTGTTGTCCTGACTAGCTTAATACACTTTGTCGTCTAAGATGGTGATTGGACAAGAAGATTTATATGTCTAGTTCGATTTTGTTGTCCTAGCTAGCTTAATACACTCGTTGTCCGACATGATGATCGAACAAAAAGATTTATGAGTAGCTGACTAACTTAGTTGTCTTGCCCAACATAATACACTTCGTCCTCCGACATGGTGATCGAACAAGAAGATTTCAAATTGGCTGTCTGACTTAGATGTCCTGCCCAAAGTAAAACACTTTGTTGTCCGACATGGTGATCGGACAAGAAGATTTATATATAATGTTATAGTTTAACTTGGATGTCCTGGCTAGTTTAATACACTTTGTTGTCCGACATGGTGATCAGACAAGAAGATTTATATATAACTTTCTAGTCTGACTTGGATGCCCTGACTAGTTTAATACACTATGTTGTCTTGGTGATCATATAATAAGATTTATGTGTCTAGTCTAAGTTGGATGTCCTGAATGGGTGAAACTACTAGAGTTAGAGAGTGAAGTTTATTGGAATGTGATAGTTTACTGATAATACCTTTTCAAGTGTTCTACATTCCATGGTTTTTTGAGTTGCTCTCCCTCCGAGTTTTCTAACTAGTATGTTCACGGTCTATTGATTTTAACCACCTTGTAAGGCCCCTCCCAATTTGGGTTTTAACTTCCTCGCAACTGGTTCTTTTGTATTCAGCTGGATCTTTTTGAGTACCCAATCACCTATTTTGAATGTGCGAGGTTTGACCTTTTATTTTATTTTAAATTTATTGTAGTAGCTGGCAATTTTCTGTTTGTCGGCCACCATTTTGATTGAAGCGCTGTCCTGTTTTTCTTCAAAAGGTCTATTCCGATGCGCAATGCTTCTTTGTTGTTATCTATTCAGAACATGCCAATCACAACTGGTACCATGGCCTCAGACCCGTAAGTTAGGGTGAATGATGTTTCTCCAATTGGAGTTTTTTTATTGTCCTATCGCCCAAATAATGCTTGGCAATTCAGTTACCCATAATCATTGTGTTGCTTCAAGTTATTTCTTGAGCCTTCAGGATTGTTTGGTTTATTACTTTTGCTTGACTGTTAGCTTGCGGATGAGCATGTACTGAAATATGGTGGTTGATGCTCAAGTTTTTGCATAACTACTTGACCCATTGTTGGTGACAATTGTTCTGGGGATTCTGAATCTGAATAGTATCCCCTTCCATAAGAAGTGTTTGATCTGGGCTTCTCCTATTTTTGACAGTGGTTTTACTTCTACCCACTTGGTGAAGTAGTCGACTGCTACAAAGAGGAACTTCTTTCTATCGGAGATTGGAATTGGAATTACAATATCCAATTCCCATTGTCCGAATGGTTACGAACTGCTCACCGGGATCATGTTCTGCCCTAGCATGTGAGTGTACGAAGAAAATCGTTTGGCATTTATCACATAACTGAACGAGTTCCTTTGCATCCTTTTGCATTATTGGCCAATAACACCCTATGTTAGGGCTTTGTCAGCTAGTGTTCTGCCTCCTGGATGATTCCCACATATGTCGAAATGAATATCTCAAAGAACATAGTCGGCATATCTGAGTGAAAGGTATCTTAGCAGCGGACCTGTGGCGGATCTCCTGCACAATCTGTCATTTATCAGTGTGTACCGTGCTGCTCTATTTCGTAGCTTACGGGCCTCCACTTTGTCTGTTGGCAGAGCTCTGTTTTGTATACACGCCAGAATTTGAGTTATCCAACTATCTTCCTAATTTGAGTTATCCAACTATTCTTGTGCATCGTTATCTAGGATCAAGCTTTCTTGTACTGTGACGAGGGGATTTTCGACCTCTTTAATACGTGATGCTTTTCTCGCTAGGCTGTCTGCTCTGTGGTTTTCCTTTCTTGCACATCATATCACTAAACGGTGATTGTATTGAAGCTTTCAATCAGCTCACTTGCTTTTTGATGGTATGCTTTCATTCGTGCATTTTTCACTTGGAATTCGTTGTTCAATTGATTGACTACCAATTTGGAGTCAGTGAAAACACTGACTTCTTTTATTCCGAGGTGTTTAGCCATTTGTAGTTCGGCTATTAGTGCTTCATACTCAGCTTCATTGTTGGAGGTATTGAAGCTGAATTTGATGGCCTTTTTCAAAGTCACTCCCTTTGTGTTGTACAGGGTTATTCCAGCTTTGCTTCCCTTCTCGTTGGATGCTCCATCACAACGCAAGTTTCTTATCCTTATTACTGTCTGGCTGATGCTCGCTATCGCCTGTGAATTCGGCGATCAAGTTTGTAGTGGCTGAGCTTTTATTGTAGTTTTAGGAGCATAGCTAATGCCGAATTGACCGAGTTCTGTCGCCCACTTCACCATTTTGTCGAATAATTCTGGTTTGTGTAGTACTAACTAACGTGGATGTTCGGTCTTTACGGTGATGGAGTGGGACTGGAAGTAGGGGCACAACTTTTGGGAAGATTCGACCAGTGCAGTGCTAGCTTCTTCAAGGCTAGATAGATGGCTTCTACGTCTGCAAATGTCTTGCTGACGTAATAGATTGGCTTTTGTATTCCATTCTCCTCACGTATCAGTGCGGAGCAGACTGCGTGTTCCGATACTAATAGATACAAGTATAGTGTCTCACCTGGCTTTGGCTTTGATAGTAATTCTGTAGTCCCCAGATATGCCTTTAGGTTTTGGAAAACTTGTTTGCTTTCCTTATTCCATTTAAATGTTTTGTTTCCTTTCAAAATCTTGAAAAAGGGTAGGCATTTCTCTGATGATTTGGAGATGAACCTATTCAGGGCTGCTACTCTACCGTTAAGGCTCTATACACCTTTGATGTTGGTGGGCGATTGCATGTTTAGAAGCGTTTGTTTCTGTTTCTGATCAGCTTCGATTCCTCTGTTGTTGACCATGTACCCGAAGAACTTTCCTGACCCTAGTCCTAATGTATACTTTTCTGTATTGAGTTTCATTTTGCAGAGCTGGGAGAAGGCTTGTTGTAGGTCCTTGATGTGATCATCTTTGTGTAGGCTTTTGAGTAGAATGTCATCAATGTATACCTTCTTGGTCTTGCCAATCTGATCCTTGAACATTTTGTTTACCAGACGTTGGTACATAGCTCCCGCATTTTTTAATCCGAACGACATTACTCGATAGCAGTACGTACTTCTTTATGTTATGAAGAATGTTTTCTCCTGGTCTGTGGGTGCATTTATATCTGATTGTAACTAGAATATGCGCCCATGAAGTTGAGGAGTCCATGTTCGGAGGTACCATCTACTATCTGATCTATACACAGAGCTGGAAAGCTGTCTTTTAGGTAGGCTTTGTTAAGGATCGTGTAATCCATGCATACCCTCCACTTTCCATTTTTCTTTTTTACTAAAACTGTGTTGGCCAGCCAGTCTAGATAGTGAGATTCCTTAATCATCCCCGCATTCAGAAAGCGATACACCTTGACATTGATGGTCTGATTGCACTATGGGGCGATTGACCTCGTCTTCTGTTAGACTGATTTTTTTTATCTTGGTTGACCTGTAATCTGTGTGTGATGATGGAGGGGTTAGTGTCCACTATGTCCTTTACTGTCAAAGTGAATATGTCCTGGTTGTCTTTTAGTAGTTGGATAGTTGTTTAGTCAGCTCCGAGTGAAGTTTTTTTCCTGATCCGAGCAATTTTGCTTCATTCTGCACCATAAAGGTGGATTGGTATTGTCTCTTCTTCCAGTTGGCAAGTGTTCAGACGTCCTTTGGACTGGTTGGAGCTGCGTTGTCTTCTAGAAAGAACTGATCCATCTGCAGTTGTCTGGGCCGCTGCGATGGCTCCCTTGGTCTTGACTGTCATTGCTATTTGATGGGAGCCTTTATTGCTGCATAGTGGTATTCACGTGCAGCTGGTTGATCACTTTTGATAACCCCAACGTCATCATCAGTGTGATACTTGAAACATTGATGCATGGTGGAGGACACTGCACTCATCTCGTGTAGCCAGGGTCTCCCTAGAAGCATGTTGTAGGCTAACAGGGCGTTGATGAAAAAAATGTCTGTTAACATGACCCGTTGCTTGCTTGGTGCTCCTGCTATGACTGGTAATCAGATTCGTCTGAATGGGCAGCACTATTCACCACTGAAGCCCACTACAGGCTGATCGGTGGATGTGAGTCCCTCATCGCTAAACTGCATTTTGTGGAATGCTGTCAAGTACAAGAGGTTGACTGAGCTACCCGTGCCAATGAACACTCTTCTGGCTTCCCATTTCGCTATTGCCACTGATATCATCAGGGCCTCATTATGGGGGAAATGAACACCCCGTGAATCTCTTTCTGAAAAAACTAGAGTTGGGTGGTCTATTTTGGCGCGCTGAGTATGAAGATCTGGGTGAGGTATTCTTGTCCGCAAGTCTCTGAGTGATCCGTTGGATTGTTCCCGATCCCCAATTGTGCCATGCAGAATGTATATCAACCCTCTAGCTTGTTCATCCGGTCCTACAGCATAGTCTACCTTTTCTTTTCCTTTGGACTATTTTTCTTTCAATCCAACAAATTCGCCAAGTCGTCCTGTTTGGATCCAGTACTCGATTTCATTATTCAGGTTGTGGCAGTCTTCAGTATCATGTCTATGGTCCTTGTGGAAAAATGATATTTGTTCTTATCTCGTCTGATTGGATATCCCCTCAGTTTGAGTGGCCATTTGCGTCTTCCCAGTTCGCCATGGACTTCAGAACAATTGCTATATTCACTTTTAAATCGGTGTATGGTTTGTACGTGTGTTAACCGAGTGGGTATACCTTTTGTGCCTGGCTATGCCAAACTGTAGTTTCCCAAACTCTTGTTTACCATATTCGGATATGTTGCCGGTCTGATGCCTCTTGGGTTGACCACTGTCCTCCCATGGTCTATCATCTCGCCTGTCTTATTTTATTTGCCGGTTCCAGAGTCAAAAAGTTGTATAATTGCCCTCCCTTGAGTCCGAAAATGAAGGTCGTCATAGCTGTGTCGCCACTGCATCCGTCGATCATGGTTAGCTCATCAGTGAAACGTGTAACATATTTCCTGAGAGTCTCATCGTGTAACAAATGATCAGATGGGTCGGTGGAGCCATCATACGACTTGAATTTTGGTGAGATGAAAATTTTTGTTAGTGGGGTTTTCATGATCTTGTCAGAGAAGGGTGACATAGCAAGTTCATACAGCCTATTTGGATTTGTGACTCCAATCCTGAATGGAATCTGTGGAGGAACTCCTTCAGTCGAGACCCATCATCTTGAGGTTCATTTCTTTCATAGTCATTCTTCGAAGCTCTATAGGAGCTTCTTGGTTTTCTCGAAGACGATTGGCGGAATTTCGCTGAAGTGAATCACTGATGTGCTCGATTGGTGGAACACGTTCTTGTATGAGCGTTTCAACCACTTTAGCGAGATGGGTCATTTGGGCCAAAATATGATCCATACGAGTATCCATCATAATTCCCCCAAGAACAGAGACTTGTAGGGGTTCTAGTTGAGTGGTGTGGGCCACCATATTGATATTCACATAATTATTACATAATATATCCCTTAATTTATATATGTTAGTGTTTCGATTATTATATTTTATAGTAATTATTTCGTTTTCATGTCTTTGTAAGAATTTGAGCGTGAATGATGAAATCGTATTAAGGTGACAATTTAAGGAATGACAATTGGTCGATTCTAGCGGTGGTACAAAGTAGAGGGTCACATATCTAAACCCTTAAACCCAAAACCAAGCCCATAAACCCAAACCCAATGCCAAGCCCAAGCAAACCCAAAGAATATTATCCCAATTATCCCATATTTAGTTTTGATTTTTTTCCTTAAATCACTCATTGAATCCTCCCCTTAACTTGTCCATATTCATTTTTTCCTAATTCTCTATAAATACAAAAATTCAATGGATGAGAAAGGGAAGGAAGAGAAGGGAAGAAAAAAAATCAGTAGAAAATCAAATCCTCTTTCCTTCAGAGAGTGATTCTCATCACCATCCCAACCAAGAGAATCTAGGTTTTCTCTCCTTCATCCCTCACCTGTCTCGCTTCACCTCGCCACCACCGAGCTCCGCCACCACCATCACTTCCCTGTTCCTCGCTAGCAATCGCGTTCCTCACCACCTCCCTGTCCCTCACCCTCTCCGCCACCTTCCCTGTTAACGTCATAACCACCACCACCTCCGGACAACACAACCTCCATCCGAACACCGCCACCACCACGAAACAGGGGCGTGACAACCCTGTTTCGTATCAAATATGTTCCTCCGCTACTGTCCAGATCACTCCGCCATCACCGCCACCAGAGCAAGCGCCTTCTCCGCCATCACCCGAGCACCACCACCATCCACTGTCTCCCTCTCTTCGCCAACAGCAGCCACCACCAGCAGCTGCGCAGCAGAAACAAGGAGCATCGCCTGATTCAGTCACCCGCTCTCGGCCTCTCTTCGTCTCGGCCCTCCATCCTGTCTCCCTCTTTCACGGTCACCATCGCAAGCATCATCATCCGAGCACCACCACTGCCACAGGAGCAGAAACAGGGGAGTCCGCTTCGATCTCTCTCTCTCTGTTTTTTTTGTGTGTTTTCATCACATCTCTCTCTGTTCTTCCATTCCTTTATCTCTTTTGCAGGTTCCGGAGTATCTTGGAGGATGAAGGAGCTCGCAAGGAGCACGGAGGAGGCAGCGACGCTGCTCCCTGGAGACGACGACCAGAGGAGTGCGAGCGACTGGAGGGAAATAACTGTTTTTCAAACAGTTATGTTATTTGCACCCCGACTTCTCTTTGAGCAGCCACAGAGCTTTTGTAGTTCATTTTCTCGGGATTCGTGTCATAAATCAAGTTGACACTATTGGCACCCACTGGGATTTTCTGAGCCACACTGGACTTGTTCTTGTTTGCACCCTGCTGAATGCTCTGTAACACCACATTGAATTAAGTCTCAAACTCTAGAATTAATTTCATTTTACTTTATTATTCCATGATTAATATTAATTGATTCGCGATTTATAATATTTTACTTTCACCTAATATGTCATGCATCTTAGGTTGTTAGAAAAATATTATGTTATAAATCAAACATGTTTTAATTGAATAATTAAACTTGTGATTAATTGTGCCCTAAAAAGATAATTAATGCTAGGAGTTTATACATTGCTAGAGTCATTTATTTGAAATTAGAATAATAAGAAAAATTGAATATAATTTTAGGAACTTGAAAAATATTTTGCAAATTGTGGTTTCCCTCCAATTTTTTTTATTTATTGTTATTTTTATTACTTTTGTTTAACTCGGATTTTTAAACACTATAACCCCCCATTTTCTCCAAATTAGTTTAATTAAATTATTAAATTCAATTTAGTCCACCTTCCTCGTGGGATTGACCCGTACTTGCCGTTGTCTACCAGTTAGACACAGTGCACTTGCGGTTATTACAAGTGAGGTTTATTTGCTTATTAATTTAGGTTAATAAAACTCGCAACACATATCTTGTGGTGGCAATTTACTACTTTGTGCAACGGTCTCTCCCAATGCTGGATTTGAGATGTGTCCACTTGGTAATTGAGTTTCACAATGGAAGGACTGTCTTGATCGTTGCTAAGCTGAGAGTTTGTAGGGGCTTCCATTTGCACTTTATATTTTGTTACTGATTCGAGGCAAGGAAATTACCAACTTTATTATGATTTTTTAGGAAACTATCGTTTCCCCACGGAAAGCACTAAATTGATGCGTCCAAATATGTTATCCTCGAGATCTGATCTGTAAAACAAAGTTCGATTGCCAAAAACCCCCTGTTTGTGGCGAAGGCACTCCGTTGCTTAAGTCAGTTAACTGTAGGAGATAATGAACTTGGACAGAGTATAGTTGTGTTGTGTTTGCGTACCTCTTTCGTGAATATTTCCTTTACCTTATATAATGTGAGTAATTATCTCTGTGCGTGACTTAAGCATGCAGGGTGTGATGAAGGGGGACGTTTATGACAAATGTCTCCTCATTCATTGAAACACGTCCTTAGGGGAGTGATTCCCACCATGACTTGTCTCCTTCGTAACGTTTCTCTTATCTAAGGGAAGATGTCAATTGGGCCTTTAACTTTGGTCATGGTCCATTACTAAATGCTTCTTTGGGATTTAGTGACTGGACTCATTATCCATATTTATTTTGAGGTGTCTGTTTCTCGTGATGGATGATCTTTGCCATGTGTACAGCCGTGATCAAACGACTATTTGATGTATCATTAGTTTATAATTTTATGTACAAGTCTAATACACTAGACTACTAGAATTAGAACTGTTTAGGATGGACAAAAATAGTGAGACGACAATTTGGTTTACTCAATGCAACCTTAAAAGATGCCACTAGTATTATATAGAGAGCAAGGTGTCAAGTTAACCTAATAGTACATTGGACACATCTACTCGAAACAAGACTAATTATCAATACATAGAAACCTTACTGAAGAAAGAAGGCAGTCGTAGATAATAGAGAATAAATGACTCACAAAGAAATCTCATCCCCATATTTTCTACATTACAAACCACTAACATGTAACATCATTTTACCCAAGAATACAAACTTGAAGATCAAGATTCTTTGGGAGCCTCAAACTTTATAGGAGTGTTAATGCCCATCATATAGCAGAGGTCTGATATCAATATAATGAGTAGAACAATCAGCTGAACAACATAAAACATATTAGAGTCAGAAGATGAAGCATCCAACTCAATGAGTAGACATGTAAATATGCACAACTTGACAAAAAGTAAAACAATCAATCAAGGAGCTGATCTCACCCGAGAGGTCATGCTCGGAAAGGATAAAATCATTTTGAATTCCAAACCCATCAAATAGAAATTACCTAAATATTTGTCTATGTTTTACTGATTTAAAATACGAAGTCAAAGTTTCATTTCGTCACATATTCTTTTTGATGTTGTCGAATCGTGCTATCCTTCACCTTGACCTGGACATGCATAGGGAACATATGTAAGCCATAGACACCGTTGTGGTGGTCGATGACATTTCGATGCTAAAGTCAGATAAGGCTCGAGAAAAGCTTAAAACTGTGAATTGGGTTCTGTAGCGTACCTTTTCTCATCAACTATGTGTCTTATTTATAATGCGAGAACCCTCGTTCAGCTAGGCCTTTGGTGACGTAGTATAGGAAAAGAGATCTTGCTGGAGATTCTTTCCTAGTTGGGAGTCGTTCATGTAGGAGAGTTTTCCTACATGACTTATGCTCCTAGATCTGCGGGAGAGGTTTCCCTTTTGGAGTATTGTCTATGCAAGGAAGTTTCCATGCATGACTCATACTCCGATATATGTTTCCTAGTTGGAACTAATGTGTTGCTAGACTGCCCGTCTTAGGAAATCCCCAGATACTTGCCTGATTAGGCCTTATGGGTATTGGGCTTTACCATGTGATGTGTGGGCTTACTAGGGCATTGCAACTTGGATCAACTTTCTGGATTCTATCGAATTGGGCTTACTGCTGACGAGATCATCATGACACGCGTACGGCGTGGATTAAAGGACGGTTTGGTGTATCATTAGCTACTCCCCCCGAGTTGGTGGGCCAGTTCATCAGTCCATCAAGTAATGTCGTAGAAGACTTGAGCGATTATGATTGGTTGAGTCTGAATCGCTTAATCAAGCGACGCGCTTCATTAAATGGGGGTGTGTCTACTCGAGAAAAGGTGAGAGTTTTATTTTCTAAATGGATTCCCTCCTCTATAGAGTTAATTTTCTTTACTCTTCGATATTGGAGGCTCCGCTTTGTCGCTTCACTTTCCATGCTTTTGACTTTACCCTACTTCCGTGATCGAAAGTTTATACATTTTTCAATGGCGTGCCAGAATTAGATTTCTGATGAACTGTTTGCTAAGGGCTGTAAGTTCTTCGAGGAGAGGTCACTCTCTGAGGGCAAAATTGAACGAAGCACTATCTATTAATGTGCGTTCTAAGAAGCCTCGTGATGCCACCAAGCCCATTAGTGAGCATTCGACCCCTTCAGTGGGATGCCAAGCTGTGGGGCAGGCTCCAAATTCGTCCACTAGAGAGAAAACTGTTGGGTCCGAGGGGTTGGATGCTCAGGCAAGGGCCCCCTATTTCCCTTCCCAATTTGGAGAAGTAATATATGCAAATGGTGGGGGGTTAAGATGAAACAAAGCTGAGTACTGAGCAGGCGAGGATCTTGAACACCGTGTTGCTACAGGCGGACATGGCAGCTTCATCTGATGCGGGTCTGACTCGACCTTTTTTATTGAAGGATTTTAAGTACGGCCATTATTTGGATTGCGAGTCTCCCCAGTTGGGTGAGAGGTCGTCTGATAGGCGCCCCTACGGTGAGAAGTCTCATTCACGTCGCCCGTATTGTCCTCCGTCAGATCTTGATCTCATATCATGGTGGCGATGGGTCCAAAAGATAACTCACTTCTTCTTGCCTGTCTACTGCTTCTAAGTCAGCTCGTGAGATAGAACAGATCATTGAGAGGAAGGGGAAGGCGGTGGATGAGGGCCCTGATGTGGTGAAGACAGTGAAGGGCGAGGCTGGAGTGGTTTCGGTCCTTGAAAACCTCCATCCGGATGCACGGATCAGTTTGTTCACTCTGGATGTAGGTTTCGGTCCTAGGAGGTTGACATTTCTTATGCCTCGAGGAAGCATATCAGTAGGTGGAATGATTGGCTGGCGAACTGTGCTCCAATGCCAACAGGCAATACTTTGGGAGAGCATATGAACAAGGGGCAAAAATATCTTGTTCTTGGGATGTCATATCTGAACCAAGTTGCTGTCACCGGAGCGAAGGTTGAAGCTGCTTGTGAGAGGGTGTATACCATGGAGCGAGTCTTTGCGATCTTGCAAAAGTCGTACTCCGATGCTCTCCATGAAATCGAGTCACTGAAGAAGCAACTTAAGAAAGCGAGCATGCCCAATTGTCTGTTGATCAGGGGGTTTGGAAGACAAGGTCAGATGCTCAGAGGATTTGCTCGGAAATGCTTGAATCCGAGTTGGCTGAGGCAATGTCTGCGAGGGACAATATCGAAGAGGAGATGAACCTTGTCCATCATGACTTAATTCTGCTCTGGAGGCTGCAACGAAGGTGCAAGCTAAGGTGCGAGGTCTGGGTGCTGATAAGGCCAGAAAGGAGTCTGAATGGATTACTCGATGTCAATAGCTAGAGGCTGATGTCGACTGTAATTCCAAGAGTATATTGACGATAGAAGAGCAACTCCTTTTGGCACAACATGAACTAAGCGCTGTGAAGGACAACCTGAGTGCTGAGCAACCAGGACTTATACGCAGTCGGGCGAGTTGGATCGGCCGGAACAAGAGCTTGCTTAGTCGAAGGTGCGAGAGGAAAAAACTTTTGATAACCTAGGGCACGTTCGAGTTCAGCACAGTTGTGCATGGGTGCCTGGAGTTGTTGCAGCTGATGAAGAAGAGGCATCTCGAATGGGACCTCTCTCGCTATAAAGAGTTGTCTTACGCGAAGTTTGGGGAAGCCTCCGACCAATAAGAAGAAGAAGAAAGTGATCAGTTTGAAGAAGAAGACAATGAAGGCCCGGGCATCCGACAGGTAGTGTGTGCTGACACACCCCTTATTTTCTTTCCTTCCAAGTCCACTTCTGTTGTATTTGAAACTCTTAGTGATGAGGAGTGAACCTTTTACTCTTTGTTTGTCAATGAGAGACAATGTTTTGTACTTGTGCGTTTCTTGACTTTCCCTGTTAGTTTTTTCTGCTTTGTTTTACCGCGCCACTAGCTTTTATATAAGAGGTTGTACTGATTCGGGAAATCGTACAATTGATCCACCGTATTTGAAATTCGCCGTGCACTCCGCCATATGCGAGTTAGGCTGTGGATCGGGCCAGCAGTTGTCGTTGATATTATAAGAGAACTGGTCAGACTGTGGTCATGCGTGTGCATTGCTGTGAATAATTAGACGATGGTTCTTGTGAGTTATCCAAGCTACGCTTCCCAGGCTCTGACTAGGCTTTCAAACCATTTCTGCCCGTTACTGGTGGACTAGGCTGTAAGGGGGACCAGAAGTTGTTGTCATTAGTTATAACTGACTAAACCTTGGTCGGATTTAGCGATCATTATTTGTAGTTGGACGATGATCCCATGTAAGCCATCGTCATCAGCCTGCGTGAGCACGGACTAGACTCCCACTTTCTAAACCACTGTCATCCGCGTTCGACGGACTAGGATTAGAGCGATAGGGTTCAACGATCATTGTCTGCACTTGAACGATGATCCTTGGCAATCCTTTGTCATCTGGCTGCATAAGCACTGACTAGACTCCCACTTTTTAAGCCATTGTAATCCACGCTCAGCGGACTAGGATTCGAGCAATAGGGTTCGGCGATCATTTTTACAGTTGGACGATGATCCCTGGCAAGCCATCGTCATCAGACTGCATGAGCATTGACTAGACTCCCACTTTTTAAGCCATCGTAATTCGCACTCGGTGGACTAGGATTAGAGTGATAGCGTTTGGCAATCATTGTTTGCAGTTGGATGATGATCCCTGGCAAGCCATCATCATCAAGCTGCATGAGCTTTGACTAGACTTTTACTTTCTAAGCCATCGTAATCCGCGCTCGGTAGACTAGGATTAGAGCAGACTAGAAGCTATCGTCATCAGCGACCTACTGACTAAACTTTGGTCGGGTTCGACAATCATCGTCTACGGAAACACGGTGACCCCCGACAAGCCATTGTAATCAGATGTCGAGAACGCTGACTAGACTCCCACTTTCTAAGCCGTTGTCATCCGCTATTGGCAGACTACGATTAGAGCTGACCAGAAGCTATCGTAATCAGTCATCACTGACTAAGCTTTGGTCAGATTCGGTGAAAATTATCCATAATTGAACAATAGTTCCTGGCGGGCAATCTCGATCAGGCATTAGAGCGCTGACTAAGCCCATTCTCTAAGTCGTCATTATCCGCATTTGGCGGGCTAGGCGTTAGAGCGGACCAGAAGCTATCGTCATAGGTCGAAACCGATTAAGCTTTGGTTAGGTTCGGCAACCATTATATGTAGTTGGACAATGGTCCCTGGCAAACCATCGTGGTCAGGCAATAGAGTGCTGACTAAGCTCCTACTTTATAAGCCATAGTCATCCGCTTTTAGCGGACTAGGGTTAGAGCGGATCAGAAGCCATCGCCATCAGTTGGAACTAACTAAACTTTGATCGGATTAGGCCTCTGCTCAGCCTTGGGCGTACAAGTCTGACTTGGGCGTCCAGACTTACTCAATTCTCCTAGTAGTCTGATACGAAGGTCAGATCAATAAATCTGATTATGGAATCGGTTCGCCATAAAAAGGATCGAACTGAGTTTATTCAAGTTCAACGAACTGCTGATACCTTGGATTTTATTAATAATATTGTTGTAGGCATGTTTAGCGTTGCATGGGCACTTGAGCATTCATACTGTACTGGGCCTGATCCAGAAGGGTACTTGCTTGGGCCCATTAGTTGGTGAGCCGTGTTGTAAAAATCAGCGTGTTAGATATACGACGTAGGTTACGAGACGGTTACTCCTCCAGTTAATGGGGTTGCATGTAGTTCCATTAATTCGATGAATGTGGACCCGTGCAGTTGCAATTGCAACAATCCCATCCTTATTCCCCGTACGACATTTAATCCTGACATAATTGTTGTTTGATTTTGTTTTGTGAACCGTTGCGCCTATATATAGGTTGGAGTCCACCATTTCAAGCATTGCCATGAATGCTCTAAAGAATTCCTGAAATGCATCCCTTCAAAAAATATGTTTTGGGCTCTCCAACGGCTAAAAGAAGATCTTCGTTGTTGGAGTCTTCGAATGTTCTTACATTTGCATCGATGAGTCTTGACAAAACCTGCTTTTATTTGATGCTACCTGGTCTGGGTGAGTATCCAATTGGTTCTGTGGGACCTTGTAATATCTTTTCACATTTCATAGAAGAAGTACATATTCTCCCTCAAGGGATGAGTTTGTCAGTCGCCTTCTTCTGCTCCCAAGTTTCCATCCACTACTGCTGTTGGGAAATGATACCAATAGCTTGTTTTTAAGCGAATCTTCCTACTGTATCTACTGAGCTTCTTCAGTAATGCCACAGTTGGGAGGTAGACTTGGCAGAATAGAGCTCTGGCGGACGCGATTTGTGGTCTTGGTGTGGTAGTTTCGCATCACCCCAGATATTACACATTTGAGATATGTCCCCATTTGGCTTTCCTTCTGAATCCTCTTTGTATGGGGGATATGCTGAGCAAAGATGTCCAAAACTCCTTGTGTGTGTCTTTATTGCTACTTTCAAATCATCCTTGTGAGGTGATTCGACGGAGCAAAGAATCAAGTGCGCACTTGCAGCCTTCCTCAAGTACTTTACTATCACTTCTGAAGACAGGTTGGCGGAGTGAATTTTTGACGTGCGTTTGAATGGATAAATACTTGCGTAGGACTTAGATACTTGTTGTGTATAAAGTGTTGTACTAGTCAGTCAGGCAAGCTTTGTAATGACTTTCATTGCAATCAAAAGTTTGTTTTATTCCTTTAGTATGTCTTGTGCGAACAATTGTTCTACACTGAAAAACAAAAAAAATCAAAGCAATAAGATAGTTCGATTCTAAACATAAACTAAGCTGATCTGGCCTTAAAAGAGACGCACACGGTCCTGCCTCAGACTGTGTAGATCTTTCAATGAAGTGTAACGTGTCGCCAATGTTAGCGAAGTTGCCAAAAAGTGAACTTCGCGCGGGTTGGCCTTTTTTTGCTGGTTATCAGAATTCTGAGGAGGCTCCTAATTACTGAAATGTTATTACTTAGCTTGTGCTGGGCTGGATGGTGTTTTCAATGCTGAATTCTGGCTTGTCAGATAGTTGAGTTCTGGTTGTCGGAGCTTCGACTCTATCCGCGCGGGGCGATCCTTCCCCTATGTCTAGGCTCGGTGTTTGATGTATCTGTTTTGCTGGCCCAGGCTGTAATTGCTAGCAATCCAGCTGCTTCAATGATGGTAGTGGCAGTATATTTGGGCCTGGTTGATTTCCACGAATGGTTCCTTGGGCCTGGTTGGTTGTGTACTTGATGCATATATTGGTGTAGAGTAGAAACCACTGCCTCCATATGGTAAAGGATGATGTTGTCGGCAAATGGAGCATTAAATACCATGAACTCCTTGACAAGGTACTTCCGTAATTGTGGCCTTCCTGCCACTACCAATTTCGAAGAGATCGTCCACCAATAAAAGCTCAAAAATATAAGAATTGTGGACTTATTGTGAGAAATTGATAAAAACACATACATGACAAAAACAAATGCACAAATGAAAAAAAAATTACATGTACCTGTTGAAAGTCAAAATTGTTACGGGGCTCACGAGTACGAGTGGAATGCACATAGAAAGAACTCGAAAATCATTTTAGACTAACCATGATGACAATACCGAAGCTGGGTTTCCTCTCAGGAGTGCTTGGTTTAATGTTGTCAGCTCGACGAAAGACATAGAGTACCCATAAGGCCATGGATGGCTGAGAAATAATTCCTCAATCTGAATACAGGATCATCTAATAACAACACATCAATCTCAACTTCTGATGTAGGCAAATCTAAGAATAGTTTTAGACGCTGACCATTGACTTTAAAAGCACGACCATCATTTGTATGAACAATCTCAATAGCTTCATGTGGAAACATTGTTTTCAGAATAAAAGGTCCAGACCATCGAGATCGTAATTTGCCAGGAAAGAGACACAATCGAAGAATGGATTTATCATGAAACACCTTTCTTTCATTGAATATTTTATCACTTTGGTATGCATCATTCCTAATATCTTCTAACTCATTAAGTTGAAACTTACAATGTGATTCAACCTTATCTATATCAAAATTAAAGGTTTTGATGGCTTTATCTCGTCTGAAGAAGAAGGCGACCCTGATGAGGAGGATCGAGAGGCAGCACCTACAGATGTGTCTTCTATTTTGTCCCCTGCTAAGTCTAGTCCTGTTGTGTCTGACTATCCTCCTGATGAGCGGTGAATATTGTATTTTCTTTCCAGTTTGCAAATGAATAGTACTTGTTTGTCTTCCTTTGTTTTTTCTGCTATTTTTTACCCGCTTTGTCTTATTTCGATATTAATTGTCAGATGAGAAGCTCTGTTGGGCTAGGAAGTTTTATGTTTTATCCACTGTGGAATACATCCTCTGTTTGGCGGCTTGGTTGTCTGTTGGACCAACATTTGTTGTTGTTGTTATAAGCGTATTAGTCAGACTGTGGTCCCAACGCTTGCACCCTTGTAGATGATCGGACAATAGTCCTTGTGAGTCGTTTGGGTCGAGTTTTCAGAACTCTGACCAGGACATTTGACTCGTCTTTATTTGCTATTCGTAGAATAGGAAGATTGTCATCGCTAGTTATAACTGACTAAAACGGGGTCAAGTTTCGACGACCATGGTGTCCCTGACAAACCATCTTGATCAGGAGTCGAGGGCATTGAGTAGACTCCCACTTTCCAACCCATCTTCATCCGTTCGTGGTAGACTAGGAATTGGAGCGAGCTAGTAGTCATCGTCTGTCATTCTGACTAAACTTTTGGCAGGGGTTCGGCGATCATTGTCTGTAGTTGGCCAATCATCCCTGGCAAGCCGTCTACACTAGGCTACATGAGCACTGACTAAGCTCCCACTTTTTAGGCCGTCGAAATCTGCGCACAGCGAACTAGGCTTCGAGCATACCAAAACCATCGTCATCAACGACCATTGACTAAGCTTTGGTCGGGGTTCAACGATCACTGTCTGCGTATGAGTAGTGACCCCTGGCAAGCCTATTTAATTAGGCGTCGAGAGTGCTAACTAGACTCCCACTTTCTAGGTCGTCGAAATCCGTTATTTGCAGACTAGGCTTTTAGAAGACTAGAAGCCACGTCGGTCCGTCGTCAAGTTTGGTCTATATTGATCATGTTTGGACAATGATCCCTAGCAAGCCATGTCGATCAGGCATTAGAGCATCGACTAAGCTGCCACTCTCTAAACCATTGACACCCATTTAATTTAATGGACTGGGTGTTAGAGCATACCAGAATCTATTGTCATAGGTCAAACCGACTAAGCTTTGGTTAGGTTTGACGACCATTATCTACAGTTGGACAATGGTCCCCAACTAGCCATCGCGGTCAAGTATTACAAACACTAATTAAGCTCCCACTTTCTAACCCATCGTCGTCCGCTCCTGGCGGGCTAAGTATTAGAGCGGATCAAAAAATGTTGTAACCAGTTGGAACTGACTAAGTTTTGGTCAGAATAAGATTTTGAGCGTGTAAGTCTAACTTAGGTGTCCTGACATACTTAGCTCGCATGTAAGATTTTGGGCTTGCAAGTCTGACTTGGGTGTCCTCACTTATTTAGCTCGCATGTAAGATTTTGGGCATGTAAGTCTGACTTGGGTGTTCTGACTTACTTAGCTCACTCGACTGTCTGATTTCAGTATCGGATCGATTGATCGGACTAATAATAGATTGACTGGCTTTAATGAACAACAACTAGATAATAGTGGAGTTGATGCCTTGGATTTGGTGATAACACTCTGTAGGAGGGCTCCTTATTCTGTGGGCGCTCAGGGCCTTTGTGGTTTGTTCCTTTGTGTGTGCATAAACTTGGGCCCATTAGTTGAGGGGCCCAATTAGAAATAATATTTGTGGATCATCGTGCCAAGGATACGGTACATTCTGCGAGACGGTTCAGTTTCGATTACTCTCCCCAGTTAAGGGGGCTACTTGAGAGGTCATTAATTATGAAGATCTGGACTTGTGCATTTGTACTTGGAACCGTCATTTTCCCGATGAGAATAGTAGAGCATGTTAATCAAATGCATTTTACCAAAGGGTTTAGTTGAGTTTTCCAAGGGCTGAAGGAATATCTCCCACACTGGAGTCTTCGAATGTTGTAATATTTGTGCCGATGAGTCCTGATAAGACTTGTTATGTGGTGTCGCTTGATCTGTGTGAGCATCTGATTGATCCCATGATATCTTGTAATATTTTCTTACATTACTCTCGGTGGTTAGGTTCGTCTTCCATCCTCTGGTGCTCAAGTACTTTCTCATCCGTTTACTGTTGTCGAGGGGTGGTCTTTGCAGCTAGTTTATGGTTGATGGGAGCGTGGGAGGTCGTGACTTTCGTTATCGGGGTGGTATCCCTACGTCACCCCAAACATTACACATTTGAGAGGTGTCCCCATTTGGCAGTATTGTGAGACGTCGACGATCTCGTTGTTCCTGGATGTTTTCGTCAGCTTTTTGTCGCTTCCTTCTATTCCTCTTCATGAGGCAGACTGGCGTAGCAAAGAATTTAGGGAGTGCTCGCAGCCTTTGTCATGTACTTTGCTTGCCACATCCAAATTGTCTTTCTGGGGTGATTCGATGGATCAATTAACTGAGCGCACTCTTTCATCTTTTGTCGCAGATGCTTTACTTTAACCACTTTCTCTTTTGGAGGTGGATTAGCAGATTAGAGTCTCTACCATTGTTTCTGCGGATAGATGCTTGCATCAGACTTAGATACTTGTAGTGTATAAACTGATGTACTAGTTGATCAGCAAGCTTTGTAATAACTCTCATTGGAACCAATAAAATCTGTTTTAGTTTTGGAATGTGTCTTGTGTGAAGAACTCTTCTAAATTGAAATGAAAAACAGAAAATAAGAAACGAAATCAAAGCAACAAAATATTTAAATTCAAGCGGAGACTGAGCTAATTCAACCCTGAAGGAGGAGCAAATGGTCCTGGCTTGGATTGCGTGGTTCCTCTAGCGAAGCTTTTTTTAAAGTTAAGAAGTTAATGAATAGCGGACTTCGTATTGGCAGGCAGTTCTTTGCTAATTAACAACTCTTGGAGTTGATGTCCGTTTGCTAAAGTATCGTTACTTAGCTCTTTATTAGTCTGGATTGCGTTGCTAGCATTGACCTTTGGATCTCCGCATAGCTGCACTGTGGGCCCAAGCTGTAACTGGCAACAATTTAGCTATTTCAAGGCTGTATAATGGCAATCTCTTGTTGCAGGCTGATCTCCTCTGATAGTCCCTTGAGCATGGTTGGCTGTATATTTTATGCATTGGTGCAGGGTGGAGACCACTACTTCCATATGATGAAGCCACAACCTTCCCAAGATATTGTTGTAGGTGGACGGGGTGTCATTTACCATGAACTCTTGGACAAGGTACTTTCGTAACTGTGGATCTCCTGCCACCACCATTAGATTGATCTTTCCTATGGGGAAGCACTTATCTTTGCTGAATCTGACCATAGGGTGGGTGGCAGGCATTAGGTCTTTATCCTGTAGTTGCATGTTCCGGAATGCACTGAGGAACATGACATTTAGTGAGCTGCAAGTGTCCACCAAGGCTCTCTTTACCCCCCACTTACCTATAAGGACGGAGATGGTGTCATTGTGAGGGAATGTACCCTGTGGAGATCCCTCCCCGTAAACGTCAGTGATGGGATCAGGCTGTGAACTCGTGCGTGCTGCACTTGTCGGTCCTTATACTGAGATGGTGTCCGCATCTCGATCAGTACCTTTTTTAGGGACCTGTTTGATTGCTCTCCTTCGGGACTGACCTCGTGAAGGACGTAAATGACGTTAGGAGCTTCATTTTCAATCTCCTTGACAGCGTACACCTTTTTTTTTGTTGGGCCCTGCCTTCTGTTTGAGCTTAGGAACTCTTTGAGTTTGCCTTTCCCAATCCAATACTCGACTTCTCCCCCGAGGTTTATGCAATCCTCAGTATCATGTCCGTTTTCCTTGTGGTAGGCGTAGTATTTGTTGTCGTGCCGAGCAGGGTCTCCTTGTTTCTTAGGTGACCACTTCAGCTCTTCCCAATCCTTGATCGGATCAAGAACGTCAGATAGAATGGTATTGAGAGGGGTGACAGACCTGGACCCAACGTAATTCGAGGCCTTGTCCTGCTTGGTGCGGCCCGAGTTAGTCTTGTTGTCTGTGTGCTTTCTCTTGTTACTGCCATTGTCATATTTCTTCTTCCCCTCTTTCATGTCCTTTAGAACAAGGGGTTTCTTCTCTAACTCCACTTCTCTCTTGGCGATCAGCATTTCGTCCAGAGTGATGTATCTATCGGCATCTCTAAGCGAGTCTGTCATATTAATTGAGGGGCTCTAGGGTAAGGAAGTCATAGAGCTTGCTTCGTCTCAGACCTGAAGTGAAAGTCGCGATGGTGGTGTCATCACTACAGCCATCGATGAGGGTCAACTCGTCGTTAAATTAGTGATGTACTCCCTCAATGTCTCGTTCTGTTTTTAATTTAGGGTCAGCAGATAATGCGGGCCCCTCCTAAGCCGCTAGCTGCCCACAAAGAGTGTGAGGAACGCCAATGCCAATGTCCGGAATGAATAGATGGATTTCGGAGGAAGGCTGTGGAACCATGTCAGTACTGACGTCTTCAGGCTCGCGGAAAATAATCAAAAAATTATTGCATTGGACCCTTCCTTGAGTGCCATAATGTGATGGAAGAGGCGCAAATGATCAGAGGGTCTCCTGTCCCGTCGTAAAACTTCAGCTTCGGTGGTGTGTATTTCTTTGGCAGCGGTTCATCCATTATATGGTCCATGAACGGAGGGACTATGAGATTAAGCATCACGACTGGGTTTGTGGCCTCGTTATGGATGGGATTGTGAGAGATGTGCCTATCGACTCTGGATGCCGGGTCTTTGTAAGCTGCTACTCCGCCTCTTGTCCATTAAGAAGCTGCTGGGGCAGTGCGGCTCTCCTGAACATGCTCTCTAGAACTATCTGGTGATGGGCCCCTTCATTGCTCATGGTCTCCCTCAGTAGGTGGAGGGTTTCACTGTTTGAAAGCGTCCAACATTTCTGTGATTTGCTTCATTTGTGTTGAAAGTAGGTCCACCCTTGGGTCTGCTACGGCTGCCAATGGCGCGAGGATCTGAGGAGGTTCCTCCCATGGTAGTGGTGGAACGAGCGGCCCTCTGCTGGTTTGAGTGTTCAAAGGCTCAGCAGCATATCCGTTGTTGTGAGACCTTGTTGTCACCATTTCGCTGATTCTCTGGAAAATGTGGTACTGTTTTTTTTTTTTTTTTTTTTTTGAGGAACTTTGTCGTTCCCCACGAACGGTGCTAAACAATTGTAGTCGATTCCTGTTCACCTTCCTTGATGCTTACCTAGACTTGCACAGGTAGCAAATGTGAGCCAAGGACCACCATGTGGCGGCCAATGACACTCCGATGCTTAAGTTAGATAAGGCTTAGGAGAGGCTTATAAGTGTAAATTGGAATTCTGTAGCGTATCTCTAGTTCATTAACCTTCTCTCATTTTTATAGTGTAGGAGTCTTTGTTCGGACAGGCCTTTGGTGGCGTAGTTTAAGGAAAGAGATCTTGCTAGAAATATTTTCCTTATTAGGAGCTGTCCATGTGTTATAGTTTTCCTACACAACTCGTGTTCCTAGATCTACGGAAGAGGTTTCCCTTTTCGAGTGTTGTCTATGCAAAAAAGTTTTCTTGCCCGACTCATACTCTAGTATTTGTTTCCTAGTCGGATCCAACGTGTTGCTGGCCTGCCAGTCCTGGGTAGATCTCTCAGATACTTGCCTTAGAGGTCTTACGAGTATTGGGCATGACTGCGTGACGTGTGGGCTTAATGGCTCATTGCAACTCGGATCTGACTGTCTAGATCCTGCCAATGATGGACTTAGTGTTGTTTGGGCCTCACTGGATTCAACATGCAATCGATGTATGTTTTGTTTTGTTGACGAGATTATCATGACACATTTACGGTGCTAATCAGAGGACGATTTGATGTATCATCAATAAGTGATGGGGCTTTCCACATTTTGCTAAAAAAATTGTTTTTTTTAATTATAACGACGATTGAAACCAATGCAAACAACTATAATATTATTTTGTGACTATTGTTCAACTGTCGTTAGATAAAAGTATTTAGCGGCGGTTTTTTTGAAAGCGTCGCTAAATAACTGTTACTACTTTGTAAATGTCTTGTAGTGTGGGCATATCCTGTGTAACACAACTTAAATAACCTCTCTATTATAATGAACTCCTCCAACATTGTTATATTATAAACAAGATCTTCATTAATTATTTAAAAACCCCGCCACATTTCATACATTTTATAATCTAAATCAGCCCCTCTCAAACATTGATTAATTATACATAAGCCCCTAGCATAATTTATTTGAAGCCCTCATATTATTTACAAACTATAAATAGACATTTACATCTAACTTTTGCATTTTCATTTTCCATCCACATTTCATTCCCTATTCTCTACCCACGAAACTTTACAATTTTTAATCAAAAACCCTGTCAAATACTAATACACAAACCCAAGAAAAAAAACCAGCGCTGGTCGATGGCATACAATATGTTTATTTTTCTACTTTACTCACTGAACTTTAGACTTTATAATAAAAAACTTTGACAAACACTAATACATTAACCCAAGAAAAATTTGTTGTGCGGGTTGATGGTATGCAACATGTGCATCACTTGCTTCTTAATAGGGTTAAACAAAATCGATCGAACCAATCAATTTGGTTTATGATCGGTTTTGGTTTAGTTCAGTTTAGGACAATTTGAAAACCGATATGGTCAGTTAGACTTTCGGCTTTTAAACGATTTTAACTGACAAAACCGAGCCGACCGAATATATATAATATTGTATGTAAAAATAACATAATATATTTACTTTAGTCGATCGGTTCGATTTTATGTAGGTTTTAGTAACATTTTAGGCGGTCGATTCGGTTGAAAAAATTTAAAACCGATAATAGTCAGTTTGGGTGAAAAATCAAACTGTTGGTTCGGTTTCCAACCCTACTTCTTACGAAGAAAAAATTCTTAGTTAAATCCTCTAAAATTTTAAATTTTACTTATTATTAAAATTTTAAAATAAAATAAAAAATATTGAATACACGCGCATGTAGAGCTCGTCCTCACCCTAGTTCCATCTTAAGCATGGTTTAACCTTTAATGATAATATGAGACACATGGCAGCTATCTACAAGCCTCGTCCAAAATTTATTGGTAGAATGTTTGGAACTTTGCTTCTTGAAGAGTGCATTTAGCATTTAGCAGCAATAAAAATGTTTTACCTTCAATCAAACTGGAGATCAAATAAATCAAACCATAACTCTTTAATGGCAATGTTACTCCAGATACAGTAAACGAACTATTCCAACATAATGTAGTAATGTCACCATGAATATTAAAAAATAGCCATACAACAATAATAGTATCTATAGTCTATACAGTTGTTTTCGTTTAGTAGTACTTGACAAATCTTTTAAGTTTTTATCATCTCTGTGAAGACTTAGTGGCAATGGCGATGTCAAAGATTAGAGAAATTGCTCTCACTCGACTTTGAAACTTGTTAAGGATGAGAAGATGAAACTAGTACTCGCTTAGACTCTTTCACCCTAGAAGGAGAAAAGGTGGAATCCATCTTAAAGCTTCGTGAGTGTGACAATTCAAGGCCAGCGCACTGATCCAAAAAGTTGAAGGTAGGTGGCTGTAACTCAAAGTGTAAGACTGAAATTGAAGAACTTATGAACTGTTTTGGAGGACTCTCTCAACCTTTGTTATTATTTTGACTTCACTTTTATTCATTACAAATGGGGAAGGAGTCTTCCTTTTATAGCTATTCTAGTACATGAATAATCATAGCTAATTAACTCACACACACTTCCCTAGATTCATATGCCTAGATACATCTTAATCTAGCCAAATACATTACCTCAACATTAATCTAGATACATTAACCACTTAATTAACAAATGCATGTGAACCCAAATTTGGTTTATTTGCCAACAATGCCTCCCGTAAACCAAATTTGCTTTTGACTCCCATCCTTGCTACATGCGTCTTGAACACTTGAGCTCCAAGAGGTTTTGTGAAGATATCTGCCATCTGCTCATCTGTCTTGCAGTATTCCACTTGTATTCTTCCTTCATTCACAAGCTCCCTCAAGAAGTGAAATCAAATGCGAATGTGCTTTGTTTGGCCATAGAGAACTGAATTTTTTGCAACTGCAATTGTAGAGCTATTATCACAAAACAATGTTGTTGGGCTATCTTGCTTGTGCTTGAGTCTTTCCATAATTTCTTGAAGCCAAAGAATTTGACATCCTGCAGTAGAGGCAACAATGTATTCAGCTTCTGTAGTGGATAGAGCAACAACTGACTGCTTCTTTGAGCTCCATGAAATAACGCCGCTTCCAAGATGAAAAACATAGCCTGAAGTGCTTTTGCTATCATCAATACTTCCTGCCAAATCGCTGTCTGTATAGCCAACAAGATTAACTGGGACATTAGCTTGATAGAAAATACCATAATCCAATGTTCCTTTGACACATCTCAAAATTCTTTTAGCTGCTTCCCAGTGACTTGAATATGGCTTTTCAATGAATCTGCTCACCAGGTTGACTGCGTACATTATGTCAGGCCTTGTAGCTGTTAAGTACATCAAGTTACCCACCAAACTTCTGAACATGGTGGAATTGACAAGCTTTCCATCACCATCTTTGCTTAATTTTAGGCCTGTAATACATGGAGTAGAAACTGGATTTGCATCTTCCATTCTAAATTTTTTTAAGATTTCTTTTGCATAGCTCTCTTGAGTAATGAAAGTACCATTCTTGGATTGAAGAACCTCAATGCCGAGAAAATGGTGTAGCTCTCCCAAATCTGTCATCTCAAACTCATTCTTCATTGAGATCTTGAATTCATTCAACATTTCAAGATCATTCCCAGTGAAAATTAGATCATCAACATAGAAACTCACAAACATGAAGCTTCCCTGAGAGTTTTCTTTGGTGTAGAGAGTATGCTCATACGGGCATTTCTGAAATCCATTCTTCTCAAAGTAAGAATTGATGCGGCTGTACCATGCTCTTGGTGATTGTTTGAGCCCATAAAGCGCTTTCTTCAGCTTGTACACTTTATCCTCTTTTCCTTTCTTCAAAAAACCAGGAGGCTGCTCAAGATAAACTTCTTCATTGAGGACACCATTCAAGAATGCTGACTTCACGTCCATTTAAAATATCTTCCAGTTGTTTTGAGCTGCAAGCGAAATCATCAATCTGACAGTGTCAAGTCTAGAGACTGGAGCGAATACTTCAGTGAAGTCTTCTCCTTCCTTCTGCTTATATCCTTTTGCCACAAGTCTTGCTTTGTGCTTGTTGATGGAGCCATCTGGATTCATTTTTGTCTTGTACACCCATTTCACACCAATGGGATTCTTGTGTAGTGGTAATTCTGAAAGCTCCCATGTATCATTCTTTTCAATAGCCTCTAGTTCTTCTTTCATTGCTTGCCTCCACTTTACTTCTTTGTTGGCTTCATCAAAAGTGACTGGATCTTCTCCTGCAAAGAACGCAAAAAAAAAATAGAGTTTTCTAGAGCGACTTGCTGAGTGGAGTCATAAATTTCTTGTAGACTTTTCATTCTTGGAGGAGGACTTCGGGAGAAATCATCACTAGATGAAGCATTTTCTGTTGATGAACTTGCTGTTGGAGAGTCACTTTCTTTATCTTCAAAGATAGGCACCTTTTTTGGATCTTCATCATTGATTGCTGAGCTTTCATCAAATTTGACATCACGGCTAATCACAATCTGCTTGGTACTTGGATTAAACAGCTTGTAGGCTTTGCTTCTTTCACTGTACCCAATAAAGATGCATTTTTCTGCCTTCTCATCAAGTTTGCTTCTCATAACATTTGGAACATGCACATAAGCAACACTCCCAAACACTTTCAAGTGAACAATGTTGGGTTTTGATCCATACCATGCCTCATAAGGTGTGCAGATCTTTAGGCTTTTTGTTGGAGACCTGTTGATGAGATAAACAGCACAAGAAACTGCTTCTGCCCAAAAATATCTTGGCATCACCTTCCTAGTCAGCATGGACCTTGCCATCTCCATGATTGTTCGATTTTTCCTTTCGCTAACACCGTTTTGTTGTGGTGTGTAGCGAACAGTTAACTGGTGCTTTATTCCTTCATTTCTGCAATATTGTTGAAACTCATTTGAAAGGTACTCGCCACCTCTATCACTCCTCAAAGTTATTATTTTTAATCCAGTGAAATTCTCAACTCCAACTTTGAAATCTCTGAAGGCTTGAAATGTTTCAGATTTTTCTTTAAGGAAGTACACCCATACTTTTCTTGAAAAATCATCAATAAATGAAATGAAGTATTTGTTACCTCCAAGTGATGGCACAGACATAGGCCCGCATAGATTCGAGTGAATAAGTTGTAATGGTTTCTTTGCTCGCCAAGTGGATTGCGAAGGAAATGAGGTTCTATGTTGCTTGCCAAGTTGACATGCATCACAAACTTCCTTAACAGGGTCAATTTGTGGTAGCCCTTCAACCATCTTCTTTGTTGATAACAACCTCAAGCTTTCATAGTTGAGATGTCCAAATCTGTCATGCCACAATTTTGAGTTTTCTTGGCTGATACTTGTGAAACATGACAAATTTGGGCTTGGCAGGTTCAAAGGAAACAAGTTGTTTGGACATACTCCAATTTTTGCAACAAGTTGATTTTGCCTCGACATGAAGCAAGCATTGTCTCTAAAATGGATATCAAATCCCTTTCTCAAAAGATGGCCTGTGCTTAACAAGTTACTCTTCAATCCAGGAACATAATAAACTTCAGACATTTTTTCGATGTTACCTCTTTTGGTTTTGAACAACACTTCACCAATTCCTTCAATCTTGTATGCAGTGTTATCACCAATCTTCACTTGCCCATGATCTCCTTTAACAAAGTTTGACAATAGGTTCTTGTTTCCGGTCATATGCTTGCTGGCGCCGCTATCAAGATACCATACATCATCGGTCTCGCCTTGGCAAACAAACAACAAAGCATCTTGATTGCTATTTTCTTCATTCTTGGCTTCATGCAAATAGCCAATCTCATTTCTCTTCTCTTTGGGATTGTGCCAGCACTCACTAGCAAGGTGGCCTGGTTTGTGGCAATTGAAACATTCAAAATAGCCATGACCTCTTCCTCTTTGAAATCCACGTCCCCTTCCTTGTTGCGGTAACCTTGACTTTTGATATTCTTCTTCTTGTCTTGAGCTATTGTGGTGGCTTTGATAGCCTACTCCTCTTCCACCAATACCTCGTCCTCTAAACTTTTCATATCTTCCACGTCCACGACCATGATAAGAACCACGACCTCCCCTTGATGTAACTTGGGATTTTAGTGCTTGATCATGAAGAGAATAAGAAGGATTTCACCGATTGATCTTAATTTTGTGAGCCTTCAATGTTGCTTGTAAGTCATCCAACAAGAGAGTTGAGAGATCTCTTGTTTCTTCTATTACGGTTACCACATAATCAAATTTTTTGGTAAGGTGCGAAGAATTTTTTCAACAACTCTAGCATCTTCTAGAGTTTCTCCATTTGAAGCCATTTGGTTGACAACCAAAGTAACTTTTGCACAATACTCTTCGATGCTTTCGTTCTCCTTCATTTCTAACTTTTCAAACTCCGATCTCAAGCTTTGAAGACAAAACTTTTTCACCTTCTCATTTCCTTGGTAGGTTGCTTGAATTATCTCCCATGCTTGCTTTGAGTTTGTATCTTTTGCAATTTTGTCATACACCGGCATCTCAATTGCTTGATAAATTAGGAAGAGAGCTTCACTATCCTTTTTCCGACCCTCGGCCAAGCTTTTCTTTTGTGCTTGTGTTAGAGCAGCTTCATCTTCATGCTCTTCATATCCTCCATTGACAATACTCCACAGCTCTTTTGATTTTAGCAACACCATCATATTGTTGCTCCAATAATCATAATTTTGCCCATTGAATCGAGGCACAACCGGGATACTTGTGGTTGCCATATGGCTCTGATACCACTTTGTAAGACTGAAATTGAAGAACTTATGAACTGTTTTGGAGGACTCTCTCAACCTTTGTTATTATTTTGACTTCACTTTTATTCATTACAAATGGGGAAGGAGTCTTCCTTTTATAGCTATTCTAGTACATGAATAATCATAGCTAATTAACTCACACACACTTCCCTAGATTCATATGCCTAGATACATCTTAATCTAGCCAAATACATTACCTCAACATTAATCTAGATACATTAACCACTTAATTAACAAATGCATGTGAACCCAAATTTGGTTTATTTGCCAACACAAAGCGGGTGAGATGATGAGAAGATCCTTCGAATGAAGCAGAGTTCATTAACTGATGGTAACTACGGGTCAAGCCATTGGAAAAGCTTCTGTGGGTGTTGCGGTGCTTGAGAGCCCGGAAGAGATAAGGGATCAATCCTTCCATGTTGGTGTTGCTGTTTGAAAGTTGTTCAAATTGGAAGCTTATTTATAGAGAAGAATTATAGAGACAAGATACAGATAGAGGATGGGAAGGTTCAATTTGCACGCATTTGAAGTCAAAATGAAAACAAACCATGGGAAAGATGAGATAACTATGAATTGGTTAATTATACCCACGCGGTATTGTGTTGTGTTTTTTGTATAGAAATCTAAAATCGTGATTTTCAAGATTTTTTTTTTTTTTTTTTTACCAAAAGTCAGCTTTCTTGCAATGCCAGCTTATTAAAAGCAGCGGCTCCGCCAATGGTGTTATGGTCGAGTGGTTAGGGTTGTGTGGGTTTATCCCCCACGTCCTAGGTTCGAGACCCGCCGGCGGCATGGTTACTTTCTTATGGTGTTGACCTGTAAGTCACACCTTGTTGATAGGTTATGGGATCCTATGAAAACCCAGCTCGCTTTCCAAAAAAAAAAAAAAAGCAGCGGCTCCATACATCCTTTTCTCACAGTGGTACATACCTGGCACCAAGGAGCTTGTCTAAGAGCATTTTATCGAGTCTCCTATATATTTTCTATATTTATTACTTTTACTTTTAATTGAGTTGAGACGTATTAAAGGGTTTTTTTTCGTCTGCCCTATATAGATAGTTTTACTGGAAGTTATTGGTAAGAATTATTATTTGGTCCATGATTTAGAGGATCACACAACTTTTGATGAAGTTATTTAAGCGAGAGAACTGTTAAAAAAAGTGCAACCTTATTCTAAAATTTCTATTAAGTGTCTCAATTTGAACCCCTTCCTCCAATACAATGATAATCTTATATACACATTATTTAGACTTTTGTATTTCCTCACAAAGTTGAATAAAAAAAAAAAAAAAAACATGTTGCAAATTGTTTGAGCTTCTTCCACCAAAATTCTGATATAGCTAGAATTTTAGAATGAGGAGGTAAATAGAGCATGAGCTTGTAATGTAGAATTCGAACCAGAAATAATTGAGTTTAACATCAAAGTCAGTCCTGTTGCTATTTAGAAACCAATTTATGGATTTTCCCTCACCCCGGCCTTAATTCTATTCAAACATTCATCTTTCTTTCTTCAGTTTGAAGATAGAAACCAAGAGCTTCATGCACCCTTTTGCGATTGCTTTGGTACTAAAGTAAATAAACTAAGTACCAACCCTGCTATACTATGGAAGATGCTCCATGTTTTTATTATTATTTTTTTTTCTTGTAAATGTTTTTAATCTCAAGCAATTTCAGACCATTGAAATTGTTTTAGTTTTCCTGCTGCCAACAAATTGTAAAGTAGTCTTCATGGATTTAAGTACTTGTAGGTCCAACTTACGAAAAACTTCAGATTTTAATAATAAAACTTTAGTAGATAAGCGAATGAATGAACTTCTTCTTATTTGATTAGGGGCATAATATTAGTCAATGTTAACTCTAGCGGAGTGTTGGAGTGCTTTTATTGTATAAATCGGCCCTAGTTCACCATTGAGCATCTAAAGTATTTACGATAAATCCAGACACACATTAAATTATTAAGTTAAAACACTGAGAAAGAGAGAAATAGTAAGAAAAATGAAACAAGTTTACCAATACTCACATAAAAATAACATGCAGAATATTTAATGGAACAAATATAATTTATAAGCATCAATCTCTTGAGAAAAAAGTTAAACAAAATAAAAATAAAAATAAATAAAAAAGTAGCAGAGACATCGTTTATGTGGCTCCATTTCTCAATACAGAAGGTGAGAAATAATTTTTTATATGTGGGACTCGATCCATTGAGAAGGGGCAAATGGAAATGTTTCACTCCTAAGGTTCAGAATGCACAAATGTATCAATCATACGATGATCAATCGGAACTAATATAATCATACAAATATTTCCAACTTAACCTTATGAGGATTCCCCTCCACGGAACAATCCTTTTTGAGGTACCATCGGTACTCAATTTAAATATGTACTCATTTGCTACGTTTTTCTTTTTAGACTATGACAACTTGTTTCCTCCGGCCACTAATTAAGCCAATTTCACTCAAATGTATCTAAACACTTAAATTGCTCTATATTAAAAGAAAAACAACAAAATAAAACAATAGGAAGAAGAGAGCAAACAGGTAGCTATATAAAGAGAGCAAACAATCGAAAGAACATAAATTGCTTTATTGAATAAATGCTTGCGATTAGTTCAACTATGTCTTAGTCTTCACTCGTCTCATTCTTAAAATATTCATTAGCACTTGAAACAACAATGCTATATATACATTATTCTCTTCTACAAAGAACAGTAAATTTGATATATAGAGAAAGGAAGCTTTTCAATTATTATAGGGGGTGGGCATCCTATCCCGAGATCTCGATCCTATCCCGTTCTGTCATCATTTTTTCCGAGTTTTACTGGGATTGATCAATCTCATCCCGATCCCGTCCCGTCCTGATCTAGAGTGGGACGGGATATGGATGGAGATTTCAATACCGCCCATCCCGTCTCATCCCAAATTGATTTTTAAAATTTTTGTAATCAATAATTTTAATATTATTTATGAAAATAATAACACATGGATTCAATTTTAGAGAAATTATTTTCTATTGATGTCTTATTCATGAAAATAATAACACATGTAATCTATTCTAGGTAAAACACAAGTTGTGTACCAAATGTTCAGTCACAGAAAGGTCAATTGACTAAATCTTTCTTATAAAAGTTCACATGCTAAAAATGTATAGCAAAACATATTCATATATACAATCATATGTATATATCCTTTCAAATAAGTACTAGTAAAGTTAATATAGTTATTTACATTTGAAAACAAAGAAAAACATCAATGTGAAATAAACAAAAATGTTGATCTTGTCCATTTTCGAACCCGTTTGGAATTGGACGATGTCGGGATGAAGTCTATTCTGTCCCGATCCCGAACGAATTGGATGGGATATGGGTGAGGTCTATCCCATCCCATCCCATTGCATGCCTACCCCTAGCTTTTAAGTGTGTCTCTCTTTTTCTTCTTCTCTTTTGGGATAATCTTGGTTTTTTACAAAATGATCTTATTGTGTACTTTCGAATTTTTATAAGATTGAGTTAGTCAACATGTATGGTTTGCAAAAAGTAAGTAAGCTTGAGTTTATTTGAAAACAACGCGTGTACTAATGGCCAATGGATGTGGACCTCTAGTATGGAGGGGCATCGTAAATATGATATCTTTTAGGGAATAATCCTGAATAAGCTATTTATGTGAGGGGTAAGTTAAAAAAACCCATTAATTATATATAATAAATATAATGTTAATAAATTATATTAGTAAAAGAAAGTGATTATGGCACATGAGTGTAATGGATATGAGAATTGAATGAGAGTCAAAATGACTTATCTTATATGTGCTACCAGGAACCTCTTTCCTCTTTCAATGCATGCTTTGAGAAACCAAGTGTTTGTTTTCCCAAAACTTAGGACGTGGAATTCAATAACGAAAAATATTTAGCAACAATAACTGAGACTTAATTTAAAAATTGAAAAAAAAAAAAAAACTATAACCAAAAAACTCTTTGATGTTTACCCCAACAAAGAAACTCCAAAAGCGATGCCAAAAACTCTTTAAAATTTGATAACAAAGCTAATTGGCTACATCCCAAGAGGAATGTACCCAAGAAGCAAAATCTCATTTGGGTCAGCAATTAAGCTGGTGTGAGTAATATTCATTCTCAAAATCAATAATTCTGCAAGTGATAATATAAAATTAAACACAAACGATAAACAACCACTCAAACAGGTAGTTCCTCAAAGAGGTAGACTTTAATTCTAATAAGTAAATATTTAATTACGTGTACTTATAATGTAGGGATTGACTATGGCAAGTCAGACATGCAAAAATATTAGTAGACTTGCCATCCTGCAAGCAATGGCGGATCCAGAATTTTAGTCAAGGGAGGGCGAAATGGCAAGCAAAAAAAAAAAATTTATATCCGAGTTAGTAAAATAACAAAAATACAACTATAAAAATACATTGTATATACCAAATTGAATTAAGTGTAATTCAATTTTAAGCAAAATAAAGTTACAATATCAATAACCTTAGCAAGGGGCAAACGAACGTAATCACTAGAATATATAACTAAAATCACAAAATAATTAAGATAAATATCTAATTGAAGCTAAAAAAAAATCGAAAAAATTTACGAACATAATAAGATCCTAATACATTTAATTGAAAAATGTTTATACGAGGCTCAAATTTTGTACGAGTTGGCTAGTGGCATATATTTTCATTGAATTCTTTAGTTATTATTTTAGATATTAATTTCAAATATTTTTTTGGCTGAAGGTTTTACGCCACTTGTGAACAAGCAATTCATTGCTTTAATGTTTGCAATTACATATAAAATTGAGTTGAAAACACAAAAGTAGGGGAATGTCACAATGACAAAATTGTATAGACATAAAGAAATCATATGCTCCGAGATGACCAAAAATAAATTTTTATTAAACTAAATAATATTTTTAATGTTTGCAATTACTATAAAATTGTATTGAAAATAAAAAATTAGGCGAGTAACAATGATAAAAATAGTAATTATCAATAACCATAAAATCGAACTCGGGTTGTTTACAAAAATTTACAAACTTCCAACCACTACACTAATAAAAAATGTAAAGTTATGTGAATGAACAATTTACATATTGCAGTATACATTATAAAATTAAATTTTTTAATGGTTAAATATATAATAACCCTACCCTGCCCTGCCATGAGCTCCCACTCATTGAAGACCCCTTCTTCTGATTATAATGTTCTAATCCCATCAAAAGTACATTGTCAAATGGCGGTGGAAATGCATAATGATTTTAATTATAACAATCCTCCACCCAAACCAAACCACAACTCAAAAACTAATAAACCAATACATAATTCCGTAGTTTCAAAGAAAACCCACCATAGAAAACATCACAAACCATGGAGCAACAGCAACAACACAAACAAATTTTAACTAAAAGAACAATCTGAAGAGGAGGAGATGAAAATGAACTCACAAATTTCAGATCTAATCAACAATCCCAACATTCTCAACTTCATACAAAAACATAAAAGAAGAATGAAGAAAACTCATCGGAAGAAATCACAGAGGATTACACAACCGATCCATGCAATAACCCTCACCACATCGACCGCTTCTCCCTCATCTCTTTCTCATTAAACCGATCGTACCTCCTTCCTCCATTGAAAATCAAAATCACGCACAACTCTCTTTCTCTCTGTTGCGATTTGTTTTCTAGCACTGAAATGAAATGTAAAAGAGCGGGAAGAGAGAGGAGGGAGAAAGGAATAGAAATAAGAAAGCTTGATCGGTGGGAGCTGCTTGACGCTTGGTCACAAGCCGAGTTTGTCACTGGAAAAGAAGAAGAAGAGCACACAGAAGGGAAGGAGAAGGAGAAAAAGAAAGGGATTTTTCTTTTTATAATGTGGGTGGCTATTCCTCCCACTGAAATTTCGAAGGCATCCACCCTCTAAACTTTCTAAAATAATGCCAAAAAATTGAAATTTAAATTCAAATCAATTAAACTCTATTATAAATAACTCAAAATAAAATAATTTAGGTTTATGAAATTTAGGGGTGTTACAGATTTCTATCACCAAAGTTTATATTCAAAGTTTTCATCCAAAACCCCCTCTTCTTACAAGTCTTCAATTAGAGGATAGGGTCCGTCCTTTTCTGACTATAATAATGCACAAGTAGATATAATCTAACAAACCCATTGTTTATTTGACTAATACAAAGAAATATCTCTAATCATTGTTGCTAACACAATGATGTAGTGTTTAATTTGTTTAATTAAAAATTTAGAAATGGATTATGCGGCAAATGAGTAACAAAGGTCATCCACAAAGATGTTAAACTATTCGAATAAAAAAATATTTAAGACGACACAGATTTAGGTGCTTATGTTTCAATTTTCTTGAAATGGATTATGACATGGATCACACATGTTACTGATTAGAGATGGAGGAGACAATTAAAGTAGTAAGTGCTATATAAGTACTTTGGATTGACATAATTAGACGACCGGTGTGGTAATGAAGCCCAGTGCTAATATATGGTGTACTTCGACAATAGCTGCGTTTATTTCATATTTAATTATAATAGTTTTTATTTCATATTTGTAATATAGACGTCGAGAAAAGGTGCTTCAATGCTTGTGTGAATATATGTGGCTAACATGAACTCATGTTCATCCCTGCTATCTGTTAAAGCGAAGAGATAAATATATTGAATATTTTGTATTATTTACAATCAATTGATACATGGGTATATATACAACTCTGCAAATCAGTCTAGATCCTAAAATATTGGTGACTTGGTATACAAGGATTAAACTAATAGGAACCAGTAACCAAATAGGGGATAATTTTAGTATAAGAATTAATTTAACAGGAAACAATAAGCTAATAGGAAACAATATAGGAAATAGAAAGCTAATAGGAGACCATGTTCTAATATGACCACCCCAACACTCCCCCTCATGATGGAGCATAGATATCACACATGCCCAACTTGATGATTGAGTCAGAGGCTTGACTGGCAATAGCTTTGGTGAAAATGTCAGCTAACTGTTACGTGGTTTTCACATATGGAACCTCAACAATCTTTTCTTCAAATTTCTCGCATATGAAATTACGATTGATCTCTACATTTTTAGTTCGGTCATGTTGGATAGAATTCTCCGCAATCTGAATCGCTGACTTATTATCACAATATAAATTCATCGTTCCTTCAGGTGGAAAACCAAGCTCCCCCACAAGCCGTCTCACCATAATAATTCTTGTATCCCTTTAACCATTGCCCTGTATTCAACTTTTGCACTGGACACAAAACAATCTTATATTTTTTACTCTTCCAATTAACTACGTTACCTCCAACAAAAGTAAAATATCCAGTAGTTGAACGTCGTTTGTCTCTTATACCACCCCAATCTGAATCATTATATCCCATGACTTCTGCATGATTATGCTTAGAAAACATAAGTCCTTTCCCTGGGGCTGACTTCAAATACCACAAAAATTCTTATAACATCATTCATATGGATGTCACTTGGATTATGCATAAAACGGCTTACAACACTAACAACATAAGCAATGTATGGCCGAGTGTGTGAAAGATAAATTAGACAACCAACTAAACGTTGATATCTTCCTTTATCAGTAGGAACTTGATTTGGAAGTTCCTCAAGGCTATGGTTTTGTTCAATGGGCGTACCAATAGGTTGGTAACCAAGCATGTCAGTCTCCTTTAATAGTTCAAGAACATATTTCCGTTGTGAAAAAAATATTCATTGCTTAGACTGGGAAACTTCGATGCCCAAAAAATACTTAAGACCTCCAAGATCTTTCATATGAAATTCGGATGCCAAATAAGTTTTCAACTTAGTCATTTCATCAACATCATCACCAGTAACATTCATATCATCTACATAAATAATAAGTGTCATTACCTTACAATTTTGTTTTTTTAGAAATAATTTATGATCAATGTTACTTTGCCCATAGCCATATTTCTTCATAGCTAGTTGAAACCTGCCAAACCATGCTCTTGGTGATTGTTTAAGACCATATGAAGCCTTTTTGAACTTACATACCAAATAGTATTACCAGAAGCAGTGTATCCAGGCGACATACTCATATAAACTTCTTCAGGTAAATCTCCATGTAAAAAACATTTTTTTTACATCATACTGTTGTAAAGGCCAATCAAAATTTGTAGCAATAGATAATGACCCAAACAATATTTAACTTTGCTATGGGTGCAAAAGTCTCCTGATAGTTAACACCATAAGTTTGAGTAAAACCACGAGCCACTAACCTTGCTTTATACCGATCAATAGTACCATTTGGCTTATGTTTCACCGTAAACACCCACTTACAGTCAACGAATTTCTTTCCTTCTAGCAACTTCACAAGGTCCCATGTTTGATTTTTATCCAGAGCTCGCATTTCCTCAGCCATGGCTTTTTCTCATTTAGGGTCATTCAAGACTTCTTGTACTCTGGTTGGGATGGTGACAATTGACATTTGATTTGCAAAGGTTTGAATAGAACAAGGCAATTTTTCAGTAGAAATATAATGAGCAATATGATACTTCACCGTCTTTGAGTTGTCAGGTGAGTATATCTCTGGGGTTTACCTCGAGTACTCCGTGGAGGCAACTGATACCTGTCAACACCACTAGATATAACCGACATAGGATCACTAATTAAATTGTTAGTATTAACCTCAGAATCAATACATACCTCAGGAACATTAGCAATAGAAGAAGAATTATTGGTAGGTACTGTAGATGTAGAGAAGGGGCTTGTAGTACTAGGTAATACTGAAAGAGAATCACCCAAACTCGTAATAGTCTCAGCAGTAGTAGTCAACACCGTATCCAGAATATAGCCATCCAATTCGAATCTTCATCACTAATCTCTCCCCTTGAAAAGGAGAAGTGGATACAGGCCGAGAAAAATACATCTCAACTTCAGATAAGGTAACATCCATAGTCACATAAGTTCGTCTAGAAGGAGGATGATAACATTTGTAGCCCTTTCAATGTGGAAAATACCCCACAAATACACATTTTAATGCACACAATTCCAACTTTGTGCATTGATGTTTGTGAAGGTGAACAAACACAACACACCCAAAAACTCGTTGTGCCAATGTTAAGTGGGAAGAGATGGTAACATAAGTAGAGAGTGTTTCCAAAGGTGTTTTGAAGTGAAGAACACTACTAGGTACATGGTTCAAAAGATAAACAACATATAACAGAGCACTACCTCAAGAAGCGGGTTTCATATGAGCACCAATCAAACAAGCACATGTAACCTCAAGTAGATGACGATTTTTACGTTCTGCCACACTGTTTTGTTGGGGTGTAGAAGGACAAGTCATTTCATGAATAATGCCATGATCTTGTAAATAAGACTGGAACATACTATCAACATATTCGCCACCATTATCTGACTTGAGAATATTTATTTTAGCAGAAAATTGAGTCTGTATCATAGTTTGAAATAAACAGAAACAATCATAGATATCACTTTTATTTTTATCAGATAAAGCCAAATCGTACGACTACAATCATCAATAAAACTCATAAATCAGCGATATCCAAACAAAGTAGAACTGGAATAGGGCCCCACACATCCGAGTGAATAAAAAAATGGTTTGTTCATCTTATTTAAACTCAAAGGATAAAAAGTACAATGGCTTTTAGCAAAAAACACAAACTTCACAATGAAAATTCGAAGGAGTACAATCTGAAAACAATAAAGGAAACAAATGTTTTATATACCCAAAAGAAGCATGACCAAAACAACGATGCCGCATCCAAATCTGTTGCTCCTTAGTATATGTAGAACTCTGACTAACCAAGACACTTCCAGAGCACACATCATCCACATAATAAAGCCATTCTCTCTTAGTACCACGCCTAATAATCTCCTTGCTGTTGAGATCCTGAAGAAGACATAAACGAGGATACATTAGAACCCGACAATTTAATTGTTTAATAGCTTGATGCACAAATAATAGGTTATTGCAGAGTGAAGGGGCAATCGATGTATTATCCAAGGATAAAGATGGTGATAGAACAACAGTGTCTGCACTAGTGATAGGGAAGGGGACTCCATTAGCATTAGCCACAAGTGAACGACGTGGCGTGCTTGTAGTCTGTAAGAGCGACTGATCAAAACTGAATCAATAATCCATCTAGAGTCTTTGGCAGAAGTAGATGGTGGTGGTGAACTCATATTTAAGAAGGCCGTAAAAGACAGCAACAAAAAGAATAAAAGGAATAAACCGACAGAGAGTATCTTCGAGGGCACATATGAACAATTGTAGCAAGATCTCAAGATCACCGCTCTGATACCATGTCAAAACGAAGAAATAAATATATTGAATATTTTGTATTATTTACAATCAACTAATACATGGGTATATATACAACTCTGCAAATCAGTCTAGATCCTAAAATATTGGTGAGTTGGTATACAAAGATTAAACTAATGGGAACCAGTAATCTAATAGGGAACAATACTGGTATAAGGATTAATCTAATAGGAAACAACATAGAAAACAATAAGCTAATATGAGACAATATTCTAATATGACCACGCCAACACTGTCAACTTTAAGTATTGCGAGACTAGCTCACCAAAACTAACTCACGGTAGCTACCCAATTGGTGAGCTATTTCTTATAAATTAATGGTTACATTGCAATAGAAGCCATTAACATACCTTTTATAAGGACCTGAAATCTTCAAAAAAAAAAAAAAAAAAAAAAAAAAAACCAGTAGCTAGCAAAGGATCCTTCGTCCCTCTTCTATTGTAACTTATAATTCAATAGTTTTATTTTGGTGGAACTTAGATGATTTCGAGATGCAAAAACTTACTGAAAAAACAAAAGCAATGTTTATAGCTTGTTTTCCAAAGAAACAATCCATCTTCATCAACTAAACTTTACTTCATGATGAAAATGGCATGCAAATAAGAAACAAAAGTAATATATACACCTCTCCTTTTCTTTTCTTTTCTTTTCTTTTTTCTTTCCATGTTCTTTTTTGGAGTTTTGAATAACAATTAATCTAGACTGAAAAATTAAGGTTCATTGCAAAAACTATGCGACCCTAGATTTTTATCTTTTTTTTTCCTCGATAAGATATATTGTAGGATATATCCTCCTAAAATAAGCCGAATAAAAAAGGTAAAAAATGGATGGATTTTTAAGATTTATCAAAATATATCTTGATATGATATAACTTGATATTGGGGTATAATACTCAATTTATCGGTCAACAGTTAACTAGGATGTGACATTAAGTCATTTCATTAATATTAGATATATTCAATACCTTCAAACTTATCATTAATTCTATTCAACATTTTTTTTTTCACTTTCATCGATTCGACACCCACATTTTGAGTATAATTTTTTTTTTTTCGTTTATGCTATACATCTAAGCAAAATGTTATTATTATTATAGGCGGCACCTCGGGGGATAGGTTACGGATCCTATCAAACACCGGCTTGCCTTCCAAAAAAAAAAATGTTATTATTATTATTATTATTATTATTATTATTATTATTATTATTATTATTATTATTATCTACAATTTGTCAATAGCTTTTAGAGAGGAGTTTTGGATAGCAATGAAGTCTATAGAAGAATGATTGGATATACTATTTTTTAGCACCTATAGAAATTGAATTAGAGGGAGAAAAAATATGAACGGAGAATTGCTAGACATTTAATAAAAATTCAAGCCGATGTCGTGTTGGTTTTGAATTTTTTTTTCCAATAAATGTGTCACATAAGGATTTGTTAAAGGTTTTTAATTAGGTATTAGTGTCTATGTACAAGTGTGCTTCGCCCGTTTAAATTTTAGCCGTGGAAAAAGTTTTAGGTGGACGCCATATTATAAATTTTATATTTTAAACATTAGCAAAAAATACAATTTTGCTCTAAGATTAATGCGTTTAATTACAATTTTGTCGATGTTTTTCATTGTCAACTCCTTAAGACATCTTTTTCTTCACATACCAAATTACTCCTCCCCATTAACAGTGGTGGAGCCACATATAGCCCCAAGGGGATCTATCCCCACCCACCACATGCACGATATTTAAACACTTCTCAACCCCTTTTGCTTCCTCGGCTGTGAAATTGAAATAGTTACATGTTCCTACAATTCTAGAAAATATATTTCAGCCACATAAATTTCTTAAACTATTTTTGTACTCAGTGTTGACATTAAGTAATTTTACATTTCATGAAATTTTCTACCCATAATTTGTTTACCATGATGTTTATATTTTTAATGTAAAAAGAAAAATTAAAACCCATTAATCTGTAATAAATTTGAATTGTTGCTAGACTACTATGTAGCTTTATAAATATTGTACAAATAAACAACATCATAGATCTTCAAATATGTACATGCGGTTGTAAAATTTATCCATGAAAAATTGAATATATAACTTAATTAAGAAAACAATTATTCAGAAGGCAATGTTTCTTTATTACACTTGTTATCATGTTTATTTCACCATATAGTTGATATCATGATATTCTCATGTGTTTTATGATTTATTTCCATTTTTTTAGTATATTTTCAATTGTATTTTTAATAAAGATGCTTAAGTATTATGCATAAAAGTGGCTTTGGAATTGAAGATGTTGTAAAGCACATATATTCTCATAAAATTAAAAAAAAATAAGACGGTAACAACTAATCTCCGCATGGATAAACAAGTTCATATATATATATATAACAATTCGTGTATGAAAAGTGCATTGATCTGTCACATATCATTATCTATCACATGTCCCAAAACACAATCATAGATCAAAATTACGCATATTAACTTTTAAGTATACAAGTATAATCTTTTCAAAATTATAAAATAATAATTTAATTTAGTAAATATTAATTTTGATTTAAGTTTATGTTATATGTTGAGATTTATCTAAAAACTCCCTTTCGAAATTTTTTTTTAAAGAGATTAACGGTTTATCCAATAGATAATGGATTTACCCATAATAAATTATAGCCACCGACAAATTCACGGTAAATCCTTAATATTTGATATATCTCTTAGTTATCTGATATATTCAAATTATCTTTGATTTTAGACCAACATTTTTCCCAAAACTTATTTGATTTGTTTACTCAGAGGTCGATATTTCTTCGATTTATGTCTTTTTTCCTGGACCGAAATATATCTTTGATAAAGATATTTTGAACCATGCTCGCAACAACAGAAATAAAAGCATATCAAATGCTTGAATATACTTTTTATGTTTGAATGTTGAATATGTTTTAGCACTCAAACAGAAAATTACAAGTTTTTAAATTGCAATATTTGTCAGTACTAAAAAAATAATCACAAGACATTGTTATTAGGTCATATTTCTAGAAATTGATTCATACACAACATGATGAGCAGTATCTTTACAAATTGACTTGGCAGATTATCGTCCATATAGGATTCTGGTAATCTTTGTGAATAGCCTAAATGACGTTGTCGAAGATTAGAGAAATTGCTCTCACTTGACTTTGACACTTGTTGAGAATGAGAAGAACTTGCAATTCGCTTAGAATCTTTCAGCCTTGAAGGTGAAAAAATCGAATCCATCCTAAAGCTTTGCAGGTGAGAATAGTCAAGGCCAGCCCGTTGATCCAAGAAGTTGAAGGTAGATGGCTGAAACTCAGAGTTGGTGAGATGATGAGAAGAGCCTCCCATTGAAACAGAGTTCATAAGCTGGTGGTAACTACGGGTTGAGCCATTGGATACACTTCGATAGGTGTTGTGATGCTTGAGAACACGGAATAGATAAGGAATCAATCCGTCCATTGGGTTTGTGTTTTCGTTTTCTTGTATTGCTAAAGCCAAAAAGATTGGTATGTTTGAGAGTTATGGAAATTTTGAAGTTGATTTATAGAGAGGAATTGAAGAGAAGAGAAAGCAAATGAGGCTGCAAGGATGAAGCATTTGCACGCTTTTGAAGTCAAAATTGAAAACAATAGGGAACAAAGATAAGAACCATGATATGTTATGGTTGTTAAAGTGCAATAGCTAGCCTTTGAAAACATGTGTATTCTTTGAATTCTCCCACTCAAATTATGAACAAGTAAATAAAACCATGATTGTAAGGTGGGAATGTTGAACGAGAAATTATTGACTTTATCATCAAAGTTGTCTTCTTGACAAACCAATTGTTGGCTTCCAAATGTTTATCTAATTAATCCACCCTTCATTACAAGTCTCAAATTCGAAGATAGAAACCAGCGGCTCCATGCATCCTTTTCTGACCCTGGTACAACATTAGCACCTATCCAACTACTATAGATGTTCCATCCTTAACTGTGACAGGGTTCAAAACCTAGCACTAAAAGCATATCTAAAAGTCTCCTATTTTATAAAATACTAGTATATTACATGTGTCATTGACACTTCACATAAACTAGACACCCTCATCATCTCATCATTGCTCTCAATCAGTTTCATAAAAAACAAAATACAATAATAAATAAATAAAAATAAAAATAAAAAATAAAAATAAATCTTGTTTTAAAATGTAAACTAAATTTTTTTTAAGTGCAAACCTATTTTACGGTAAAAATACTAATTTTCTTATAGTCAAATTCAATTAAATATAGAATCGATTGAATGTTCGAGATCTTTGTTTGAACGTTCATTAAAATGTTCATCCGTTTCTTTGAAAATTATTATACTTAATTAGACATGAAAATATTAAAAAAAATTACAATGTTTTAATAAAATACATATTTTGAAATTTTAAGCGTTTGGATTGAACATTGGTTTTGTTGAAAAAATCTTCAAAATTTCATTTCAATGATACCAAGTTTACCAAAATATGATAATTACATAGATAGTTATGATAATTTTCATTTTGAAAAAAAAAACATAATACTTTTTCTCTCCGCCATATGTACATTCCATCAACTTTTTTCACAATTTTTTTTTTCATTTTCTTTGCCCTTCTACATGTTTTATATTTACAAAAATATCATCATGGGAAATGAATCTCAACCCTCAACACATTTTCTAACTTTCAATCCGAGCCATTTTTTTTTATCTCTAATCCTTAGTTTATCTCAGTCATCAATGAATAGTAAAACACCACTCTAAATTGTAATATAAACTATGGTATTCTCCGTGCTATTGATACGATAAAAATTTAAAACTTGTCAAAACATGACCATCCTTAAGTTTTCTTCTTTCTTACTTACATGCCTAATCACCACCATCAACAATTGAAGAAAATAAATAAATAGTAAAATGTTTGGTATGAGAAGCTAACCCATGTACTCTTAGTGCTTTCAGTTCTATACGATCCGTTAGATTCTTATATCTAGGTAAATCTCAGCCATCTTTTATCTCCACCCTCAAACACCATCCTGATTTGTAATATAAAATAGGGTATTCCCCGTGCCATTGGCATGATAAAATTTAAAAACTTGTTAAAACATGATAACCCTTAAGTTTTCTTCCTTCATACTTATATGCATAATCACCACCATCAACAATTGAGGAAAAATAAGTAAATATCAAAATGTTGGGTATGTGAATCGAACCCATGCACTCTTGGTGTTTTTAGTTTTATGTGATCTGTTAGATTTTTATATTTGGGTAAATCTCGCCCGTCTTTTATCTCCCACCTCAAACACCATCCTGTTTTGTATATATAACTAAGTATTCCCCATGCCGGCACGATAAAAGTTTAAAACTTGTCAAAACATGATCACCACCTTAAGTTTTCATCCTTCATACTTATATGCCTAATCACCATCATTAACAATTGAAGAAAAATAAATAAATATCAAAATGTTGGCTATGAGAATCAAACCCATGCACTCTTGGTGTTTTAAGTGTTATGTGATCCGTTAGATTTGTATATTTAGGTAAATCTCAATCGTCTTTTATCTCCCACCTCAAACACCATCCTGTTTTGTAATATAGACTACTATAATACTCGTGTCGTTGGCACTCTCAACCCACAAAGCACATAATTGTTTTTCCTAATAATATGTCCTGAGCACCCTACCACCATCCCCACTTTTGCCCTAAAATAGTATTGAAGTGCAAGCCTATTCTAAGGTAATATTATAGACTTTAGGGTTAGACTCACTCAAAATTTGAATCAGTTGAGGAAATAAATTCAAACGTCGTGAGTGAGTTCTCCCCCAAACTTTGAATTTGCTACAACATAAAGTTTAGGGTTTTTGTTTAAATGTGCATTAAGATGCCCGTCTCAATTATGGACGATAATTTGAAATTCTTAAGATGCCCCACTTTAGGGTTTTTATTATTTTTCGCCCTTCTACATGTTTTATACCAAAATTCTTAAGAGCCAGGCCCCCTAGCGCCAGATACGCACCTAGGAGGCTCCCTTGCATGTTTTTAGGAGAGATATAAAATCTCAAGATCTTCTCAAGAACTCAAGATGCCCTCAAGATCTCCTTTCTCTCTCCTAAAAATGTGCAGGAGAGACTCCTCTAGCGCGGATCTGACGCTAAGGGTCTGGCTCTCTAGATAAGCTCTGTTTTATAATTACAAAGATGTCATCATAGTAAATGAATGCCTCAACACATTTCCCAACTTTCAATCTAAGCCATCTTTTGTCACAAATGTTTTAGTTTGTCCCAGTCAACAATGAATAGTAAAACACCATCCTATTTTGTATATATAATATTTTGTTCAAATAATTGTTAAGCGAGTTGAGGCCGATTAAAAGTTCTTGGTTTTATGCTAAGTTTGTGTTTTGTTTATTCTAACTTTATAGGGATTTGTAGACCCAACTCATCAAAGAAAATTTAAATTTTTGTAAAGTCTGAAATGTTAATGAAGCTCGCCTGATATGGCCATTCAATTAGTACTAATTTACTCACAATGACACAAATTAGAGTATTTTTATGTATTCAAACCTACAACAATTCTTATAATTGTTCTCTCCAAAGGACCAAAGCTCAAAATAATAAATACTCAAGCCTTACCTTATGAGAAATCCCCTCCACCATATGATCCTTTTTGAGATGGGAAAGCCTTTTTACGGTCATTGACTACACCACAATTACCCATTAATAGTGGTTGATCATAGCGTTTTTACACTTGTGCTATGAAAAGCCCATGTTTTAATGGCATTACAATATTAAAACGCAAAAGAAAGAAAGCGGGAGATTTAAAAAAATGAAATTGCTCGATTTTACTTAAAATTTTAGAAAACCGCTCATTCACTCCTTCTGTCACGCCCCTACTTGCCACAGGAACCGCAGCGTACCAGTATGTAAATTGAATCCATAACTACATGCAGCTCATAACCGAACACAACATCATGATATAACATATTCTTGAAACAAGAAATAAAAAGGAAAATAGCCAACGGCGATCACAGTGACAAAACCAATATATACAACCATCAAATACTTAACAAATTATATAAAAACACAACGAAAGCAAAACATACCCACATAGGGTGGACAAAAATAAACAACACAAAACGAGTCTACAACTGGAGACTGGGCCTAAGCGGCACGATCAGCAGGAGCAACAACACTGCATGCACTCCAATAGAAGTACACCCTTGCAGGATCAGTAAAACACAAGCTAGCTAGTGCGAGTGAACTAAATACGAACATGCCAATGGCATGTCAGCTCAACGGTTAGAGCTTGGCGGATGGTACCACTAGGTCATGGGTTCAAACCCAGCTTGCAGCATCTTTATGGGTTCTGGGATCTATAAAAACCCTGCTTGCCTTTCAAAAAAAAAAAAAATACGAACATCAATACACTATATAATATGAATTCATGCCACACAATAATGAATATTTGCATAATCCTAGATGCATATACCAATTTCTAAAGTCTGATTCACACCATGTCTCTAAGGATAACGTTTCTAAGTTCATGCACTAACAACAAGGCATCCAATGCTAAACAGTAACTACAAGTTTACAAGATATGCTAGTCATTTTAGGTGATTCAAACATAGTAAATTTCGGGTGATTAAGACATAGAAAATATCGTAAAATTTTGTTTCCCTATGTAAGTGTCTCATATCGTAGGTATCTGCATACCCTACAAATGTGTCTTACCTAGACACATCCCACAATGTGAATTAGTACCACTTCGGGCTTGTTTGTATCCCAATAGGGTGTCATCTGCCAGGATACAAAATCTAATACTTCTCGGGGGAGACAAGGGTGTCTGGCCAGCTCCCAAGGTAAAGAGATTCAGATCGTCAGGGATTTGATACTTCTCGCGGAGATTCACCAAATCCACCTCTGAAATTAACCTCTATTAAAAAATGCATAACCTCAGCGACTAGTTTATTAGGAAACTGATTTTGGCCCGCCATTAAAAAAACGTATGAGCCTTCGATTAACACTTGCGAAAGTGGAAGTTGAGCAAAGCAAGAACGAAGAAGTGAACAGCAAAGCAGGATCTCTGAGAAACTGCAGAATTAAAGAAACTCAACTCTACAGATAAGCCTTTTTTGAGCAGTCACATACCCATTAAATGATGTGCGCCGCTTGAGAAAACGTTTCAGACTCAATCATCACGACTGTCTAGTTCCCTCATGACGTGATTTAGTGGACCGATAAGCTGGCACACTAACTCGGGGGGAGCAGCTGATGATACACCAAACCGTCTTGTAATCTGTATCGTACACGTGTCATGATGATCAAGTCAACACAAGCCTCCAAGCAAGCGCCTAATCTAATCCGACCCAAAGGCCAGGAAACACAGCCCAGGTTACTCCAAGCAGGAAATAAGGCCCCATTAAGCCCACAAATCGAACGGTCAAACCCAAAACATATAAGACCAAATAAGGCAAGTATCTAGGAGTTTGACCTAAGATAGGTAGGCCAGTAAGACATTGACTCCTATTGGAAAACAAATATCAGCGTATAAGTCGTGTATGAAAACTATCATGTATGGACAATTCTCAACAAGGAAAAGATCTCTAACAAATATTTTTCCTTAAACCACACCACCAATGGCATAGTCAAACAAGGACTCTTGCATGATAAATAGGGCATAAGGTTGAGGAACTAAGGAACGCTACAGAACCCTAATTTCAAGCAATACACAATTCTCACGCCTTGTCTGACTTTAGCATCAGAGTGTCATCGGCCGCCACAACAGTGGTATTTGGCTCATGTTTGTTCCTTGTGCAGGTCAAGGAGAACGGAAACTAATTCATCAATAACAGATGTGTAATAATAATCAACTAGACAATCCTCACAAGTCCACAACTACACTAGGGTCGAAACATGACTTGAATTGCAACAATAGTCCCTCGAGTCGAACGGTCATATAGGTTCAAGACTTGGCAAACTCTGATAAAATACGTGTATAAGCCCAATTGGCGTAATATCAAAGCCTAAGCACATTTATATCAATCCACTTTTCTATTTCATTCATGTATCTTACTTTTAGAAAACTCAATCCGTAAATTCATTCATTTATAGTTACAATCACCTAAGCGGAATGGATTTTCAGAATCCAAAATCTTACCAACCGAAGCTTCCAATATGCGGAACGACAAATTTGTAACTAAGGAAGCTCCCCAAAACTACAAAGATGGACCCAACAATAAACAAACTGGCTGAAGACATGAGAAAGGAAGAAGTAGCAGTCCAGTGGATGATTGGAAAATTACTTACTGGCGAACTAAATCCGGTGAAAATTCTTTGAAAACCACCCTAATCTGGTCTTATCGACTCCGAATAGTGCAACGGGCTCGAGATTGGCCGGAACACCGATACAAACAAAAGGAACAATAAGACCAGGGTTTGGATTCGCGCCAACCTCCCTGACGGACATGCACACACTGGTTTATCTAAATTTTCCAATCAACCAACGCCCCAATCGCTACCAAAGAGGCCGGTCGGAGCAGTGTTTCTTGGTCCTCCAGTGACAGCTCCGATCAAGCGCACACTATATGATTTCTTTGTTTTTAAGTGGAAAAATCAAAAGAGAAATAAGAGGGAAGGAAGAAAGGAGGAGGAGATTCAGGTGGAGAAATCGTTCGAATCGCTCGAACTCGTGCTGGCGAAAAAGATGTCTCGCAGAGAGGAAACACTATGAAAGAAAGAAAAAAAAAAAAAGAAAAAAGGTGGGAGAATTTTTTTATAAGTGGGTAGCTATTTGCCCCCACTGAAATTCTGAGGGCACCCACCCACCCACCTTCCAAAATCTAGAATGTTTTTAAAAAAATTTCAATTCAATTCCAAAAAATTTAAATCATAGTTTTTAATAAAAAAAACTCTAAAATAACACAATTAAAATTTTACGAGTGTTATATCATGCTCACCTCAAAAGAGATCTCGTCCTCGAGATCAAACAAAGCAACAACGAGAAAGCCTAGGTGAAAAACTCAGGGTATTTTTGTCTCATCTGATCCTCCAGCTCCCAAGTCATGTCACCTTCTCGATAAAACTACTGGACCTTCACCAACTTCACCGTCTTTTGCCGAAGTTGTTTCACATCATAATCAATAATGGCTACAAGCCTCACTGTATAAGTCAACTCATCAGAAATCTCCAACTCAGCGGGCTCCTTAATCTGTGACGCATCTAGAAAAAACTTCCGCAACATGGACACATGAAACATGTCGTGGAAAGCGGACATACTCTGCGGCAAAACTTCCAACCCTCTCAGTAATCTCATACGGTCCTACATATCTTGGTGCAAGCTTCCATCGCTCTCTAAATCTAAAAACTCCGCGCATCGGGGCAACTTCAAAAAGACTCAGTCGCCGACTGCAATCTCTAACTCCTTACACCTCTTATCAGCGTAACTCTTCTATCTGCTCTGGGTCGTCAACAAATATGCTCTAATCAACTCAATCTTCTCAGTAAATTCTCTGATCACATCCGGCCCCATCATAGCTGACTCTCCAATCTCTGCCCAACTAACAGGGGACCTACACGGTTGTCTGTAGAATGCCTCAAACGGTGCCATGTCAAGACTTACGTGGTAGTTGTTGTTGTATGCGAACTCGAACAACGGTAGGTGATCTTCCCAACTGCCTCCAAAGTCTAAGATGCACGCTCTAAGCATGTCTTCCACTACCCGATTCACTCTCTTAGGCTGGCCATCTGTCTGTGGATGATATGTTGTATTCACGTCCAATTTGGTACCCATTCCTTGCTGAAAAATCTACCCAAAATGGGTTGTGAAAGAAAATCTCAGTCGGATACAATCGACACAAATGACCCATGCAGGCATACTATCTTTCAAGTGAACAATACTACTAGATTGTTTGTCATGCGATGTGTACTAATAGGAATGAAATGTGCACACTTCGTCAATCGATCAACAATGACCCATATCAACTCGTGACCTTTCCTTGATTGTTGAAGTTCATTAACGAAATCCATGGTGATATACTTCCATTTCCACGTCTCTGATGCTCGACTTTGACCTACTGATAAGTCACACACCGTGCCACAAACTCTCCAATGCCATTCTTCATACTTCACTATTAGAAAGAACGTCTCAAATCTCGATACATATTCGTTCCACCAGGGTGAATGGTGAAACAAGATCTATGAGCTTCTTGTAAGATATCTCTCCATAGCTCCTCATCAAACAAAACACAAAGCCATCCAAGGAACCTCAACCCTCCATCCAAACCAATTGACCAATCAGTAGGGCATTCATCCAGTGTGTCCACTACCTAATCTGTTATCTACCTCAGAATCACTGGATTAGATGTCTGTCTCTCCACCACTCTGCTAATCAACTGTGGATGAATGACTAAACTCGCTATCATGCTACCTTTTGTGCTAGAAGTAGGTTGATCTGCAAATGAAAATAATGTATCGAGTGCTTGGTACCCCTGAATCACCATGGTTGCCATTATTGCATGTCGTCTACTTAAGGCATTGACAACCACATTGGCTCTACCGGGCTAATACTGTATCTCGAAGTCATAGCTACTAGGAAAATCAACCCATCGATGTTGCCTCATATTCAACTACCTCTAAGTGAATAGATACTATAAACTTTTGTGATCTATAAACAACTCGAACCTCTCACCATACAGATAATGTCTTCGGATCTTCACAACAAAGACTACAACTGCCAACTCTAAATCATCTGTCGGATATCTCTCTCATGGGGTTTCAACTGTCGGGACACATAAGCTACAACCCTCATGTCCTTCAACAACACGCACTCCAATCATGTAGCGTAGGCATCTGCAAATACCACTAGTCCAATACCAGGTTTTGGAATAATCAACACTAGTATTGAAGTCAACCGAAGCTTCAAAGTTTCAAAAACTTCTTCGCACTTCTCTGCCCACACAAAATGAACATTCTTCCTTGTTAACTGAGTAAGTGGTGCTGCAATCAGTGAGAATTTCTCGATGAACCGTCAGTAATAACCGGCCAAACCCATAAAATTACGGATCTCCTTCACACTACTTGGTCAACTTTCTCATGATCCATTCCAATACCTCCAATAGAAATGACATTTCGGATAAATCGAACTTTAGGCTCCCAGAAATAACACTTACTGAACTTCGCATACAACTAATTTTCTCTTACTGTCTGCAACACAATGCGGATATGCTATATGTGCTCCTCTAAACTTCTCAAGTACACCAAGATATCGTCAATGAAGACTCTTCAAACTTGCCTAAGTACGAACTGAACAATTTTTTCATCAAATCCATGAAGAAAGCTAGCATTTGTCAATCCAATTGACATCACTGTAGACTCATACAAGCCATAACGAGTCCGAAAAGCTGTAATTGGAATCGAGTGTTCCTAAACTCTCATCTGGTGATACCCAGATTGCAAATCCAACTGTGAAAATAGTACGGCTCCCTTCAGCTTATCCAATAGATCATCAATTCGAGGCAACATATACTTATTATTGATGGTTAGTTTATTCAAATCTCGATAATCTATGTGCATCCTCAATGATCCATCCTTCTTAGACACAAATATTGCTGGAGCTCCCCAAGTTGAATTGCACGACCAAATAAACCCCTTACGAAGCAAATCATCAAGTTGTACTTTCATCTCCTCCAATTGCTTAGGTGCAAGCATGTACGCTGATTTAGATATAGGTGCAGTATCAGGAACAAGGTCAATCCTAAACTCTACCTCATGGTGAGGAGGGATACCAGGAATCTCTAGGAAGACAACAAGGAACTCACACACAACCTCGACGAAACTGGTGTCAGAACTAAAAATCTAAAGAAACCCATAAAAGCTCGACATCGCAAAAATAAAATCGAGGTCACAAGCCAACACACAAGGCGAAAGATGAGGTTGTTCTACGTCACCAACCTATGCAAGCAATCATTGATCACCTGATGATTGGACAACCAATCCATCCCTAGAATCAAAGGATAATCTTCCAAATCCAAGACAATGAAGTCAAACACACTACACCAAAGTTACCTATTAATAGCAATTGATGATAGCGTTTTTATGTTTATGCTATAAAAACCCAAATTCTAATGACATCACGGTATTAAAACACTATCTCAAATTAGGCGAGCCTTTTGGCGCTTTCCCAAAAATTTACTTAGCATGCATCCCTCTGCTCCCTCGCTCTCGCCCAAATACTCCTATTTCAAACCAAAAGAGATCAAGAGACCCAATGAGAGAGAGATCGAGAGACAGTTCAGGGAGAAAAGAGATGGAGGGAGAGAGATATCCAGAGAGAGAGCGAGGGAGAGAAATCGAGATATAGAGAGAGATCGAGGGAGACGACACAAGAAGAGGGAGGGCACAGGGAGAAAGAAGTTGAAGAAAGAAGAGAAGAAGAAGAAGCGAAACGTTAAAAGATTCAACAGTGAAAACACACAACACAACGAACACAAGAAAGTGAAAGAGATCGATCGATTAAATTAGATCCACTTCTCATTTCGAACACTCTCTTCAATTTGCAGAGATGTCGAGTTGTCACGAGAGAGAGAAGGGCGTAAACGTTCAAGTTCTTCTCCGTTGCAGGTAAGCGAATCCAACTTTAGGGTTTCTCAAAATTTTGAATCTTTCTCTTTTGTTTCACTTCACTCTCTTGATTTGATGAATTTACTTGCTTTGGACTCTCTCATTTGTGTACTAATTTCTTGTTTTTCATCCGTTGTTTAGGCCATTCAACGACGAGGAGTTGCGAAGCAATGCGCCGCAAGTGGTTACCTGCAACGACTACCAAAGAGAGGTTGCAGTGTCTCAAAACATTGCTGGGAAACAAATTGACAGGGTTTTTACCTTCGACAAGGTATTTTTTCTCATTAAGCAGTTTTAAAATATAGATCTATAGCTTGTGTGAATGGGATTTTGGGTTTTCAGATACATTTGATGAATTTGAGCTATGTTGGATGAAACCCATATTTTTTTATTTTAACAATTTGGGTAGAAAACGGGTAAAATTTGCATTTTTTTGATATGAAAGCCATATGTGAATGGAAGCAAAAATAGATTTACTTGAAGTCCGAAACATTTGTGATAACGATAAATTTTTTAGTTTTGGGAAATTTTTCCATTCATTGATGTAATTTGTATATTAAGTTGATTTCCTCGTTGTCTAATATTTTTCCAATGATTTCCTTCTGTTTTGTATTCAATGTTGTGTTTGTGCATCCTGCAGGTTTTTTTTACCCTCAGATCAACAAAAGAATTTATATGACTAGGCTGTAGTGCCCATTGTAAATGAGGTCTTAGAAGGATTCAATTGCAACATATTTGCATATGGACAAACTCGTACGGGGAAAACATACACTATGGAGGGTGAATGTAGGAAAGTAAAGGTAGAGATTGCACCTAATGTTGATTTAAAGGCCTTCCTCTCCCGTTTTACTTGACAAGTAACAAAACTTGAGCATTTAGTTGCCATTGAATGTGACGATTTGCTAATGGAGTTCTTGTGCGAGGGCTAGAAGAGGAAATTGTAACAAGTGCAAGTGAAATTTTAACTCTACTTGAAAGGGGTTTTGCAAAACGTCGCACCGCAGAAACTTTATTAAACAAGCAATCTAGGTAATTATCAATCCATCGCTGTTGTGCTTATCTCAGGTTGTGAATTTGTGTCTTGTTAACATTTGTTTTCTAATTTCAGTCGATCGCATTCATTGTTTTCAATTACAATTCACATCAAAAAGCCACTCCAAAAGGTGAAGAACTTATTAAATGTGGGAAGCTAAATTTGGTTGATTTAGCTGGGTCAGAAAATATTTCCCGTTCTGGTGCCAGGGAGGTATATCCCATCTTGTACATTACTACCCTTAAGTATATATATTTGGATGATACATGCGTTAGCAATTTATTTCTTTGCAACATGGAGTTTTTTTTAATATTTTTCTTAAGTATCATAATGGTATTAAGTTTTCATTTAGATTTTTAGTTGTTATTGCAAATCTGATTTGTTTATGGAAGATTACCAACGAAATTGAGACAGTATAATTTGAGAAGAACAAGTATATATAAACTTCTATCTATTCATGAATAAATATATGTCAATGGAACATCTAAGAGTAGATTGAGAAGACATGTTGCGTTTAAATAGTTTGTGCTTCAGAACTTGTGACTTTTAGTGTGTATTTTCCAAAAACAAAATGCATCAAGTTTTCAACCTTCGGATATCTTTTCATACTATTACTATGCTGAGTATGTTCTTGTTGCCTATTAGGTTAACCTTTTAATAATTGTTTTTTCAATTCTCTTTGTTTTGTGACTATTTAGGGTCATGCACGGGAAGTTGGGGAGATTAATAAAAGCTTACTTACTTTAGGCCGTGTCATAAGTGCTCTTGTGGAACATCTTGGACATGTTCCTTATAGGTATAGATTTCTAACACTTTCTTTGATACTGTAGTTGTTGTTTACTTTTGTTTTAATGATTTTGTTGGCATACAGGGATAGCAAGCTTACAAGATTTCTTTGTGATTCATTGGGTGGAAGGACCAAAACATGTATCATTGCGACTGTGTCACCAGCTGTTCACTGTCTTGAGGAAACACTAAGTTCTTCTCTAACGCAATCTTGACCAGGGATTATCTAACACTTTGCTAGTTTCTCATATTTTTGGATTTCTCGAGTAGAGATTTGTTTATGTTTGTTCTAATTTTGTTCTATGTTTACGGATCTCAGATTGGTAATATCCTGTGGCAGGTTATCAACCCCAGACCTGTGATACATATGCCCAGTTTCTTACATCTATGTTAGGTGTCATTGCCTTAACTAGAGATTTATATTGCAAGTTAGCAATGAAAGTTATTATTCTTGAACCTTGAAATAGCTCTTATGAAGTTAGGGTAGTGGTTGATCAAATGAAAATAATCTCGTCCTTTTGGTTTAGTTGACATTTGTATAATCATCACTAGAATAATCTCATTTCCCATACAACTTTATTTAGCTCTTTCTATATACTGTATCATTTTCTTTATGATTTTCCTGTTTCCTTGTTTAGTGAATACTGAATGTCTGTCATTTCGTTTATCTATTTGATAAATCTGGAAGAGGTAACTTTGCTTCTTTATGCTCACCTCTTTGCATAAATGTACTTTCTTTTTCTTTGGTAGGCAATGGCTGATCAGATAGAGAAGATGGGAATTACATTAGAAACGAATCTAAAGGTGAGACTGCTTATTTAACTGTTTTTTTTTCGATGATGCTACGAGTTATGTGAAATCATTTCAGTGACTGTATTTTCCTCGTTTTGTTCACAGCAAATTGAAGATTTGCAAGAAAAGTATAACACTCAGCTTCAAGAGTCCTCAGATTTAAGTTGTAAACTTGATGCCACCGAGGAACGAATTTTGGAAGAACAGGATCTTCATATGTGACAACAAGTTATTATGATCAAGCCCTTCTCGACGAGTATGGTAAGGAGATGGATTTCTAAATAGACCCTTTTATTTGTTATATATATATATATATATATATATATATATATATATATATATATATATATATATATTTTTTTTTTTTTTTTATTGAAAATCATTAATTAGTTTTGCTGATAAATGTAGGTATGATTAGGCAGCCTAAATATGGCCATCTCAAGGAATTACATGCTGCCATAAAGCTTGTGTCTCCAACTTTACTCTAGGGTAATTCTTCCTTGGGTCCTCAACAAAATGTAAGAAGAAAATATAATTTTCCTACTTGTTTATTTATTTATTGAAGCACGAAATAGATAACATTGGTTGCATGGATCCAGGCATATGTTTTTCAAGGGAAATCAGGAGATTGTGCTGCATTTCTTGTAAATAGTAATGATAAACAAGAAGCCACTGTGCAATTTCAAGATGCATTGTATGACTTGCCTCGAGAATCAATTAGTATCTTACTAGATTGCAAGAAAGTTATATTCAACACTGCAAAAGTGAGCACACAGCAAAGTTCAAGATCGAAAACCACTAGGCTAAAGTTTGATCTAGCTGAAAAATGGCAAACATACAAGGAAGCCATACCAAATTACGCGGATACAACAATTACAACAAATTCTTTGTTAGAGCATATGAATACAACGAAAGATGGATCAGGCTATCTTTGGTACATTACAAGGTAAGCAAATATAGTTGAAGAAATACTCAAAACTATTAATGCTTATCGTTGTTTTCTTTCTTTTTGACATTGTTACTGATGTAATAAATCTGTTGTGAAATGCAGCTTTAAACATACTAAAACATCTGATGCTCAACCTAAATTTCATGTCGACACTCTTGGGCATGTTGTGCATGTTTATGTCAACAACGTGTATGTAGGTGAGTTTCTGTTCTTGTTCTCAACAGGCTGAAGAAAATTTGATAATCAATTAAGTTGTCCATGTTTTATCAATTTAAATTGCTGATAATTTCCTTCGCCATGATCCTAGGAAATGCTCATGGGAGTCATGACAATCCAGGATGCACAATCGAGCAACCCGTCCAACTAAACAATGGAATGAACAATGTTTCAATAGTTAGTGTCATGGTTGGGTTACCGGTACTAATTCTAACGAATGTCCTGCTGTAATTTCTTTAGTTTTCAGGGGTCTACGTAAATTTTTTTATGAATACTTGAGGATTGTTAATGAATGATGCTAAAATTGTTTCTACATGAAGGATTCTGGAGCATTTCTTGAACGAAGGGTTACTGGATTACGCATGGTGTGGATCGAAATCGACGGAGTAAATCCTCAAGATCTTGGTTATTCCAAATGGGGATATCAGGTTGTTCATTCTACTCACAATCCATTTCTGCTGAGTTACATTTGTTTCTTATAGTACACTCATGACCAGGACCTAAGTTAAAATCAATCTTCCGAAACAAATTAGTGGTGATATACAAAGAAGTTCACACTTATTGATTCACCCATTGTAATATAGGCTGGTTTATTGATTCACACTTCAGTGCAATGTATTTATGCTTTCTTACAGAGAGTATAAGTTTTCTCTTATAATATTTCTTTTAGTATTTCACAAGTCAATGTTAGTTGGTACCCTAACCATTCAATCACCCAGTGATGCAGTTATTTGACTATAGAGCAAAAATGTATTAACAGATATGGAGCAAGTGATGGTTCCCCTTCTCAACATGGCATCACTAAGGATGCTCAGGTTTGTTCTCATCCTGTTAGGAATGTTAATTTGGAGGTGTACGACTATGTTTAGATTTCTTCAATAGTTTGATTGTTAGCATCTTTTGTATTGACCAGGCTGCATTGGATCATCTGATTATGAGAAGTGACATCGACACAACTAGAATAGTTATTTTTGGCAGGTCACTTGGGGGTGCAGTTGGAGCAGTGCTTACCAAAAACAATCCTGATAAGGTATTTTTGTTTCATTTGTTTAATTCTTTGGTGGAATGACCCTTTTATGGGTCAGAAACACCGAGAGGTACTTGCACTCATAGTTTAACTTAGTCGAAAATCTTGGTATATGACTCTGGATAAGCTTGACAAGCTGGATGCAAGTTGTGGCAAGTTCGATCATCTTTATTTTTCTTTTCCTTTCTCCTCTTTGGTTTTCAAGCCTAATCATTATGTAACTTGTGTGTTTTACAAATCAGACAGCCGATCCTATTCCTTTCGGGGTTGCAAAATGAGATGGTCCCACCATCCCACATGCAAATGCTCTATGATAGAGCAACCACTGATAACAAGCGGTGCTTATTTGTTGATTTTCCAACTGGTATGCATATGGACACTTGGATGGTTGGTGGAGACCACTGCTGGAGAACAATTCAGCTTTTCTTGGAACAAAATGTCTAAGAAAAAGAAAGACGAATCAAATGGCAATGTCGATAGTAATTAGTCCAAATACTAAATCTTCTACTTGTAATTCTATTTCTTTATGCTTGAATGTAAATGATAGCTCGCCTTACAGTGCTTGAAAGTGAAAAACAAATTGATTTGTTGAGCTTCAAATTATATTAGAATAGCCATTCCACTTTTACCGTTGATGTCTCTATTTGTTGGGATTTACCATCTTAAGGGAAATCTGATAAATATATCATTCACCTCTCTGTTCAGTTTTCTTCGAAACGTAGTTTCAAATTGTTTAGCTTCTATGGTTAAAGAAATCAGTGTTATAATAGCGTTTATGAAATTTCAAATTGATAGCAAATGAATTTAAAAAAAAAAATTTTTGCTACGTATACCTACAATAGCGTTTCAAAAACGCTATGGTAGAGTCTACAATAGCGTTTCTGAAACGCTATAAAAGGCCTACTTACTATAGCATTTTAAAAGCGTTATAATAGACCCTGGGTCTATTATAGCTCCGGCAGACACAACGTTTTCTAAAACGCTATGGTATCCTACCATAGCGTTTTTGAAACGCTATTAATGGCCTTTTTTTCTTGTAGTGACACGAAGGTGTGCTCCAACAAGGAAAACTTGAAATGGGGACAATACTCCCACAACCAAACCGAACTGCCCAAAGGGGACACAACACAAAAGGGATCCAGTAAAGGCACTATTGTTAAACGACTAACTGTCTAGACATAAAAGACCTAGATGCCCCCATATCGAAAAGAGCCCTCAACTTGGAAAACCACGAATGCACAAAACCAGGAACACAACACAGAAATTCTGAGTCTCATAACAACACACTAACATGCGATTCTTCCTATGTAGAATGCATATAACGCATATCTTACTATATCTAGCATGCACAACTATACCACAGACAAAAATAGTAACATACCCTCAACATTTCCCTGATCGGGAATAGCTGCATGGCGAACATGTGGTGTTTGGAGAGGGACTCTCTTACCAACTCTAGGCATAGGTTTTAACTGTCTCTGAGACGCCCTTTGTTGTGCTGGTACATCCCTATGCTGGGGACAAGCTCTGGAAAAGTGCCTTGGCTACCCACAAGTATAACAAACTGCCGGCTCCCATCGATCTGCTTGACTTTTGGGACTATCACGGGCTTAGGGTCCATCCTATCCACAAGTGAAACAACTTCTTCTTGGTCTTGTCTGACCACTCATCATAGGTTGTCTCTACTGCTGTTGTCGATGATCAACTCGGGAACGTCCGTTACCTCTGAGGTCTCTACTAGCCCTAATAGGTTCACCTCTACTAGGGTCTCTCTGCTGAACAGCGGCACGCCCTGGCTGTTTTTCTTGATCAATTGTCTGGCTTTCTCTTCCAAACCTCTGGCTGCACTCTGTACCTCTAGCCCATCAAACCAAAGTCTCTTGCCTACACTCAACATCAACTCACTCCTGACTCAAAGTAACATCCACTAGTTTCTCTAAAGGACGATCAATCATCACCATCAACTGTTTATTTAGGAACGGGTTCAAACCATTCAAAACTCTTATGTTCTTCTTCTCTGTAGTATCTATAAAACAAGTTGCATAATAAGTCAAATGTGTAAACTTATCCAAGTATTCTGAAACAGGTCTAGATCCTTGTTGTAAGTGTAGAAACCCGTCCACTATCTCTGGCAGAATCAAGAATGAAATGTTGCTCAAACACCTAGCAAAATGTATCCCATTGCATCTTTGACACATCTCGACTCTGCCTCACGGAATCCCACCAATACATAGCATCTCTATCAAACTGGTGTGCTGCTAACTCAATATACTATCTAGGTGTCAGTACCATCCTTTCAAATATGAACTCTATTTTACGGATCCACCAATCCGCAATTAGTGAATCTCCAGTACCATCAAATCTTTCACCACCCAAGCTGACAAAATTCTTGTTGCGACGAGTAAACGGATCCTCTAACTGATTTCCCTATCTTACATTTTGTGCCCACTTTGTCATTATTTCCATGAAAGCTTGAGAAGCATCACCACACTCCCTTTACGCAAAAAAATAAGAAAAATACATACAATACATCAAACAATACAACAAAACTCCTTACTCCTCTGCCCAATTTTCTCAAGAAAGTGTCATACGATGATGTTCTATGTGAACCTATAAACAACACTCTGACACCAAGCTCTGTTACACCCCGGCCCGCCACGGGACCCATAACGTGCCGGTACATGAGCTAAATTTGTAACCACAAGCGGATCGTAACCAGACACAACATCATAATATAACATATTCTTGAAACGAGAGACAAAACGGAAAATAACTAACTACGATAAAATTTGAACAAAATAAAAAGTATTCAATTCGCCCAGCCTTGCATCATAGCGACAAAACCAATATATACAACCATCCAATATTTAACAAATTATATAAAAGTACAATGAAAACAAAACATACCCGCACCAGGTGGACAAGACTAAACAGCACAAAAAATCTACAACTGGAGCTGGGCCTAAGGTGCACGATCAGCAGGAACAACAACACTGCCTACAGTGCAATAGAAACATACCTCCCACGGGATCAACAAAGCACAAGCTAGCTACTGCGAGTGAACTAAATACGAACATCAATACACTATTTAGTAGGAAGCCATTCCACACAATAATGAATATTTGCGTAATCCTAGATGCATAATTCATAACATGTAAGTGTTGTTCGTATACCATTTTCTAGATTTTAAGTCACACCGTGTCTCTAAGGATAAAGTTTATAAGTTCATGCACCAACAACAAGGCATTCAATGCTAATTAGTAACTAGAAGTTTACAAGATATGCTACTCATTTCAAGTGATTCAAACATAGTAAATTTAAGGTGATTAAGACATAATAAATATCGTAAAACTTTACTTCCCTATTTAAGTGTCTCATATCGTATGTATCTGCATACCCTACAAATGTGTCTCATCCAGACACATCACACAACGTGCACCAGTACAACTTTGGGTTTGTTTGTATCTCAATGGATTTTTATCTGCTAGGATACAAACTCTAATGCCCTGACTGGCCTAACCTAGCCAACCTAACACAAATCAAACTCAAGTGCGCTGAGGGAAAGCGAGTAATCTCCTAAGCATGTCTTCTGGCACCCGTCATACTGCACTCTATAGTGGCAAGTGCGTGTGGAAGCTCACTACACCTCAGCGAACATGCCACATGCAATAGTATCCACAATTTCATAGTGCGAGTCATCTCAAAGCACCACCAAACTCAGGATGCAAGCAAGCTCCAAAGCATCGACACAACAAGATTACAACGGGGTAAATACGCACTAATATCAACATGCACGTATTACAAGTCTATACAGAGTTTAACATAACAGATGTGTGACAATAATCAACTAGACAATCCTCACAACTACACTAGGGTCCCAACATGACCCAAATCACAACAATAGAGTCCCTTGAGTCAAATAGTCATACAGGTTCAAGACTCGACAAACTACAATAAAATACACGAATTGCTGGCGTAGTCCTTAATACCTAATTCTTTCCGAGTCAATACAACTTTGCAAATAAAATCAGGTCATTAACTCTGGACACTAGTCTGAATCGTTTCGTATGAAGCTGACTCTAAAACACTGTGTATAAGCCCAATTGACGTTATCCCAAAATCAAAGCACATTTATATCCATCCACTATTCCATTTCATTCATGTATATCACGCTTTCAGAAAACTTAATCCATAAATTCATTCACAAAAGAACCAACATAGCTATCAAAATCTCTGCAACCGCATAAGTGTCAAATCTCTACTTAGATTCAATCACACACAATCACAAACATAACGCAGTAGTTCAATTCAAGATTCTAAAATAGAAATTCCTCAAAGTAAACATTATAGTTACAATCACTTGAGCATAATGGGTTTTCGGAACATAAATCCTACTGACCAAAGCTCCTAATTCGCGGAACGACAAATTTACAACTAAGGAAACTCCCCAAAACTGCAAAGATGGACCCAACATTGAGCAAACTAGCCAAAGACTAGAAAAGGGAAGAAATAACGGTCTGGTGCATGACTAGAAAATTACTTAACGGTGAACTAAATCCGGCGACCACCCCAACGAAGCCCAAAATCCTATGAAAACTCTTCCAAAACCACCCTACTCTGGTCTGATCGTCTCCTAACAGTGCAATAGGCTCGAGACTGGTCGAAACTATGATACAAACTCATGGAACAGTGAATCGTAGTTCACCCACGTGATCACAGCTTGGATTCATGCTGGTGAACCTCCCTTAAGGACATGCACACACGTTGATTTTTTTGAGTTTCCAGCCAACCATGCAACCCCTCTGCATGTGGGGCTTACAGGTTCCAACTAACGCCCCAACTACTTCCAGAGAGTCTGATCAGAGTAGCGTTGCTCACTCTGCTAGTGACAGCTCCGATCGAGCTCACACTTAGATTTCTCTATTTTTGAGTGGGAAAATGAAAGAAAAAGGAAGAGGAAAAACAAGGAAGAAGTGATAAATAGATTTAGGCGTGGAAATCGTTCGAATCGCTCGAACCCAAACCGGCGAAAAATACGTCTCGCACAGAAAAGATGCTCCAAAAGAAAGAAAAAAAAAGAAGAGAAAATGGGTTTTATAAGTGGGTGGCTATTTGCCCCATCAGGACACCCTACCCTCCAAAATCTTGAATTTAAAAAAAAAACAATTAAATTCCAAAAAATTTTAAATCACTATTTCTAATTTAAAAAACTCTAAAAGAACACAATTAAAATTTAAGAGTGTTACATCTCCACTCTCTAATCGGACACCACTCGATTTTCTTTCACTTAGGATTACGAGCGAGAGAGAAACAGAGGGAGATCGAGAGAGACGAGAGACAAAGAAATATAAAGAAAAGGAGGGAGAGGACGCCGAGGAGAGTGAGGATGCGAGAAGAAAGAATAGGAAAATATAAGGTAAGGAGAAGAAATAAAGAAGAGAAGCATAAAAAGAAAGTGTAGCAAGAAGTCTGAGGTATTACTTCCTCCTCATTTTCTTGTATTTCTGATTCAATCAATCAATGTTGACGTTCTATGTTTTTGGGTGTTGTGTAGGTCGTTGTAGCCAAACCTTGTTTCTGCCAAATCTTCAAAGTAAGTCTATAAATACCTAAACACCACACACTTTCAGTCTCCCCATTTGGTATGCCTTCTTGAACAAGCCAGAAAGAGGGATTGTAGAAATAACAAAGCTTTTTTCTTTTCCTTCTTCAATTCGTCCTGGTTTTCTCAGTCTTCACAAACCTAGTTTTCAAGTGAAGCATTTATTCTCCTCTGTTCCATCTCAAATCAGACTATTTGATTGTACAAGTTCTTTGGATGATCAGTGAATTTCCGTCCATCTAACAAAAATTGCCTAAAATTTGTTTGTTTTGTTTTGGTGTTGTATTTGAAGAAAGTGGTTCTTGTTTTGTGTTTGGTTTGCATTTGAGTGTGTGAAGTAAGCATTTCTTCTCCACTTTCTACACTATCCACATTTCTCATCTCTTTAATCCCTATTTTTGGCTTGAATCGGGTACTGGAACTGTTTGATTGTACAAAATTTCTAAGTTGGCCGGTGGATATCATTCCATTTGATTGAAACATTCGGATAACTTGCTTTGTTTGGTTTTGTGTTTGAAGAAATTGATTCTTGGTTTGCATTTGTGTTTGTGAAGTGAAGCATTTCTTTTCCACCACTATAACATCTAATCTCATTTAATCTGCCTTTTTGGCTTGAATCCAACTCCAAAACTATTTGATTGTACAAGTTTCTCTGATGATCTGTTGATTTTCCTTCGTTTAATCGAAATATTGGACAAACAATATTGGTTTGTTTTTCTATTTGAAGAAATCGGTTTATTTTGATTGCATCTGTGTGTGATTGTGGTGGTTTGGTTCAAGTAGGTTTGAAACAAGTTTCTGATGCAGGATTATTCGAGTCAGATGATGCTGAGCTATCAGATAGCACATTATTAGCACTAAGATATCTTGAATTAGCAAATCAGCGTAAGGATGGCAGAAAATCATAATCCTTTTTCTAATTTGTCAGTTTTGGGTGCGTTTTAGAATTTTGGCCATAACTTTGGCTACGAGTATCAGAATCGCATAAACGATCCCAATTCGGAAAGATTTTTTCAACGCGCACATCATGGTCAATGAGCTACACTGGTTGCACATCTTTTTTAAGCCAAAATTTACCATTTTTCTTTCTGAATCCACAAATTTAGTAGTTTTTTCCTCTTTGTAGTAATATTTCAATTATTATTTAGGAAGTGATTCTAAACCCAATTTGGGCCAGATTTCTGACAGTCTATTTCTTGGAGTGAGATTTCATCAGTTTCTAGGGCTGGTGGTCGTTGCGGACATGTTCCGAAGGAGGAAGCCCCTCACCATGATCGTAGCGTTCAGGATGTGATGATTGAGGATTTACAGAGGCAAGTTGCAGAGCTAACCCAGCGTCTAACGGTGCAGGATTTCGGTAATCGTGAGATGGAAGATCACGATTCTGATTCCAGTTTCAAAAACCCGTATCACAATCGTGCTTGATTCTGGGAGCGTCGTGGTCGGGAGGATCGTCGTGGAAATCTTGGTTTCAAAGTAGATTTACCTGAGTTTTCTGGGACATTACAGGCTTAAGGATTCGTGGATTGGTTGAATGAAGTAGAGCATATTTTTTAGTATAAGGATGTTCCAGATCATGTCAAAGTGAAATTGGTTGCCATAAAACTCAAAGGTAGAGCATCTGCGTGGTGGGAGCAATTGAAGCGATCACGCGACATGTAGGGTCAGGCCAAGATCACTGATTGGGAAAAGATGAAGAAGAAGATGAATGATAACTTCCTTATTTTTGGCTACACTCAAACTTTGTTTCAACGACTTCATTCGTTGAGGCAAGGCACGAGATCAGTTATGATTACACGGAGGAGTTCTATCAATTGGTAGCCCATAATGACTTATCTAAAACGAAAGAGCAGATGGTGGCACGGTATTTGGGGGGATTATGACAACCCCTGCAGGATGTCCTCAGCCTTCACTCAATGTGGACCATTTCTAAAACCTACCAGCGTGCACATGTTGTGGAAAAACATCAGAACAGGAAGCCTATGATCAGAAGCGATCAAAGCAATCAGCTAGTTTGCCCTCAAGAATTCCGTCCTACCCAACAACCACCGCAGAGTAATTCTACTATTAGATGTTTCAGATGTGGTGAACAGGGACATAGAGCGACTGAATGCAGGAAGCCTGCTATTCAGAAGGGCAACAATCTCCTGATTGAGAAAGACGTGGTAGACGAAATTGAGGAACTTGGAGGGCCTGTGTATGATGATGATGAATATGGAGATGTGTTGTATGGAGATGGCCATGAGACTATGGTCGTTCGTAAGAGTCTACTGACTCCCAAGGATGATTCAGGGGACGATTAGTTAAGAATCAATATTTTCCACACGACCTGCACAGTTGCAAATAAAGTCTACAAGATGATCATTGACAGTGGCAGTTGTGAAAACGCTGTGTCTGAAGAGGCTGTATAGAAATTGCAGTTGAAGACAGATCGTCATCCAAGCCGTACAAATTATCATGGCTGAATAAAGGCAGTGAGGTAACAGTAGATAGGCAAGGCTTAGTGTCTTTTTCGATTGGCAGGAAATACTTTGATAATGCTTGGTGTGATGTTGTATCTATGGATGCTTGTCATGTATTGTTAGGCAAGCCTTGGCAGTATGATCGTAGATACACCAAAAGGCCTGTTTAGCTACACTGAGGTGGCCACGGCTCTAAACCGTTGGTTTATTTGCCACGGCAAAAAACCGTGGCTATAATTGCCAATGGCCTAAAACCGTGGCTAAAAATAAAAATCGTGGCTATAATCACTACACCAAAAGGCTTAGCCACGGTTTTAAACCGTTGGTTTTTTGCCACGGGTAAAAATCGTGACTATATTGGCCAACGGCTTAAAAACGTTGCTAACCCAAGCTTTACCATGGCTTAAAATGCTATCAAATTATCGGGAGTAAAAATTTCGCAAAGCGCCAAATTTCCCTCTCGATCGAAAAGAAAGAAGGAAAGAAAATAAAGAAAGAAGGAAGGAAGGAAAGAAACGAAGGAAGCTCTGGTCTCACTCTCCCTATCCTCACTGCTCTCGTTCTGTTCACCGCCTGGTTTAATTCTCGGCGTTGTGGTCTCCCTCTCCGCTCCACTCTGCTCTCCCTCTCCGTTTCGCCCTGCTCTCCCTCTCCAAACTGCTCTCCCGCTTCAACTTCAGCTTCTGCTTCTGTTTCAACTTTGCTTTCATGGTCATTCACTCAACTTACTCTCTCTTGCTTTGCTTTCACCGCAAATTCTAATTTTTTTTATTTGTATCAGTTTTTGAAGTTCTGGAATGGTAGATTTAAGGGTTTGGTAGATCAAAGAGTTGGTTGTTTGAGTTTTTCTTTATTGGAATGGACTAATTGCTTCCAATGTCATCGAGAAGATGTGTGATTTCTTTCACCATCTGATGTGTTTCGTGAGCCCTATGGTTTAGTCTTTAGCCATATAAACTATGAGGTATTTGTTTTGTATTTTTTGTTGTTGGATAGTTAAAACATGTTGTTCAAGCTAATAACAGAGTAAAGTTTTTGACTTGTGAAATTAGCTTTTCCTCTGCTAAGAGATTTCAGCATTTCATATTGCAAATCTTTTGGTTATGACAAATTATATGAGGATATCTATGATTTTGAATTGCAATTTTTACCTATTAAGAGATGGAAAATTGAATACTGAGGCTGTAGATTGGCTACTGAAGATTCCTAATTGCTCAACAAACGAGTAATTGAATTTGGTGTTGCTGATTTTCGCAGTCTTTAGTTTTGGTGTATTGTTGAGTAAGTTTTCTGAAGTCTTTCTTGTGTTTATTAGGTTCAAAACTTGTTATTTGTTCCAGGTTGAGTTTTATTTCAGTGATAGCAATCTCCCCAGAGATGGGTTTCTTAGGAAATCGATCAAAGAGAGTGAAGATGGAAGTATCCTTGATTTTGAGTTTGAGTTCAATCTATTGTGTTTTAGTTAAAGTTGAGATTTTTATGATTGGTTGAGAAATTTGTATTTGTTGTTTTCTATAATGGAGAAAGAGCAAAGACCAAAATTTCAAAGATATGTGAAGCTTTTGGTGCAAACCATTATCCATATACAGATGAGATTGGCAAACAGGCACAGATGATCACAGAGATGTTATTTCAATTTTCAATAACAACATATGTATGGGTTTGTTTTTTATGACATGTACTTTCTTTCTTAAAGCCATTATAGTGTTTTCACTATGGAAATTCATTGTTTGTGTGTTATTTGCAGTGCTTGCTTGTGACCATTGATGTGGGGACGAACAATGAGGAGTTGTTGAATGGTGAGTTCTACATTGGGCTAAGGCAGAAGAGGGAAACTGGCCGGACCGGTAACTTTACAACATTTCCTGTCAAAATATCGCAAAACTCATCTTGTCTTCAATGATGATATATAGGTAACATATTGTGATGATTTTCTTGAGTTTTGGTCTCTTTGGCAAACTCTATTCTAATTAGCTGATTTGATATGTTACTGCAAGGGACATCATTTGTGGTCCTTGCCAGGGTTGTGTAAGCACTTAAGTTAGTCGGTGGAACCTTCATTTGTAACTATACAGTCTACACCCATGAAACCACACTAGGAGTGATGAACCACATAAATTTCTTCAAATGTAATGCTTTTTTTTCCGTGTCACACCCTAAGCTCCCTAAGTTTTGTAGCTACATAGACCATTTGGTTAGATTGTTTGTTATATTGTGCCTGCAATTTTGAAAAGCTTTCCATTCTTAGCTTTATTTTATTTTTCTTTGTTGATAATTTTCATCATTTTGATTCATGTTTTAGATTGCAAAAGTTTGGGTGAAGCAATTGACTCGTCAGAAAGGCTACACAGGTTAGATGGTTCAAGATGCAAATTCAATTATATGTACATTTGGATCGTACTGCCTAGGGGTAAGTTACGTGAAAAGGTTTCCTTTATTATGCTTGTTATTTATTTATTCGTTTGATGTGGCAATTGATCTGATTGATTCTGGATATACCATACTTGCTATGGTTAAATTTGACGGAACAGGTCCACGGTCCTGGAGCTGACATCGACGCTCTTTGTGTTGGGGCGGTTCTGAGGTTCAAAAACCCAAAACTGGGCGAAGAAGAAGAAGCAACATCATAAGCTGTTTTTGGTGAAGCAACTTTATAGGACCTAACGTGAGTACTTTTAATCAACATACACCCTTTTTTAACATTAATCCTGTCACAGCTATGTATTTTATTTCTTTTTGTCTTTGGGGTATGTATTTATGTATTGGAGAAAGTATCGTTTCTTGCAATTGATTGTTCCAATCATTTACGCATCATGAAGTAATTAGACGACGAACCAAATTTTAGAATTTCACTAACATGTTATTGAAACTTGAAAGGATGAAAATGTAAATGTTCTATGAAGGCTTTTAAATCTTGTTTGTATGTGACACACTATTACAATTTATCATTATGGTTTGGTAGGATGAGCAATGACATCCTTTTATGAAAATTATGTTCCTTGTTCAATTAATATTCTCAACTTAAGCTAGCATATTATAACTATTACAATCTTGGGGCTTATGTTCTTGCAGCCTGACAACATTCGTGTTATGGGTGACAAGGCCACTGCAAGAGAGACTATGAAAATGCTGGTGTGCCAACTGTACCAGGGAGTGGCGGATTGTTGCAGGTATATAGATTGATTAATTGTTGTGCTAAAGCTCCATCAGTGGTTTTGTGCATTGGCTTCCTAACTTAACTTTCACTTTATCTGTTTGATTACAGACCACAGAGGAAGCTATCAAGGTTGCTGATCAGATTGGTTATCCTGTGATTATCAAGGTATATATTTCTCCTTTTTATTTTTCTTTTCTAAATGGTTAAAACTGTGTTTTAATCCACAGCCGTTTAGTATACAGGAATGTCCTCAGAACCTAGGTTGACATAACTAAATTGTATAATACTGTGCTAAATGGAAGAGATCTTATTTAATAATTAAAAATAGAGTTTCAAAAGCTGAAAAGAATTATCTGAGTAACTTTTTTTCTTCGTTTTTAAATTTGAGGTTTTCTAAGCAATGAAATAACTTCCTAAGAATGATGAGGATCCCTGCCAGAAAAGTATAGCAAAGGAAGAGTATAGCCCCATAAGATTGTATATTTTTTCTTCTTTTTTTGCTAGTAAGAGAGCTTTGAAATTTTGCTCCCAACAACAATTCAAATAAGAGCTCCAAATTCATCCTGTCTGAAATTCCTTTCCTATAAACCTACTCCAATTGTACCCCATATGTGTACTCGTAGCACGTACCAGAGTGACCCTTCTTGAAGGCATGGTTTATATATTGGGATATATCTGCAAATATCCTAAAATTTATCCTCTGTTTTGTTTATGTGAAATTATTGTGATATCTGCGATATATCCGATAATTTACAAACTGTTGCGACTTTACTCTTTCCCTAAGGGTGGAAACATTCAAATATTGTCAACACTGCTTCCAGGTAACATTCTTCTAATCTTTATGGAATCATTACAAAATAAAAAAAATAAATATAGAAGAAAAGAGTTCTTGTTCACTGAAGTTGCACATAGGTAGTTATGGTGATCAAGTACTTCTTTAATATCTTGCACCCCGTCCCAACCCCCTTAAGGAATTTTCTCTCTTTAAAATAAGTTTGTCAGTAAGCTAGACTTCCCCTTTCACTGGATGAGCAGTAAGTGAAACATTTTTTTTCCATGTTTTGAAGGCAACTGCTGGTGGTGGAGGACATGGAATGCGTCTTGCCAAGGAACTTGAAGAGTTTGTGAAGTTGTTACAGGTATTGCCCCGGGCACTTTTCTTTTCTCTTTTAAGTAAGCTTTTCTGACACTGCACCTTGATGATCTTTTCTTCAAGATTTGTTAGTATAAACATGTATTGGGTTTCATTGATTTGCTCTGTTTTTGTGTGTGGGTGTTGCAGTAAGAGATTGATCAAGCTTGTGTTATGTTCTCTTGTGTGTCGTTTTGATGTTAATATGCAGGGTTTTGACATTAACTTGAAGTGTCGTGGACTCGGAGCAGCGAAGTTTGCTTGCAGGGTTGGTCTGCCAAGAATTGGAGCTGCTCTGTCTAGTTTTTTTCGGTGCTGCAATACACTGGACAGCACGCTCTGTTTTGACAGAGTGCTCTGTCCTGATGCACTCTGTTGCTTTTTTTTTTCTTCTGCTGTTAGCGTGATGGTGTGCTGGAATTCAACAGGGGATTGGGCTAGAGTCAGCCGGGTATGGTTTTTTTTATTGCTTACAAATTTATGGTTGCAATTTGGATTTTGAAAGTTTGGTTGGCCTAGTTCAGGATAAAGGTCTTTTAAGGTCTAAACTTATTTTTGTTTTAGGCCTTATTAGGCCTTATCCTTGGTGAAGTTAGGGTTGCTAGTTTATAAGCAAAATGATCAGTTTGTGTCTTTGTTTCGAATGAGTGCGTTGTACTAATTTTGTACTTGTTCAAAATAGGTAGTAAACACCACTTCAGAAGATTTATCTGAAGTGCCCGAGGTGAATAAACATCTCCATTCAGGTGTTAAAATGCACATTCTTTGTTCACCACATTGGCTGAAAATTTTGAACTATTTTTTTAACATTGGCTGCACAGATTCAAGCATACAGGTCAATATGCTGATCATTGATTTGAAAAAAAACAGTATATGAACATTGTTGTTCTAATTTTCTATTTCTATTTGATTTTCAGAGTCTACTGTTGTTGAAAAAGCTGCAGAAACCAAGTAGGCTTTTCTTCTGCTATAGTCTGTTTTGTGAGTGTGAGTACATGGTTAAATTGAGTATGTCGATAGATGTTGTTGTTGGCACGCATTTGATTGCTCAACTGGGTTCAGTTGGCTTGAAATGTGCTCCTTCCAAGTAGCAAGTGCTTCGTTCAATCCATTGAAAGTGAAATGGTTGTACATTTGTTATTGGAACCTGTTACTCTAATTAGCTAGAGCTAGATGTTGATCACTAGGGAGGGGACCCAAACTGGCACCTACATCAATTTTATTTAAAATTAAATCTTTAACCTTAATGAAGTATTGGATATTGAAATTTTGGAGCCTATTTGATTGTCTGATGCTTCAGTGATATCATTGAAAGACAGGCAAAAGGATCATAAATGATCCCTCAAGATTCGTTGGTTCATTTCAATGTTTCGCAAATGTGGATTACATATTATTGCATGTTTCCGTGAATTGCACCCATTGGCATAGACAAGCTAGGTCTATGAATGTCCCTTCAGTTTGGAAGATTTGATTTTGTATGTTAAGAATTGTTGATTTCTCTTCATTTTAGACTACCATGTCATTCTCATGTGTCATGGCTGTTTTGCAGATTTTCAAGTGAAACAATTATACTTGTCAAAAAATAGGCTATGGTCAGGTGCCACAAGAGCCTGCATGTCGCAGTCCACTGAAATTTCAACTGCACAGGAAGACTGCAAAAGGAGTCGCCCTTTAGTAAAGATGTGTGGAATTACATCGGCAAGAGATGCAGCCCTGGCTGCAGAAGCAGGTGCTAACCTTATTGGGATGATTCTCTGGCCAAACTCAAAACGTTCCATCTCAACCTTGGTTGCAAAAGAAATTTCGAAAGTTGCAAGGGAATACGTAGCAGAACCTGTAGGTGTATTTGTGGATGATGGTGTGAACACAATATCAAGGGTTTCTGATGCAGCGAATCTTGAGCTCGTGCAGGTAAGTCCAACTTCAGTGATCATGCAATGCAGTGAAGATCTAAAGATACTAACTATTTAAGTTGTGCAGCTTCATGGAAATCAATATTCCAGGACTGCTTTTCCAGTTTTGCTGCAAGAAAGGCGAGTTGTATAGGTTTTTCATGCCAATGAAGAAGGCGAACTCCTGAACCAAATTCCTGAGGAAGAATGTTCTCTTGCCGACTGGATCCTTGTGGATAGTGCAACAGGTGGCGGGTACGTAATTCTTTGTCAAGTCTTAGCGTCATTTTTTAACTCTCTCTATGCCTCTATAGTTGGACAACTTATTGCGATGAAATTAGCTGTTGAGAGACATGCATCCTCAAATATTTATTGAAATTAGTCTGTTTTGTATTAATGGGGAATGGGGCTTGACCTTCTCAAGTTTGTCACTTAATGAGCTTCCTGTTATTATGCTAACTGAGTAGCTTTTACAATTTCCCAATGAGCAATCAAAGCCAAGGTATATCTCTCTCTCTCCTCTCTATAATCCAAAGTCATTCTATCTAGCTAGAATTCATTTCTAATTTAATATATATTTGAACTTCATAATGTTTAATTTGTGCAACTTTACGCGGACAACTGCCTTGCACACTTGGATGAGATGATGGGCTTGAAGGCAATGCTCATGAAAGCCAATCTCTTTCATCTTGTTTTAGGCATGTGGAAGACTCCGGCGGAGAGCTGTTTTTTGTGGATGGGTGGGTTCAAGCCCTCTGAAATCATCAAGGTACGCCCTAATTACACTGACAAACATTTCATTTGTTTGCACAAAAATAAAGAATTAATATTGTTAATGGGTTAATTTTTATGATTTGATCAGATAATGTCTTAACCGGCCAATTGGGTATTAATATTCTGATTTCAGTCTCGTAAGAGAGCAATCAGCACATTCATTTGCTATCTTTGCCAATAAATATGAAGACTCGCCTTATTCATGTTGACTCAGTATAATACCCATTAGGTGCCTTTTCATGAATGATTAATTCTTGGATTCCCATTTTTAATTTCCAGTATAATTTCCATGTTGACTCAGTATAATACCCATTATATGCATCTATAAATAATATAACATGTCATTGTATATGCTTGCCCTCCCTGCAATGCAGCCTTTTTCGCCTACATGTTTGGAATGACTTCTTATTGATACAATGGTTGGTTGGATTATGCCAAATGTAGCAAAAAAGATCAATTTTTCTTGTAGACTTGTATTAAACTATGACATTATTTTGTTAGGATAGTGGCTGATTCAGTTGGAAAACAATCATGAACTTTTTTTATTGGATCATTGGATTATTCATTGTATCTTATATTAGTGTGGTTAAGGTGCAGTGAGGGAGTGATACCCAATTTGTGCCTAGGCGCAAGGCATGCGCCTAACGTACATTAGGAGCACCCCAATTTGAAATTTTATTGCTATGTTCTAGTGCTTTGAGTGAACACTGAAATTGAGTTCAGTTTATTGAAATTCTGTTGAGAAACATTTTAAATTGCATAAAATTGCATATCAACTATCTTCTATGTGATCGTATCCTGAATGCTTCCTATACTTAGAGTAATTAAGCATCTTGTACGAAAACAATTCTTATTACTGGTGTGAGATATCAAACATGGAAATATTGTCCTCTCATATTATCACCCTCATCTCTTTTGTGCATGAATGGAATGCAGGCTGCTAACACAAGTGCTGTTACTAAAGGGAGCAGGTTGCTATATGTTGCAGAGTGCTATGTTGTTACAAGTAATGTTGTTTAGGAAGGATTTCTGTTAGATTAGTTGTCAATAAATGTAGTACTATAAATAAGAGAGCATAAGAGAGAAAAAGGGATTCATTTGATTTGTAAGAAAATTGTACACTTGAGCATTTGCTCTACAGGAGATTAGCTATCTCGAATTAGCTTTCTTATTGAATACAATCCATTCCATTTACTGTCATCAATTCAGAATTACAATTACAAGTTCTTCAGTCTGTAATTTCTCTTCATTGCCTGTATTGCATCACTGTCAGTAGAACTGCATTGGCTTAACACCGTGACCAAAAAAAAAAAAATTTTAAAAAAATAAAAATAAAAAAAAAAATTTGCCACGGCTTAAAACCGTGGCTAATTATTGCAACGGCTAAAAACCGTGGCTACCTTGCCACGGCTTATAACCGTGGCTAATACTGGCCACGGCTTAAAACCGTTGCTAAAGCTATTGCAACGGTTTAGAACCGTGGCCATAACTTGCAACGGTTTTAAGTCGTTGCTACTCCTGGCCACGGCTTAGAACCGTGGCTAAGATTGTTGCAACGGTTTATAACCGTGGCTAAATCATCAACCGTCCTCAAGATAAAACCGTTGCTAATATTTTTGCCACTGTTTTTAGCCGTTACTGGGGATTTAGCGACGCCTCTACAGCCCACGGCTCTAAGCCGTGACAATGGGTTACCCCCACGGTTTAAAACCGTTGCTAATGGGTATTTTTGGTGTAGTGAATACATATTCCCTTAGCATTAAAAGGAAGAAGATTGTGTTGGCACCTCGTCGGGAAGGAACCACTCCTATCCCGGTAGCCAATAATACTAACATGTTTTCTAGGTCCAGGTTTTTAGTTGAAATTGATCGTGGAGATGTGGTCTATGCTTTGCTACCTTGTGAGAATAGTGCAGCCAATATGAATTCAGATTTGCCAGCAGAGGTGCAGCAACTTCTTGCAGAGTTTTCTGACCTGATGCCAGAGGATCTTCCTCCTTGGCTGCCGCCTATGCGGGATATTCAGCATCAGATCGACCTTGTTCTGGGGTCCAGTTTGCCTAATCGGCCGGCTTATCGCCACAGTCCTAAGGAATTTGAAGAGTTGCAGCGACAGATGGTAGAGTTATTGGAGAGGGGCTACATCCGTGAGAGTATGAACCCATGTGTAATACCTGCTCTGCCAGTGCCAAAAAAAGATGGCTCTTGACGTATGTGTGTTGATAGTAGGGCAATCAACAAGATTACAGTGAAATATGGGTTTCCAATTCCCTGCCTGGATGATATGTTAGACCAGCTGTCCGGATCTAAGGTCTTCTAAAAAATTGACCTTAAAAGCGGATACCACTAGATCAGAATAAGGCCTGGAGATGAGTGGAAGACAACATTTAAGACGCATCATGGGTTGTATGAGTGGATGGTCATTCCTTTTGGCCTGTCCAATGCGCCTAGTACATTTATGAGATTTATGCATCAGGTGTTACAGCCTTTCATGGGGAAATTCGTTGTAGTTTACTTCGACGACATCCTCATTTATAGTCCGACATGGGCGTCACATTTTGATCACCTTCGTGCTGTTTTTGATAAGTTGAGGACAGAACGCTTGTTCGTCAATCAAAAAAAGTGCTCTTTCTTCACTACTTCTGTTACTTTTCTTGGTTTTGTTGTGTCTACATGGTGTTCATGCAGATCAGTCGAAAATAGATGCGGTCTTGGAGTGGTCCAAACCAAAAACCTTACCCGATGTCAGAAGTTTCCATGGATTGGCGTCCTTCTACCGTTGGTTCATCAGAAACTTCAGCACTATGATTGCTCATATCACAGAGTGCCTTAAGGGACGTGATTTCCAGTGGTCCGAGGAGGCGAAGGCCAGTTTTCAACTGGTCAAGCAGAAGATGACAGAAGCACCAGTTTTGGCACTTCCTGATTTTGAAAAGGTGTTTGAGGTAAATTGTGATGCATCTGGGGTTGGCATTGGTGGTGTTCTGAGTTAGGAAGGGCGCCCAATAGCTTTTTTCAGTGAGACGCTATCAGGATCAAAGAAGAATTATTCCACCTATGATCTAGAGTTTTATGCCATAGTTCAGTCCCTGAAGCATTGGCGTCACTACCTAGTACAGGGGGAGTCTATTCTTGTCACTGATCATGAGGCCCTGAAGTACATCAATGGCCAACACAAGTTGAGTCGACGGCATGCCAAGTGGGTGGCGAACTTGTAGGAGTTCACGTTTGCGCTGAGGCACCAAGCAGGTAGTTTGAACCGTGTCGCAGATGCACTGAGCCACGTACGTTACTCCTCACCACCATGAGCACTAGAGTTGCAGGATTTGAGGCTTTATCTGATATGTATGCTACAGACCTTCCTTCGAAAGGATAATTCAAGAGGTAACTGATGGTCAACGACATGACTTTATTTTGCATAATGGTTATCTGTTTCATGGATTACAGTTGTGCATTCCATATTATTCACTAAGGCAGCAGATTATTCGTGAACTTCATAATGAGGGTCACTTTGGGCGAGATAAGACATTGGTCTTGATCTCTTCTTCCTATTATTGGCCCAAATTGACAAGTGATGTGGCTCATTATGTGGAGCGTTGTTATGTGTGTTAGCGGTCAAAAATAGTTCTCACTAATGCGGGCCTGTACACACCTTTACCTGTACCTGAGGCCCCTTGGTTTGGTGTCAGTATAGACTTTGTGTTGGGCTTACCCCGCACCCAACAGGCGTGGGATTCTATTTTGGTTGTGGTTGACAGGTTTTCCAAGATGGCCCATTCTGTAGCTTGCAGAAAAATAATGGATGTTGCCCAGATCTCCCATCTTTATTTCGGAGAGATTGTGCTTTTACATGGTATTCTCCGATCCATTACTTCAGATCGTGACACCAAGTTCATGAGTCATTTCTGGCGTAGTTTATGGGAGAAATTGGGGACGAACTTGAATTTTAGCAGCGCCTACCACCCCCAGACGGATGGACAGACCAAAGTGGTGAACTGCAGTTTGGTAAACTTTTTGAGGAGTTTGGCAGGCACTAAACCGAAATAGTGGGATTTGGCGTTACCACATGCAGAATTTGACTATAACAGGTCGAAGAACAGAACCACAAGAATGAACCCATTTGAGATTGACTATGGCCAGAATCCATCCGGGGTGTTCGACTTAGCCCCTATTCCACGTGTGGGTCGTTTGAGTCCCAAAGTAGATGCGATGGCAGAACATCTTTGGGGTATCCATGAGCTGATGAAGCTGGCCATTCACGAGAGTAATTCCAAGTACAAGGTTCAAGCCGATAGTCACCATCGTCAGGTACTTTTTGATGTTGGTGATTTTGTTTGGGCAGTATTAACCCGTGATCGTTTTCCTATTGGAGAGTATAATAAGCTTAAGGAGCAGAAGATTGGACTATGTGAGATCTTGCAGAAGATTAATGATAATGCCTACAGACTGCGCCTCCCCAGTCATTTGAGGACTTCTGATGTCTTTAATGTAAAACACCTGAGTACTTGTTTTGCAGATTCTGCTGATGCTATTGTGAACTCGAGGACGAGTTCTTTCCAATCCGGGCCGACTGATGTAGGAGGATCCGAGTCAGATGATGCTGAGCTGTCAGATAGTACGTTATTAGCACTAAGATATCTTGAATTAGCAGATCAGCGCAAGGATGGCAGGAAATCATAATCCTTTTTCTAATTTGGCAGTTTTGGGTGCGTTTTAGTATTTTGACCATAACTTTGGCTACGATTATCAAAATCGCGCAAGCGACCCCAATTGGGAAAGATTTTTCGACGCGCACTTCCTAGTCAATGATTTATGCTTGTTGCACATCTTTTTGAGGCCAAAATCCACCATTTTCCTTTCCAAATCCACAAATTTAGTAGTTTTTTTCCTCTTTATAGTAATATTTCATATATTGTTTAGGAAGTGATTCTGAACCCAATTTGGGCCAGATTTCTGGCAGTCTATTTCTTTTATTACGTATTTTGTTTTAGCATGATTATTGGGGTTTTTTTATTTTTGGTAAAATTCTAATAATCACGAATTTTAGCTATAAAGCCCGACTTGTGGGCTGATTTTAGAGATACCTTTGATTTGAGTAATTTAATTGACATTAGAGTTATTTCTCTGTGTTCTTGGGTGAATCTCTTGTATCCTTCCTTGTGAATTGTCTGTTGAACTAGGCCGCAGGATAATCTTTATTCTGCCCGGCATCAGTTTTGAATGGTTTGTGCTAGATATGATTTAGGTTTTGATTCTTAGATGGTGATTGGATGTATTTGATGGATTAAAAGATAGTTTTATTACGTAGCAGACTATTTTTTAGGTTTTTGCACACAAATTTGAGGTTCCTTGAGGACATTTGGATGTTCTTTCAGCTTCGCTTTTTCTTAATGTCGAGGAAACGGGTGAGGGAGGAGGGTGCAACCCTCCATCCCCCTCGAGATGTGTGCCATCATGTATCTCGAGGGGGATGGAGGGTTGCACCGCCTCCCTCGCCCGTTTCCTCGCTAATAAGAAGGGCTCTTTCAGCTTAGATGGGTACAATTCAGATTTGTTTTTACTGAAAATATTTATTTGGTAGATTGAATATGCTAATGTTATGCTGATAGGTTTGTTCCTAGTTCATTAAAAAATAGTAATAAAAATTAGTCTCCGGTACTTCTCTAGTACTTATTGTAAATTGTAATGGTACTTGTCATACTACTATATTCACACCTAAAATAAGAAGCCTTAGTGATTTCAACATCCAAATTTCTTGATGAAGTTTGTCACTGCTTATTTAATACTTCGTCACTACCAATGTTTTAAAAAGCATTTTTCAATCTCGAGGCAGTCAAGCTTTTTCGAGGTGAAGCGGTGCCTCGAGGCATAGTGAGGCGAAGCAAGGCATTTTTTCATTAAAAATGATGAAAAATATTTTTAAAAAATCACAAAAAAAAACAAAAACAAAAAAAACAATCATTAAAATAAAAGATAACATGAATTCAATCATAAAGTGGTTGAGGCGGTAGAATTACCTCATTATAGTGTATATTCTTGAAAATTTGCAGTCTTATTTAATCTTCATCATTTTATTTTTGTAGATTGCAATGAAGCACCAAAATGAAAATGAAGATTGAAGTTACATGATCGACCGTCCAACAACACTAAAATGAATCGATTGATGACAGTAAGCAGGTTGAAACCTCAATGAATGCAATTGATGATCAGATGAATGCAAATACAGGATAGTTGACAGAGTGAAGAGTCATAAAGACACAAACATGTTAAACAAATACAGGATGTTGATTCAACAAATGTGAGCATTGAGAAAAGAGATTCTTTAAAGTAAATGAAAGGGGGAAACAATTTCGTATATGTGTGATTAACTAACATTTTGTCATCTTTTAACAAAAAAAAACTAACATTAGCATCAATGAATTATGAGATTTATGAACAATGTGAGCATCGAAAATCTAGGTTCATCATTTATGTCAAATATCAGGAATGAGCTTTGATAATGATGATGCTGATCCAGAAACAATGAAAAAAAAAATTTGTATTTAGATATTTAGTACATGTTTTTGCTGTAAGAAAATACAAAAACTGACCTTATGAAAAAGTTCTCAAATCTAAAGGGGGAGTCAATGACAAGATACAACAGTTGAAAACATATATTTCTTACTTGTGCACAAGTATATATACCTAAAGAATCATCAGTAAGCTTATCATATAGGAAGTTAGGAACATTACAAAATAATAAATGCACACAGAATTTTAGAGACCCACGTGTCTATGTCCATGTCACCTCCAATTCATTTATTTCTTCTTCTTCTACTACTAATGGCAAAGAACAAAACCAAAGTACCTCTGTACCATGAATTCTGCAACATCAAAAAGGGAGGAGATTAGCAATGATCAGTGGATGCGAAGAGGGGACTGAAATTACTGCAGAGAAGAATGGAGGTGGTGGAGGAGGACTGAAATTACACTGGACCACTTGAGAGCATGAGCTAGAGATTAAGGACGTCGAGCATAAACAATAAGTTCACCATTCTTCTTCTTTATTCTTCATTTTTTCTTCTTCGTCGAGCAGAAACAATAAGTGACTCACTACCTTGTATTTGTACTAAATGTGATCTTTAGTGTAATACCAGCCCAATTACATAAATATAGACAATATTTATTTACTATTTTAGTAATATATTATAATTTTATAAATTATATAAAACCTAGTTTCATTTGTAATGGTTAAAGAAAATAGAAATTGTGTGTGTATGAGTGTATTTAACCAAAATTAAGAAACCATATATTAGAATCTTATAAAATAGTTTGATTAGGGTAAAATAATAACCACTTTCTCTTATACACACAAAAACAAAAGGGAGAAAACCTTGCGTAGAAGAAGGTGAAAGAGGTGGAAGAAGAAGAAGAAAAAAAAGAATGCATAGTACCAGTGAGTTAGGGTTAGAGTTTAATACATATATAACTTTGAAATATGAAATTTTTTATTATATTTTCATAGGAACTGGTTGAGTTGAAAGAGAAAATCCAAAACTAGGTTTTTATTTAAATCCCGTAATAAAAACATTTATGCGTAGTTTTAGTGTTTCTAGTGGATAGAGATATTCTAGTGGTCAGAATGCTTTCAAATTCAATCTGTAAATTCATACACACGTATGAAAAACAAGTCGTTGGTTTGGAGTTCATCCAAAGGTTAGCTCCCCCTTGAGGCAGAGAACAACACCACTGGTCAAATTTAGAAATCCTTATATTATACTCACCTATGATGGATATTGTATATAAAAAATTTAGTAGAAGTTAGTGAATGAGTTTTCTTATTCTCTGACATGATATTATGATTTACAGTGATTAGTAAATTGCATTTCTAAAATTGTTAGATGTTAGTTGAGGTGAGTATTTCTCATTCTTGTTTTTATGATATTTATATTTGAAAGTTATCTTCATATCTTTGGTTTTGTTTATCAAAAATCTGATTTGAAAGACGTGTTAAGGATTCAAAATTGTGGATAATGATAGAAAGTTGTAGTTCTTCATATATGTTATATTTCATTCTGTTAACCCACATATAATAGTTATGATGGGCTGAAACTGCTTCAAGAGGAATCAAATATTAATTTATTTTGGTCATGATCAAATTTCTACTAGCTAGAATGACTTCTTATTGAGACAAATTTTGTAAGGCAAACAACAGTTGTGATTATAAATATTAAGGAAATTGAATAGAATTTTGAAATGTTTGAGGCCATGTCAAAAGTAATAGAATTAGTTCAATGATGATTGGGATAATTGTGTTTAACTAATGATTGGGATAATATTTTTAAATAGTAATTGTGAATAAATTATGTTTAAACAATGATTTGGGATAATGATTAATCTTTTCCATTATGATGTATTTGAGACTTAGGAGATTTGAGGTTTAGTCGATGGTCAGAAATTATTAAATCTTGTTGCAAAAAGAGTTGACTAGAATCAATGGTTTATTTAATATGAATTTAGTATGATTTAATTGTTATTAGCCATTAAAATATTACATTGAGCTGTTTGGGCTTTAGTGTGTTCCTTGATATGATTTGAAAGTATAATATAATATTTGGGAGTTATGCATATTTGATGAGAATAATCTAATGACTGTCTTTGCAGGACTTTTATCTATAATTTGCATCTTGGCTAGGAAGATTTTTCTTTAGGAATTTAAATGCACAAGTTGACGTGAAATACTTAAGAATATTGATATTCTTTACTCATACTAAAAGGAAAATTTTGTGGGTTTGAAAGGAAGACAATGTTTGATATTAAGTGAAAATGTATTAAGATATGATACACCCTTATATTATGTATTACCATTTTGGTGAATAAGTATTCATATTGTCATATGACCTATAGCCAAAATTACCGTATACCAAGAAGGGTCTGACAATGTTATTTGAGTAAATATTGAAATATGATTCCCGTATTTGGAAAAATTACATAATGTATTTTGAGAACATTTGAAATATATAGATTTTGCTACATGTCCAACTTAGAGGACGAAGTTGTGATTGTGGAATTTATTTGATGTGGATTCATCTTTTGAGAATACGAATTGGGAAATTATGTTGTTATTGCGAATTGGGATTTTGTATTATTCAATTATGACTTGAAGTTAATTGTTATGAAAAAATTGATTTGTCAAGGAATAAGAAATTCCTATATTGAATGAGCTTGATCGCCGTTTCATTACAAAAAATTTGTTTATGAAAATGTTATGGTTTCCCAAACGAATCAGTACTTGATATAGTGCTGGATTTGTTTATGATGGACAATGTGTCTATGTTTCCTAAATGATTGAGTGAATGTTGTTATGGAGTTGTTTATGATTGACTCAGTGCCACTTTATAAGAATTTTGAGATAAGTTGATTTTATGCTCTTTTTCCACAACTCCCAAAAAAATGAAAAATGATTTTAGTATATAGACTTGTTTGTATACTAGGTATGTTATTTTGGTATGTAGATTGGCTTGCATATCGGGTACACCGTTCCATGTGAGTTCGGTGGTACCTATATTTTTTAGAATATATTTGCCATGGATTGAACTTCGGGTGAGATGACATGTTCCTCGATGTGGCACCCACATGGGACAATACGCTCCGAGTAGTTTCGAAGGCAAGAGAGATACACTTGGGTGAGGTGTGTTCGGCACAAGGAGAGTAGTGCGATTGTGGAAAAAGAATCGAAATTTTTGTGTATGTACCTAATTTCCTTAAGGGAAGAAACTAAATACTCATTTGACCATAAATGAGAACTACATTATTCCTAAAGGTAGAAAATATGTTTTGTTGATATTTTAATAATAGTGTATTATGACTACGATTTGAATCGTTGTTTGAAAATAGAATGTATTTATGAGGATTAATAACTTAGAAATTTTATCTGTTTGTTTCTAACCGTTTCGTGCAGGATGGTAAGTCTACTAACAATTTCTGCAGATCAGACTTACCATGTTCGACCCTCGCTTTGTAAATGTTGGTAAAATAAATTTATATTTTAAGCATAATAAAACTTATTAGTATGAATTGTTTGCCTCATTGAGGAACTACAACTCTTTGAGTGCTATTTTATTATTTAGAAATTTTAATGTTAAAACATGTAACTTATTTTATTTATAAGAAATTGAGATTACTTATACCAGCTACCAGTGGCGGACCCAGGATTTTAGTTAAGGGGGCGAAATGACAAATAATTATTAGTTAATAATAGTAGCTATCAAGGCAGAACCAAAAAAATTTCTTACCCGAGTTAGTAACAAATAAAGAAAATATAACTATAAAAAATACATTGCATATACTAAATTGAATCCAGTGTAGTCCAAGTTTAAGCTAAAATAAGTTCACAATATCGATAACCTTCATAAGGGCAAATGAACATAATAACTAGAATATATAACTAAAATCATAAAATAATTAGGATGAGTATCTAGTTGAAGATTAAAAAATTTGAAATTTGCGAACATAATAAGATTCTACTACAATTTCATAGAAAAAAAAGGTTTATATGAGCTCAAATATTGTATGAGTTGGCTAATGGTATATATTTTCATTGAATTATATAGTTATTATTTTAGATATTAATTTCAAATATTTTTTGTTGGAGGTTTTATACCACTTGTGAACAAACAATTCATTTTTTTAATGTTTGCAATTGCATATAAAAATGCATTGAAAACAAAAAAAGTAGGAAGCGTATAGTAATTGTCAATCGCCATAAAGAATTTATATGCTCCAAGACGACCAAAATAAGTTTTTATTAAACTAAACAATTTTTTAATATTTGCAATTACTAATAAAATTGCAGTAAAATAAAAAACAATTAGACAGGCTCCAAGAGTATCGAACTTGGGTCCTTTACTAGAAATAGTTGAATGAACAATTATCATCTTGTATTATACAATATATAATTGATTATTTTAAGGAAAAATATTTACTAAAATTATTTTTAAAGTTGAGGGAGTGGAGCTGCCCCCCTGGCCCCCTAGTAGATTCGCCCCAGCCTACTTGCTGACCCACGTAAGTTTATGCTTCTTGGATACGTTCTTATTGGAACACAGCCAATTAGTCTTTGTCAAGTTAGAGTTTTTAGGCGGCGTTGTTGGAGGTTTATTTTATGGAGGGATCATCTCCAAAGAGTTTTCTAGTTAGAATTTTTTTCTATTTTAAATTTTTGTATAAATTTTTCTACTGTTAAATTTTTCCGTCCCGAGTTTTGGGGAAGCAAATAATCCTATCCTACATGGATATAAGGATTTTCATTTACTCAAAAAAATTCGAGGCGTGACAGTTTGGTATCAATGCATTTAGTTAGCCAAAGTTGGGGTAGAGTCTAGGTAATCTTCGGAATGTGTATATAGGCGAGTAAAAGTGTAAATGTCTAAAGATAAAGTGACAATGGTAAAACTTGAACATTTAGTATTGTTTCATTTTCTTCGAAAATCTTGTTATGAGATTCCTTTGACTTGTGTGTCATATCTGGTTTTAATGTCAATATTGTGGGACATTATTCCTATTATTTCTTTAGTTTTCTTTTTGCGATGGGGGTGGGCATCCCATCCCGCAATCCCGATCCCGTCCCATCCCGATTTTTTGGGTCCTTTTGAGATTGATCAAACTCATTCCGATCTCGTTCCGTCCCGATCTAGAGTGAGATGAGATCGGGATGGAGATTTTCAATCCCGTCCCGTCCTGAATTTATTTATTTAATATTTATTATTATTAATTTTAATCAAAATACTCTTCTAAATTAAAGTTTAGGATGTGTTGAAATTAAATCAATGTAAGATGAAATTCTATATGAAATCTAAATGAATTGAATCATTAATTCTAAATGAAATTTAATATTTATTTGTCTTCCAAAAAAAAGTTTAATATTTATTTATTTATTATCTATTATTATTTATGATGTAAATTATATGTATATAAATTTGACATTATTGGTGTATGAGTAATGTGAGATAAAATTTTGTTTGTTATTTTTTTTTTATTGGAGGACTATTTAGTACGTGCTCATCCCGTCCCGTCCCGATCCCGAATGAACGAGATGGGATAAGATGGGTCCATCTCGTCCCATCCCGTCCCGTGCCTACCCCTAGCGGTTTGTTATCATGAGTGTTTATTTAGCCCTTTCAGCGAATCTCAGGACGAGATTCCTTTTGAGTTGTATAAATTGTAGCATCATGTGTATTTTTTTTTTATACTTACTGAATTTTTAATAATATATCTTTTGTGTGTATGTCTTGATGAAGTTATGTGCATGTACATGTGTTTTTTACTTGTTATTGTTATGTATGATTGTTTCTTAAAAGGTTGTTAGTAGAAAACTTAATTAGGATGTTTCATGTTTGGGCTCTAGTGATGCTTCATTAGGTATGTGGTAACTTTCGGTTGAATCTTTTGCCTAATTTTTCATCCATCGAATCTCGGGATAAGATTCCTTTTGAGGTGTATATATTGTAACACCCGTACTTTTTCAATAACCTTAATGAATATTTTTGTATATAAAGTTTCAATTTATTATTTTCTTGTTCTTGTTAAAATAATATGGATATACGCATGTAGCAGCCTCGTGTTTATGTATGTTTGGGGTGTTGCTTTGTATGATGTGAAATTTTTCTATAAGTATAAGATTTTAGTAACCTCTCATCTGAACATGTATTTTTTCAAATCTCACTTTTTTTTGCTAAGTTGTATTTTTTTTTTCCAAAATTCACATGACTCTCCTACCTTTCGAATCTCTGGACGAGATTATTTTGAGGAATGTATATTGTAATACCTGCCTATATTTACATAAATATAAATAATATTTGTTTATTATTAATATATTATATTTTTATATGTTGCATAAAACCTTGTTTTATTTGTAGTGGTTTAAGAAAGTAGAAACAATGTGTGTATTTAACCAAAATTAGGAAATCCTAAATTAGAATCTTATAAAATATTTTGATTAGGAAAAAAATACATAGCTATTTTATCTTATGTAGGAAAAACAAAATGGATAAAACTTTGCGTAGAAGAAGAGAGTGAAAGAGGTAAAAGAAGAAGAATAATCCATAGCACCAGTGAGTTTTTCTTCGTTCTCTTTTACTTTTTAGATAAATCAATGAATTAGGGTTAGTGTTTAATACAGATATAACTCTGAAATATGAAAGTTTTCATTGTATTTTAGTAGGAATTGTTAGAGTTAAAAGAGAAAACCCAAAACTAGTTTTTTATTTAAATCTCGTAATAAAGACATCTCTGCACAGTCTTAGTGTTTCCAGTGGATCAAAATCTTCTACTTGTCAGAATCCTTTCATATTAAATATGTAGACTCATAACACGTGTATGAAAAACATATCATTGGTTTCAAGTTCATCCAACGGTTAGATCTCCCTCGAGGCAAAAAAAGCCACTGGTCGAATTTTACGAATCGTTATATTATACTCACCTATGATGGGTATTGTATATATAAAATTTAGTAGAAGTTAGTGAGTTTTCTCATTTTCTGACATGATATTATGATTTACTTTGATTAGTAAATTGTATTTCTAAAATTGTTAGATATTAGTTGAGATGAGTATTTCTCATTCTTGTTTTTGGGATATTTATATTTGAAAGTTCTTTTCATATCTTTGGTTTTAAGGATGAAAATTGTGGATAATGATGATGGAAAGTGGTAGGTTTTCATATTTTTTATATTCCATTCTTTTAAACCACATATAATAGTTATGATGGGCCGAAACTGTCGCAAGATGAATCAAATATCAATTTATTTTGGTCATGATCAAATTTCTACTAGCTGGAGTGACTTCTTATTGGAGACAAATTTTGTAAGGCAAACAACAGTTGTGATTATAAATATTAAGAAAATTGTAAATTTGTTTATAGTACAAAATTTTGGAATGTTTGGAGCCATGTCAAAAGTGATAGAATTGGTTAAATGATGATTGAGAATAATTGTGTTTAAATAATGATTGGGATAATGTTGTTTAAATAATCATTGAGCTTAAATTTTGTTTAAATACGATTTGAGATAATGATTAATTTTTTACATTTTGCTGTATTGAGGACTTAAGAGATTTGATGTTTAATCAATGGTCAAAAGTTATTAAATCTTATGGTAGAAAGAATTGACTAGAATCAATTGTTTATTTAATATGGATTTAGTATGATTTAAAGTTTATTGGCCATTAAGATATTAAATTGAGCGGTTTGGGCTTTAGTGTGTTCTTTGATGGGATTTGAAAGTATAATATAATATTTTGGAGTTATGCATATTTGATGAGAATAATCTAATGACTATCTTTGTAGGACTTTTATCTATAATTTGCATCCTGGTTTCGAGAATTTTTCTTTAGGAGTTTAAACGCACAAGTTGACGTGAAACACTTCATAACAGTATTATGAAAAATGGCCAAGGTGGCCGCATAGGCGCTAGACGTAAGTGAAACGCTCAGATTAATGGTTGGGCGAGGTGAAAAATTGGGTCGGTGCCTAGGCGGGTTTTGGGCGGCCTGAGCGGGTTTGGGCGATTTTTTTTTCCTGGTTGCAAAAATTTATGTGAACAAGGAGTTGAGATTGGTTGTTCTTAGGCCAACGAAAGAGGATGCTGAGACTAATTTGAATAAGGTTGATTGTGTTCTTATTTTATTTTTCTTTCCATTTTTTGGAAAGAAACAATTTAATTGTTTTTTATTCAGTATATGTTTGAATGTAGCAAATGATGATTACTTAATGGAATTCTCAAAGGATTTGCCGGTACCAATTTTAGTAATGTATATTTTATCAAACACGTTTCAGGTCATTCATGCAATTTGAAGAAAAATAAAAGAGTAGGTTTGGATATTTGTCCACAAATTCAACTTTGTATAAAGTACCCATCATGACCAACTTCAGTCATTTGAGTTTTAATAAATTTTGTTCATGATAATTTTTCATGTTTATAAATTTTACATATGTATCTTGACATTAAATTGAATGTAATTGATAAGGTATTATGCTTTACTTTTGTAAATTATTAAAGTTATAATACAAAACCTAAAATTGCCTAGGCGCCCGCCTAGGCCCCTGGGCGCTAGGCACCTGCTTGCCCCCCGCCCACCGCCTAGCACTTTTAGAACACTGCTTCAGTATATTGATTTTTTTACTCATACTAAAAGAAAATCTTTACGAAGACTATGTTTGATATTAAGTGGAAATGTATTAAGACATAATACACCCTTATATTATGTATTACCATTTTGGTGGATAAGTTTTCATTTTTTCATATGACCTGGAGCCAAAATAACCATTTACCAAGAAGGGCGTGACAATATTATTTGAGTAAAATGGAAATATGATTTCCGTATTTGGAAAAATTACATAATGTATTTTGATAACATTTGACAAATATAAATTTTGCTACTTGTCCAACTTGGAGGATGAAGTTGTGGTTATGGAATTTATTTGATGTGAATTCATTCTTTGAGAAGATAAATTGGGAAATTATATTGTTATTGCAAATTGAGATTTCGTATTATTCGATTATGACTTAAAGTTGATTATTAGAAAAAATAGATTTTTTAAGGAATGTGAAATTCTTATATTGAACGTGCTTGATCGCCTTTTTGTTAAAAAAAATTCACAGTCCCCCACACGAATCGGTACTTGATATAGTGCTAGATTTATTTATGATTGACAATGTGTCAAAAACTATGTTTCCAAAAGATTGGTTGAATGTTGTTGTGGAATATTTATGATTGACTCAATGTCACTGTATAAGAATTTTGAGATATGTTGTTGTGGATTGTCACTCTTTTCGAAAACTCCAAAAATATGAATGAAAAATGATTTTAGTATGCAGATTTGTTTCTATACTAGGTATGTGATTTTGGTATGCAGACTTGCTACCATATCGGGTACACTGTTTCATGTGAGTTCGGTGGTACGTGTAATGTTTAGAATATACTTGCCATGGTTGGAACTTTGGGTGAGATGACATGTCCATCGATGTGGCACCCCACATGGGACATGTACGCTCCGTGTGGTTTTGAAGGCAAGGAAACACACTTGGGTGATGTGTGTTCGGCACAAAGTGGGTAGTGCGATTGTGGAAAAGAAACGAAATTTTTGTGTATGTGCATGACACTTCGATGCTAAAGTCAGAAAGGAGAAAGGCTAAAGTCGGAAAGGCTGCAATTCGAGTCCAACCTCTTGGATTCTGCCAAAGTGGGCTTAGTGTTGTCTGGGCTTTGCGAGATTAGTTGGGCAATCAGGCCCGTTTTGCTCTCTTGACAAGATTATCATGACACGTGTATGATGTAGATTAAATGGCGGTTTAGTGTATCATCAATATTTAGAGGATTAATAACTTAGAAATTTTATCTGTTTGTTTCTGACCGTTTCGTGCAGGATGATAAGTCTACTTACAAATTCTGCAGATTATACATACCATGTTTGACCTTCACTATGTAAGTGTTGGTAAAATAAATGTATATTTTAAGCATGATAAAACTTATTAGTATGAAATGTTTGTCTCGTGGAGGAACTATACGTCTTTGATTGTTATTTTATTGTTTATGAAATTTTAATGTTAAAGCATGCAACTTGTTTTATTTATAAGAGATTGAGATTACTCATACCAGCTACCTCGCCGACCCAAGTAAGTTTACGCTTCTTGGGTACGTTCTTATTGAAAATAGCCAATTAATCTTTCTCAGGTTAGAGTTTTTGGGCGGCGTTGTTGGAAGTTTATTTTATGGAGCAATCATCTCCAAAGAGTTTCCTGGTTATAATTTTTTTCTATATTAATTTTTTGTATAAATGTTTTTGTTGTTAAATTTTTACATCCCGGGTTTTGAGGAAGCGGATAATCCTAATCCTACGTGGATATAAGGATTTTCGTTTTCTAAAAAATTGGGACGTGACAAACAAGCCGTAGGAACAACACAACCTTTATGTCATTATGAAGATATAGAAAAATGTAAAACACAATTTATGGCAAGTAGTTAGCATATTTTATTTTGTTATAACTACAATTGCAAGCATTGAGTTTTTAAGTGATTTTGTTTGTGTAGTATATTGTACAATCTCTTCGTACTTTGTTATCATCAATAGTTATTAAAAGAAAGTAAACAATGAATGATTCATTCAAATGTGTAAATTTTAAATTCTATCATGTTCATTGTTCAATTGTCTTTAGTACTATCCGACATGGTGTCCAACAAGTACATGTCTGAAACAACAGCGAACACTGGCACATTGACCCCATAAGAATGTTTGTGCTTCCTAGCAGCCAATATTGATGCTTGATTAAGTTTGCTAATAAATATTTCTATGATACTTGAATGAACTTCCATTGATTTTCACTTTTTTTCTTGTGAAGCTGAGTGGAAGCATCTTATTCGGGCAGTACAAGTTAGATCCGGAGGCAAGGGTCTTGGAAGGCTTATTCAACATATTTGGAGCCACAATTTTGCTTAAGGAAATAGCTTCTGCTTATTGAAAATTGGTTGCAATCTTGAATTGGCTGCTGAAATTCTGCTTGAATTACAAGGGTGGGTGTACATCCAGTATTGCTTCAAATTTAATCAATGTTGACTTGAGAAGTGTGCCTTCATCTGAACTGTCATCTGAGAATATTTCCAAGGATGTGGTACATCCAGACAACAAAACCAAAGAATCAAAGCAAAACAAAAGATTTTTGCTTCAGCTATTTCAAGCATTATATGTAAAGGGTACTCTAGGAATGGTTACCTGTGGCTGCAACAAGGAATGGTTATGCGGCAGCTCCCAAGAAGAAAGAAGAATCAAGTGATGATTATGATTCTGATGATAGCTCTGATGAAGATGAAGTAAGTACAATTGTTACTAATATTTCTATCTTGTTTCAGTTATGTTGTTTGTAATGTTTTTATGCATTTATAAATAATGTTCATAGTACAAACAACATTATTTCCTTCTTTGCTGTTACTGAGATGATGTAGCATTTATCCGGATGGGAGGGAACATTCTTGTTAAAATTTCAAGCTTTTCAATTTTGGTTTTATAACTTTTACCTGAGAAAGGCATTCTAGAACCAAATATATTATTACATTAGTGTTGGTCTGGAATGCTTTCTTTTCCTTTCTTCATTTCCATGGTTTAGTTTGTTTCATATCAATTAGGTTACCATTGGCGTTATTGTTTTTCCGATATTGTTTATTCAATCATGTTTCTTTTCGGATTAAGCAGAAACCTGCTCCCACCCAAGCTAAGAAGTTGTCACTAGCCTCCAAAAGGAAAGATGAGTCAAATGATGACTCTGAAAGTAAATCTGATGAAAAGGAGGTACACATTTAATAATTCATGGCCTCAAAGCCTTACTTGTTGATGGGTGTGGCTAAAAGGTATTTATGACTTTTGATTTGAATTCTCACATTATTTTTCACAATATTTGTAGGAAAAACCAGTAAAGGTTGTTACTAATCGTGCTCCTAACATGGCCCCTAAGACGAAAGCTGATAGTGATAATAGTGATGCAGACAACTTAGATGAGAGCTCGATCTGATGATTAAGGTAACAAACTTTTACAATGCATTATCTTTAAAGCATATCTCACTGCTTGATGAAGACAACTTAGATGAGAGCTCTGATGATTGAGGTACCGAACTTCTACAATGCATTATCTTTAAAGCATTTCTCATTGCTTTGGTACAAATGGAATTCTTGTTCTGCATTACTTCTTTTCTTTTAAATCTCTTGAAATGTCATCCATGTCTTTCTGGTTCTTAGTTTCTCGTGTTATGTGCTTCAGTTATGTTTGTTATTGACAGGCAGTTGGTGGATGCTTCTGGCAAACTAACTTTGTTACACAAAATGATGGTCAAGCTTAAAGAGCAAGGCCATACAATTCTCATCTATACACAGTTTCAACACATACTTAAGATAGGATAAGGTGATGTAGCTGTCTGCATCAGTGGGTGGTTTTATTGCCCTGGATGGATTTGTTGGAGTTTGTATAGCAAATAACTAACATTAAAGACAAAAGATGTGTCTTTGCACTTGAAGACAAAAAATATGTCTTTTGATTTAAGAAAGTATGTGTCTGATCAACACACCCTTTTGTTCTCTATATATTGAAGAGAAAAACAAGTTATTCAAACACATTAATTTTTTCTAGAGTTATTTATTTTTCTTCACTTCTGAGAGAGATTGCATTCGGTAAATTCGCCAGAACCAACACCCTTATGCTACGGTGTTGGTGTTAAATAGTTGAATCCTGGTAGTCATACGTAAAGAACTACAACACCAAGTAGGGGCGAATTTTGTCTATAAATTATTGGAGAACAATCAGAACAATGTATACATTTGTTTGAAATAAATAATGTAACAATACAAATACTATTTGTATTATAAAGCCTGATGGTACAATAGAAAAATATAAGGCTTGTCTAGTAGCCAAATGATACCATAAAAAAAAGGGCTAGAATTCTTTGACACTTACTCATCAGTGACTAGAATTACATCCATTAGGATGCTAATTGCAATTGCTTATGTTTACAAATTGGAGATACACCAAATGGATGTAAAAACAACAATTTTAAATGGTGAATTAGATGAAAAAATCTATATAGAATAGCCCGAAGATTTTGTGGCAAAAGGTCAAGAGAAAAAAGTATGTAAGCTTGTAAAGTATGTAAGCTTGTAAAGTCTCTTTATAGACTTAAACAAGCACCTAAACAATAACATGAAAAGTTTGATCATACAATGATATAACACGGATTTCGGATCAATGAATGTGATAAATGTGTTTACATCAAACAATTTGACAATGATTCTATTGTCATTGTATGCTTGTATGTTGATGACATGCTCATCATGGGACTAAACTTGGATATCATAAACTCAACTAAGAAATTATTGAACTCGGGTTTTGATATGAAAGATATGGGTAAAGCTGATGTAATTTTGGGAATAAGAATTCTAAGAAATAATGATAGGTACATACTTACCCAATCACATTATGTGGTAACAATTTTGCGAAAATTTGGTCATTTTGATAGCAATCAGGCTAAAACACCTTATAATCCAAGTTGCCATTTCAAGAAGAATAAGGGAGAAAGTGTCTCTCAATTGGAATACTCGTGTATCATTGGGACACTGCAATACATTACAAATTGTACTAGACCGGATATTGCTTACTCAGTAAATAGATTGGTTAGATATACTATCAAACCATCCAAGGACCATTGGGTAGCTTTGGTCAGAGTATTGCGATACTTGAAGTTCACAATCAACTATGGATTACATTATGCAAAATATCCTCCAGTTTTGGAAGGATATACGGATGCTAATTGGATATCAGGTAAAACTGCAAAATCCACAAATGGATATGTATTTACACTTGGTGGGGCAGCAGTGTCGTGGAAATCACAAAAACAAACGTGTATAGCACGTTCCACAATGCAATATGAATTTATAGCCTTAGATCAGACTAGGGGTGAGCGCGGGACGAGTTGGACCCATCCCTATCTCATCCCAAATATTCGAGATTGGGACGGGACGAGACGGGATAGACCTCATCCCAACCTCGCCCCATCTCAAACGGGATTGGGACGGGACGGGATGAGCACCTACTAAATAGTCCTCCAATAAAAAATAACAAAAAAAGTTTTATCTCACATTACTCATACACCAATAATGTCAAATTTATATACATATAACTTACATCATAAATAATAATAGATATTAAATAAATAAATATTAAACATTTTTTTGGAAGGCAAATAAATATTAAATTTCATTTAGAATTAATGATTCAGTTCATTTAGATTTCATATAGAATTTCATTTTACATTGATTTAATTTCAACACATCCTAAACTTTAATTTAGAAGAGTATTTTGATTAAAATTAATAATAATAAATATTAAATAAATAAATTCGGGACGGGATGGGATAGGCGGGATTGAAAATCTCCATCCCGATCCCATCCCACTATAGACCGGGACGGGATGGGTTTGATCAATCCCAAAAAATCGGGACTGAACGGGATGGGTTCGGGACGGGTTCGGGATCGCAGGATGAGATGCCCACCCCTAGATCAGATTGCTGAAGAAGCAGATTGGCTAGGAAACTTTTTAGAAGATATTCCATTATGGCCTCAACCTGTGACTACTATATGTATTCACTGTGACTGCATGGCAGCCATTGCGCGAGCGAAAAATAACATTTACAATGGCAAGTCTAAGCACATAAGATGGCGGCATAACACAATAAAACAATTGCTCAAAACTTGGATCATTTCAATTGACTATGTGAAGTCAAAGGAAATATTGCGGATCAACTTACAAAGGGTATACCAAAGGAACAAGTGTTAAAATTATCGAGGGGAATAGGCTTAAAGCCAATCCAATGAGGAGTATACCTGGCGGAAACCTAACCTCGCCAAATGAATTTTCAAGGCCTAGATTCAGAAAGGCAAACCAGTTAGGTGAAACTCAAATAATAGAGTGTACACACTTACTCATTCCTATGATAAAAATGTATACTACCTGTGATGGTCAGGGTGAATATTTATTTATTCTTAATGACACTAATCTCTTGAGAGATAAGATGAATATACCAGGGTATTAATAATCTAAGTGTCACCTATATGGGAGTAATTGTGGGGTCGCATTTATGAGAATGATATGGCTGAGTTCTCTAAAGCTCTCATGAATCCGGGATTTGTTCAAGACAAAAATGAAAACAACCGTATGAATTGAAAAATGTGAAGATATAATATGTGTGATGCTCATTGTCTTAATTTACTAAACATGGTGAATAGTTCAATGTCTCCTATACACACTGCGTCACCGGTAAATCCGATAAGTATTCACTAAGGAAGGTTCAAATCCAAAAGACACCTCTCCCGATGCAAATTGTGTCTAAGTTTCTGTCAGAAGACAACTTTGTATATTTACTATACAAATGTGGGGTATTGTTGGAGTTTGTATAGCAAATAACCAACATTAAAGACAAAAATGTGTCTTTTGCACTTGAAGACAAAAAATGTGTCTTTTGATTTAAGAAAGGATGTGTCTGATCAACACACCCTTTTGTTCTCTATATATTGAAGAGAAAAACAAGTTCTTCAAACACATTAATATTTTCTAGAGTTATTCATTCTTCTTCACTTCTGAGAGAGATTGCATTCGGTAAATTCACCAGAACCAACACTCTTGTGCTACGGTGTTGGTATTATATAGTTGAATCCTGGTAGTCAAATGCCTAAAGAACTGCAGCATCGAGTAGGGGTGAATTTTGTCTATAGGACCTAGCATATCCGCTAGCCTCTATCTACAAATCAAGACGCACCAACTCCGCCAATTCAAGATAGTGAATTCGCAAACCTCTATTTTATTTGTTTTATTTATTTATTTTATTTAATTTTGTTGTAATCAATTTATAATACAAATAGTATTTGTATTGTAACATTATTTATTTCAAACAAATTTATACATTGTTCTGATTGTTCTCCAACAGGATGTGCCTCCTTCTCATGGTCCCCATCTGGTAGGTTTTTATACCTATAACATTAGTTTTGTATTAATGGCATGTGAAGTGTGCTAAAAGATTACAGTGAAGGTCGAAGAAGGCCTTCACTGATGAGCTTGACATTTCACCCACGGGCCATTGTGCCCCTTATTTGTGAATGTGCATTTGATCTTATTTTTTAATGAATTTATTGTAGAAGTTGAACATGTTGACCGAAGGTTATATGTGCAGGATTCTTGGAGATGTTTTCATGGGGTGTGTATCACAGTGTTTGATTACGACATACAATCTCCACGTAGGATTTGCATAAGCAGCTTAGCTTCCCTTGATGCAAATATCTTATCATGTTTTCTAAGTGTGTAATATGGTGATGCGTGTATGCTTCACTAGATACTAATTTGGTACTTTGTTATGCATTGTACTTGATGTATTCGATTCCAGCTTGCCATACTTTTTACCGATAATAGAAAGGGTTTGATTTGGATAAGCTTCGTGAGGACTATCGGATTCCTAAAACCTTGGAAATTACCCCGTTGAGTGCTACTCATAGTCCGTTGACACCCCCGCAAGGGTTCATTGCCTTGCATAAAAACATGTTCCAGGCCAGGCTTCGCTTTCTAGTTCCTGAGGATATTTGGCGCTTCTTGGCGCACCTTCGTATTCCCCCTGCTCAAATGGTGCCTAAAGGATTCAAGACATCGATTATTGTCCTTGTCAGAACCAAAGATGTTGGCTTCCTTTTAACTCCGCAGAACTCCACTAGCGGACTTCTCATCAGCTAATTGCTCATGGAGTCTGTTGGTTAAGTACTCCAAAGTGCTTGGGCTCCCTATCTAATGAGTTGGAAATAAACTTATTAAGTGTTGCCACATTCCCGATCAACCTCTGAATTTCCTTGATGGAGGTCAGGGACTTCATATCGATAAGAGCCTGGATCTGCTTTTATTCCTCTCTGTTTCACTATGTAACCTAGGAATTTGCCTGACTCGACCCCAAACATGTATTTCTGATGGTTGAGCTTCATCCGATACTTGCGGAGTTGGCCGAATGCTTCGGTAAGATCAGATATATGATCTAGGCTGTGGAGGCTCTTGACCAACATGTTGTCTATGTAGACCTCAATGTTCCTTCCAATTTGGTTTTCAAACATCAAGTTCATTGGCCGTTTGTATGTTGCACCCATGTTCTTGAGGCCGAATGGCATCACCCAATAGCAATATATCCCTCTTTCGGTTATGAAAGATGTTTTCTCTTGATCCTGGGGGTGCATCTGTATCTGGTTATACTTGGTAGGAGTCCATGAAACTTAGGATGTCGTGTCCGGATGTGGCATCTATAAATTGATCGATGCAGGGAAGTGAAAAGTTGTCTTTTGGGCACACCTTGTTTAAGTCGGTGTAATCTACGCAAACTCTCCACTTTCCATTTTTCTTTTTAACCAGGATCTTGTTTGCCAGCCAATCTGGGTACTGTGTTTCTTTGATCAGGTCGGCATTAAGTAGCATCTGCACTTCTTCTTTTAAATATGGTTCCTTTCGGGGCCACATGTATTTTCTTCTGTCTAATCGATTTTCGTGTTGGATCTACAGTGAGTCGATGGGTGATTATGGAGGGGTATATTCCCACCATGTCCTGCATCATCCAGGCGAAAACATCTTGATTCTGTCGCAGTAGTATTATCATCTGTTTTGCAAATTCTTTGATTAGGCGGGTGCCTATCTGGATGGCTCTGTTGTCACTAGAACTGTCCAGATACACAGTCACTGGTTCCTCTGTTGTCACCGGAAAAACTTTCGTGGAAGCCAAAGGAAACTATCCGGATCCAGAGAAACTAACTTTGGCTTTGTTCATCTCTTCCAGGAAGCCGCGGTCATACTTTCAGGCCCACTCTATCACAATTTTGACCAAACCCCCACTTCGCACAATGTTGCACAAGCTGGAATTATGTATCTGGCAGGATGGTTAAATGGTCGTTGGAGTTGAGACAGTTTGACATCAACTACGCTCCAAGATCGACCATCAAAGCCCAAGCGTTAGCAGACTTCATCGCCGAATTTATCGGTGGTGGGGAATAGAAGTCGGACAGCTCATAGCAGAAATCTGACAAACAAAGTTGGATCCCGCGCTTCGATGGGTCATCAACACTAAAAGGAAGCGGTGCCCGTATCACACTCCACTCTCCGGCTGCCCGAGTGCCACTTCATCTTGGAAAAGGTAGTCAGGTTCGATTTCCAGGCCTTGAACGTTGAGGCGGAATACAAGGCCCTTTTGTTCGGCATGAAGCTAGTAAAAGGAATTGAGGTAATTGTACTGACCACTTATAGCAACTCACGTCTGGTGTCAACAGGGTTAAAGGGGAGTTAACAAAAAATACCCAACGGTGATAGCCTACCGTGAGAAGGTCAGTAATGCATCAGGCCAATTCAGAATATTTGAACTCCTGCAGTGTCTACGAGACGACAGCGAAAGAGCTTACGCACTGACCAGGCATGCCTCAACCACTACAGAGACTGCTAATGGGCTCATCGAATTCCAAGAACAGTCAAGTCTAAAGAAAAAGGAGATCAATGAGTTTTACACAATTGAAGCGGATTCAAGTTGGATGAATCCCATTACTGAGTACATAAAAAATAGAGCCTCCCAGCTGAAAAGTCAGAGGCCAGAAAGCTGAAAAACAGGACAGTACAATACACCCTCCTAAACGACAAGCTCTATAGAAGGTCAGCCACGGGTCCTCTGCTTAGATGCCGAGCCTCCCTGGAAGCAAACCGCATACTTAGATAAATTCATGACGACATTTGCGAGAATCACCCAGAAGGGAAGACTGTGGCCCATAAGGCCCTGACTCTGGGATACTACTGGCCGCAAATGTAGCAGGATGCGAAGGACATCATAAACAAGTGCGATAAATGCTAGAGGTTCGCGCCATATACTTACATGCATGTTCAACCCTTGACTTCGATGACCAGCCAATGGTCGTTTGGGTAGTGGGGAATGGACATCGTCGAATCGCTTTTGGCCTACTCTAATAAAAAGTCTCTCCTTGTAGCAGTTGATTACTTCATTAAATGGGTCGAAGTTGAGCCCCTGTCAAAGATAGGACGGGATCAAATTGAGAAATTCATATGGACATCCATCCTTTGCAAGTTCGGTATTCCAAGGACAATAGTCAGTGATAACGAAACCCAATTTGAAGGCAGCAAAGTCGAAAAGCTATGCAAAGACCTCGGCATCAATCACCATTTCTCCTCGCCAGGGCGTCCGCAAGCCAACGGCCAGGCGAAACTCACCAACGGGACAATTTTGGAAACACTCTCAAAACTAAGAGGGGGTGTCGCCTACTCGACGCGGCAAAAGAAAATGGGTCTCGGTATTACCAGGGATACTATGGGCGTATTAGGCCACCAAAGGAACACCCACCGGAGAAACACATTTCGCCCTAGCCTTCGGGCCAGAAGCAATGGTCCTAGTGGAATTTAGAATACAAACTTTTTGGACAGAGGAATTCAGAACAGAAGAAAACAACGAAGCTTTGCGCGTGAGTTTAGATCTCTTCGAGGAAAGGAGAAATCAGGCTTCTAACAGAAAAGCTGCCTACCAACAAAAGATGGCTCAGTATTACAACAAGAAAGTCAAGCCACGAGAATTCAAAGCGGAGACGTGGTACTCAGAAAGACTCAATAGAGCACTAAATAATCGAGAACAGGAAAGCTGAATTCAAATTGATAGGGATGGAATACGTGGATGGTAGAAGCCTTATTCGGCCATGGAATGTAAAACACCTTAAAAAGTATTATCAATAAAGGACATTTGCTTCTTCTAAAATTTCACTACAACCAATCAATCTTCCATTACCTGACTCCCGCCCATTCAGTGAATTAGATAATCTAGGAAATTAGAGTTAGGCTTATCATACTCGACCAATGCCTAGTTAGCTTCACCTGGCAGCGATGACCTATAATTCTCTCTAATGCCCAGTCCATTAAACGGGTGTCAACGGTTTAAAGAGTGGCAACTTAGTCAACATTGTGTTGCCTGATCGAGACAACTCGCCAGGGATCATTGTTTGAATATGGATAACGGTCACGAACCCGACCAAAGCTTAGTTGGTGACGACCGATGACGATAGCTTCTGGTCTGCTCGAAGCCTAATCCGCGAAGAATGGATTACGACAGCCTAGAAAGTGGGAACCCAGTCAGCGCTCTCGATACTTGATAAAGATGGTTTGCTAGGGATAAAACGGGCGATGACAACCTAGAAAGTGGGACCTTAGTCAATGCTCATGTAGCCTTGTGAAGACGGCTTGCCAAGGATCATTGTCCTTCCACAGACAATGGTCGCCGAACCTTATCCCTCTAACACCTTGTCTGCGAATAACAGATGACATATGCTCCCACGGATCATAGTACTATCGCGAGCAATGGTCGAGATAACTAACCAATACCTAGTCAGCTTTGACTGCTGATGAAAGATCAATACGAATGCTACGGCCTAGTACTTAAGAAAGTCAAAATGGGTCGAAGAAAGAGAAGTGCAAACACGTCAGAATCTAGCATGCCAATGATAGACTGGCGTAACGACAAGATAACACAGATTAGCTATGGAAGGTGTAGGTACAAAAAGCTATTTGATAAACTTTCGCTAAGTCATATTTTAACAGTTACAATTGTTTTGGAGAACTTGTTCCAGAGGCCGAAGAGCCATTTACATCAGAAGGAATTGCGGGAGATAAAACAACATTATCTGAAAGTCGTTCTTGAGTTGTCGGACATTGATGCGGGATCAGAGACCTCTGCCTCATCGATCTTCCAGAAAGCAACCTTCTTGTATCAATCAAAGCCATGCTCCACGTGGGGATTCTCTTTTTCAATCAGTCCAAGCAGTTCTAGCCTACCACGAGCGATATCAGGAGATTATGAAGTTACACGCTAAGCCTTGGACTCCGCTAAACTTGCCTCCGCCTTTGATAATCTGTGTGAGAGTGTAGCCACATGAGATTCCTCTTCCACCCATCGCTCTCTCAACGAACTCAGCTTAGCCAGCGCGTCCGCAGCCTAAGCCTCAACTTCATGAATTCAGCGTCACCCGCCGGCTAGCTCGAATTCAAACTCAAGGCGCAAAACAGCCAACTCAGACTCATGAGATTGGACCTTGCCCGACAACCCCTTCAGCTGCTCACTTAAGAGGTATGATCTATGCGCATCTGAATACGACCTACAAAGCTCCGCAAAAGTTTCTTCCAAAGCATGAATTGAACTACGAGCGTCAGCGTGTAGATTACCCTTAACAAACAACATCAAGGAAACTTTGGGAGACACCAGCTCCACATCTAAAGCCTTTTCAACTGGAAGAGTGACCCGACACTCAGCATTAGGCTCCAGGGGCGGGTGAGAAGATCTGCTTTCCAGGGAAACTGGCCAAAAATCATCAGGGGCAGCATTGACCTTGTTGGCATCCATCGATTCTAAACAATTCTACTCCAATACAACTAAATAACCAGGAGTCTCCTGATAGACACTCCACTCCCCACGGACGGTGCCTAACTGAATTAGTCGATACATGCTCTCATTCCTTGCTGCTTACCTGAACCTGCACATGTAGCACACGTGAGCCAAGTACCACCGTGTGGTGGCCGATGACACTCTGATGCTTAAGTTAGAGGTTTAAAGCTGTAAATTGGGTTTCTATAGTGTCCCTTAAATTCATCGACCTTATCTCCCTTTTACAGTGTAGGAGTCATTGTTCGGCTAGGCCTTTGGTGGCGTAGTTTAGGGAAAAAGATATTGCTGGAGATCATTTCCTATTTGGGAGTTGTCCATGTGGGATAGTTTCCCTACACAACTTGTGCTCCTAGATTTGCGGGAGAGCTTTCCCTTTCTGAGTGTTGTCCATGCAAAGAAGTTTCCTTGCTCGACTTATACTCTAGTATTTGTTTTCTAGTTGGATCGACATACTGCTAGTCATCCTGTCTTGGGTCGATCCCTCAGATAATTGCCTTATCAGGGCTTATGAGTATTGGGCTTAATTGTGTGACATGTGGGCTTAGTGGCATATTGCAATTCAGGTCCAACATTCTAGAATCTGCCAATAGTAAGCTTACTGTTGTCTAGGCCTCGCTGGATTGAGCCTGCCATCAGACCTGCTTTGTTATGTCGACAAGATTATCATGACACATGTACGGTGCAGATCAGAGGAGAGTTTGGTGTATCATCAGCAAGGATTGTGATTTTTTTTTTCTTGTTAATTTCAGTTTCCTGATTTAAAGAAATATTTCGATGTGTAAAGAAAAACGTAAAAATTTCAAAATAGATGAAATATATATAATGACTTTCGTGAGTATATGAAATATTTGAAAAAAAATAAGATGCAATTAAATAAATCTATTAAACACATTAAATGAAGCCTACATACCAAGAAGTGAAACAAACATAAAATCATTATATAATTAGGAAATAATGGAGTGATTTTAAAAATCAATATATAAGTAGAAGAATGTTAATTAGAAAATTAAGGGGTGATTTCAAAAATCAATAAATTATTAGAAGAAATGATAACTAGAAAAACAAAACCTCAAATTTATAATAAAAAAACCCCGAAATTTTTCAAAAAAACCCTGGAAAAAATGTAATTTTTGGTAGTTGGTTTTTGTATTTTCATGAAAAAATGAAATTTACGAAAAAAATATTGAAATTATGCAAAAATATCTCGAAAATTTTCGATGTAATTATTGTTTTTCGCACTTTTTCTTTTCGTAATTTCCAAAAATTGAAATTATCGCCGAAATTTCGCGAAATCACATTCCTTGGTCATCAATACTTATGATGATTTATGTTTATACTATCTATTGAACTATTATGATTACGAAGAAATGCAATTTATATACATGGTTGGATTCTATTTACTATTGCACTTTTAATAGTAGGTTGTAACGACCCGACCCACATGACACAACATGTTTTAAAGTCATGTGGGTCTTGGGCCAAAAGCGGACAATATTGTGTCATGTGGATCGAGTCGTTACAAAATTGATATCAGAGCATTTGGTTAACCTAGGTTGGGGTAGAGTCTAGGTGATCCTCGTAATGTGAATTTGGGTGAGTATGAGTATAAAATCCTTGAGATAAAGTGACAAGGGTGAACTATGTGCCTTTAGTATCATTTCATTTCATCGTTAAATCTAATGATAAGGTTCCTTTGACTTGTGTTTGCGGGAATAATCATATATTGTTTTAATGTCAATATTTTGGTGACTTTATTCAGTCTAGTTTTCCTTTAAGTGGTTTTGCTATCATGAGTGTTCACTTAGCCCTTTGAACGAATCTCGGGACGAGATTTATTTTGAGTTGTATGTATTGTAACACCCTGTGTGGGCGAGCTCTAAGGTTGACAGCTCCATGTGTAGGCGGGCTCAGAAGACTGGCAGGCTACTAGGGGTTATAGTCCCACATCGCCTGGGTGAGGGAATGAGATGTGCTATATAAGTGCGAGTTTCAATCCTCATGACACAACACGTTTTAAAGTCGTGCAAGTCTTGGGCCCAAAGCGGATAGTATTGTGTCATGTGGATCGGGTCGTTGCACAAGGTAGAACATTGCAAATGATACCAACATACAATAGCTAAAAACAAATGGGCAAAAAAAATGTAAAGCTAGCTACGGTAGCATTTTAAAAGTGTCATGAGTAATTAATTTAATAACATTCTAAAAATATTGTAGAAAACTATGTAGCATCATTTTTTAAATGCTATGAAAGGATTTACAAAAGCGTTTTGAAACCACTATTACAAGTGCTCTCTTAATAGTTTTCCAAAAAGCTATCATAGAGCAAGACTTTTAATAGTGTCGGCTGACACAACATTTTCTATAACGCTAGCATATTCTATTATAGCGTTTTTGCATGCTGTAAATAAGGATTTGTAGTGTAGTGATTGCTCCGAGTGTTGTATGTGTACTAGCTTAAATGATTTTTATTGAATTTATTATTCTTTGTTTCAAAGTGTACCAATATGTGTTTTGATTTTCTATATTTGGCATGAGTCTATTTTTTTTTTTATTAATTTTCAATTTAAATAGAGGTTAACATAAATTTTCTCCCTTGTGGTCCAAATGGACGAAATAATAATATGACAATCCTCTATGGGAAAACCCCTCCACAAATGATATTTACAAGATAAAACCTCATCCATACTTGTTCTTCAAGGAGTATCGGTACTTATTTTGATATTTACGGATTTGGTTACTATCATGACTCCTTTTCTTTTCTTTTCTTTTCTTTTTAACCTATCTCATTCTGTGGATAGTCACCCATCTCTTAATTCACTCAATTGCTTCATATTTGAATTGTTACTTAGAGAGAACACTTGATATTTGTATTTATGTTTTACTTCACCCAACTTCCATCATGGTTTTCTTCTGTTTGTTTCCCCTGCATATGCAACCAAAATGCTACTATATTCTTTTTTAGGGATGGTAGTGGGGCGGATTTTCACGGATATCCGCCCCACCCAATCCGTATGAGGCGGATTTTGATATGGCTAAATGGATTTCGGGGCGGATACAGATATCCAAACAAAATCCGTCGAATATTCGGGGCGGATACGGATTTAGCCATATTCGCCCCACAGATATCCGTTTAGGTATTTATATTACAAAAGTACCCTTAACCTTTTAAAAGCAAAAAGAGCACCCTTATCCATCTCACCTCTCTCTCACTTCTTCTTCATTTTTTCTCAGAGAGAAAAAGACCTCTCTCGGCTCAGCCTTCGTCTCCTCATTTTTTTTTCATTTTTTCAAAGAGAAAAAGACCTCTCTTCATTTTTTCTCAAAGAAGAAGCCAAAGAGGTCTTTGCTTGGCCATCATCTCCTTCTCCTTCTCTTTTTTACTATCATCCATTTCTCCTCTAGCATAAAGAATGCAACGAAGAACCGCCATCTAGACCCGCTGGCCGCTGCATAGTGCGTACCTCCAGCAAGTCCAACTCATTTCATCGGTTCATCCTCTGCTCCGCCGCGTCGTTCCTTCTTCTTCTTAAAAAAATCGATCTCAAGAATTAGATAGATATCTGATATCTCAGATCAGGTTTTTTTTTTTTTCTTTTAGTTTTTCATATTTTTAATCAATCCCAGTATAACGCGGTTGATAGTGGTGTTTTAAGTCAAAAAATATGGGCGGGGCGGGATGATAGGATCCGATACCGGAAGCTAAGATAATCGATCTTTTGATTGGAGATCGAACCACCTATTGATCCGTTGATTGGAGATCAGCCACCAAGTTTAGAAAAGTTATTTGATTGATGAAACTTCTGATTACAATTGATAGACTTTATAGAGAATTCTACGTCCTAGATTCCTAACCAGACTCATCTTAATATCGAAGTTTAACTAAATTAGGACTCACCTACTGACTTACCTAGTTCAACTAAATTAGGACTCTCGCCTACTGACTTACCTAAACATGACTTCTTACTAAAATAGGACTTGTTACTAACATGGTAACCTATTGGAGCTGGGTTCCTAACATCCCGGACCCCTTGAAACACGGCTTGTCCTCAAGCCTGAAAACTAGTAACGACCTAGTTTCCTAACCAAACTCATCCAAAATAACGACGTTGTCTTTCGGAGAATCTCCGTCCAAGGCAGCGTCCAGGAAAAGTAATTGCGGTTTCTGACAGTGATGTCCTGGTTTAAAGGTTTCGTCGCAGTTGAAACATAAGCCTTTCTCGCGACGTTCTTTTTGTTCGGCCCAAGTTAGTCGCTTCATGCCAGAAGGCAAGGTGGGAGTTGGGGCAGGAGTCAGAAAATTAGGCGAAACAGAGGAATAAGCCGTAGTCGCAATGATAGCGTCCTCTTGGCATAACGCTAAATCAAAAGCTTGGGTCAAGCTCGCAGGTTTAAGCAAGCGCACACCCGACTGAATATCGGCACGTAAACCTGAAAGGAACATACTGACTTGATGAGGTTCGAGCAATCCAGGAACCAAGTTGATGAGATTCTCAAAGGCCGTAATATACTCACGAACCGTCCCTGTTTGAGTCAATTTCGAAAGAGAGCTGCATGGATCAATGTGTTTGCGGGAACCGAACCTGGAACAGATGGCCTTGGAAAATTGTTCCCAAGAAAGATCGCCGATGGATTGTCTAATCCATCGGTACCAAGCGACGGCGCCGCCTTTCAAGTGGATCGCAGCCAAGGTGACTTTCTGATTTACCGCAACCTGGTTAAGCTCAAAAAATTGTTCGGCTTGGAAAAGCCAACCTTCGGGATCACCGCCATCAAACCGAGGGAAGTCAATGCGAAGGGGTCGACCTTGTAAATTGCCGCCTAGCGGATTGTTGCGGTGAGTAGGTTCTGATTGTGAGGACCCAGTGGATTGAAGAGATTGAAGAGTTTGCAATATCTGGGCAATGGTCTGTGATTGAGTTTGGCGATCTTGGAGGAGGGTGTGGATATGTGAAGCCATTGTTCCCAATTGGGCGTTAATGGCAGCAACCTGTTCTTCGAGTTCTTTGACAGTCATGGTGTAGGTTTGGGTGGAAGAAAATGGATGCTCTGAATTGCGAGGTTTTTTTTTTTTTTTTTTTTTTGAATGAAGAACTGTGAGAGGGTGTTGATGAGGGTGAAGAACGAAATAACAAGAAAAAAAATTTGGTCAAAATCAAGGATGCTCTGATACCAGATGATAGGATCCGATACCGGAAGCTAAGATAATCGATCTTTTGATTGGAGATCGAACCACCTATTGATCCGTTGATTGGAGATCAGCCACCAAGTTTAGAAAAGTTATTTGATTGATGAAACTTCTGATTACAATTGATAGACTTTATAGAGAATTTTACGTCCTAGATTCCTAACCAGACTCATCTTAATATCGAAGTTTAACTAAATTAGGACTCACCTACTGACTTACCTAGTTCAACTAAATTAGGACTCTCGCCTACTGACTTACCTAAACATGACTTCTTACTAAAATAGGACTTGTTACTAACATGGTAACCTATTGGAGCTGGGTTCCTAACACGGGATTGAATAGATTTATTGAGTTAGGCGAGTTAGTTGGTGAGTGGGTGGGTCCTCAGTTGTTAAAAAACAAAACAAAGAAAGAAGACTGCAAATTTTGTTTGAATAACATAACATAATTGTCAAGATCGACAAATAGTTCTTCCTCCAACTTTAACGAAGATTCATCACGAAACTACAACTTGTTTGATTGCAACATTAAACCAAATAATAGAAGAATTATGAACCCAACACAATAACTCAGCAAAGAAACTAAAATATAGTATCTATACAAATTGTTTTAGTACTTGATCCATCTTCCATAACTAGCTAACTTTCTGAGCATCATCTTCATGACCCACTTTACTTAATGGCGATGACGTAGATTAGAGAGATGACTCTCGTTTGACTTTGGCACCTGTTCTACGTGAGAATTTGCAATTGGCGGCTTACTTGGCTCATTCCCCCTGGAAGGAGAAAAAATTGAATCCATTCTAAGGCTTCGAGAGTGTGAGAGTTCAAGAGCAGCCCGCTGGTCATAGAAGTCAAAGGTAGGTGGCTGAAACTCAGACCGGGTGCGGCGGTGAGAAGACCCTTCAACCGAAGCTGCAGTGTTCATCAGCTGATGGTAACTCCGGGTTGAGCCCTCGGAGAGGCTACGATAGGTCTTGTGATGGTTGTGGTGCTTGAGAGCCTGGAAGATGTAAGGAATCAGACCGTCCATGATGTTGCTTCTTCTTCTTTGTTAAGCTGAAAACCCAAGTTTGAAGAATGAAGATTGTTGCGTGTGTTTTGATTGAACTTGTATTTGATTTTATAGAGGGAGGAAATGGATGAACGAGAGGTGCGAGGAAGAAGCAATTGCACGCTTTTGAAGTCAAAATGAAAACCGAGGAAAGATATAAGAACATGTGAATACATACATGCACATCGAGTGTTGTTTTTGTGCTCTAGTTTGAATTGGTTTAGTGCATGGGGTAGTGGTTATTTGTTTCATTAAGGTGTTTAAAGCTTGGTGGAATATATTATGTCAGCTATGTTGTCATCATTCGAGGGGTTCTACTCCATTTCCGTTGCTTGATCATGTTATTATGTCTACGATCGCTAAAAACTCATCCCCAACCCCCCAAGTAATGAAAAAATTTTGGAATTGAGAAATTTTAGTTTTTGGTTCCAAATTGTTTCACTGACCATATTATTGATGTGATTAAATAGTACACAAACTATAGATTTGTCAAATTATTATAATCCACTTTCAAAAATTACATACAATAAAGTAAGCGAGTGATTGTAGCTCAATTGATCTGACACGGCGTCTCTACTCTAGTAATAGGTTGTGGATGTGGGTGCTAGTTTGAACATTTCTAACATTGCCAAAGGCATATCAGTTTTTTTTGGATCCAATACAAACTCTCCGAAGGAGAAGAAAAAGAATATGCATAGAATTTACTCAAAATGATTAATGAATTTTCGCTTGCATATAGCACATAATTAGCGACATTTTTCAAGCATGAATTATTAGTTGGTTGTTGCTAAATAACACCACCATTTCTACTGAAAGACACCACAATCTTACCTTATCTTTTCTCTTCACTGAAGCACCACCACCTCGGAGGAGGAAGCAGAAAGGTGGCGGGATGGTGATTGTGATTAAAGGAGAATAAGAAGGAAAAAATGGGAGGAGGAGGAGAGGCGGTGGTGGGGATTCATGGAGAAGAAGAAAAATAAAAGGTAATGGGGAAGAGGAGGAAAATAAGAAGAAAAAGATGAGAGGAGGAGAGGTGACGGAATGGTGGTGGTGATTGAAGGAGGAGGAGGCGGAGAAGAAAAAGAAGAATAAGAGGAGTATAGGTGAAGGTAGTGGGGATTGATGGAGAAGAAAAAGAAAAAAATGTGATGGGGAAGAGGAGGAGGAAAATAAGAAAAAAAAAATGAATAAGAAAGGAAGATGAGGAGAGGTTGGCAAGGTGATGATGGCGATTGATGGAAAAGAAGAAGAAGAAGAAGAAGAAAAACAAAAAGAAAACGAAGAAAAAAAAGAAAGGAGGAGAAGAGGTAGCGGTGGTGGGGATTTATGGAGAAGAAGAAGAAAAAGAAAAAGAAGAAGCGAGAAGGAAGAGAAGATGTGACGGGGTGGTGGTGGAAAGGGGAGGAAAAGAGGTGGTGGTGGTAAAGGGAATGAGGAATAGGATGATGAAATGAGAAGAGAGGTGGTAGGTTTTTTGTTTGTTTGTTTGTTTATATTGGTGGTGTTCTTCGGTAAATAGTAGTGTTCTTTAAAAAAATAGTGGTGTCTTTCGAAAAGTAGGACATTAGTGATGTCCTTAATAAAAAATGATGGTGTTATTTAGCAACAGTTTGTACATTGATCACACAGCCACAAAGCTGCAATGTAGCCTTCAAGCATAAAATAAATGAAAGGAAACCATTTAAAAATATATTAATTTAGAAACTCCCATGAAAATACAAATTTGAGTAAAAAGATTGGACAAACTTTTTCCATGGACCACCTTTAAAGTTTTCACCCTCGTGCTATGGAAACTTCGGAGCATTATTATAATACACTAGTTTTGGATCCCTTGCTCAACACCGACTTTTTTAAAAAAGTGTGTTTCTAACCTGTGATGCTACCAAAATCGATTGATTGATTTGGTTGTTTTGTGAAATTAATTTTGAACATATATACTGCAACAATGTTTGAAATTTTATTTCATTGAAATAATTTTAGGATGTATATCAGATTTAGTTGGGGATATTTGTATTTTTGGAATAGTTTTAAATGACTAAATGTCGCGAATATATTAGAAATATAGACTAACTTTTTACCAATTATCGAAAAAAAATTATTAAAAAAAATTCAAATTTAATCCAATTCAGAGTTTTTAAAAATTAAATTATGAAATAATTGATCAAACATTAACCTTGTGCAAGTGGCAGTAAAAATTAATGAAATGGTTTCTACTACTACCTAGATAATCAAAATCTCTTAAAATCAACCATAAGGAGAAAGGAAAAAAAATAAAAATTAGTTGATCACCCTCAAAGGTAAATACAGTATTAAAATATATAATTTTGAGAAACATAAACCATCACATCTCATTCAAAACCCAGTCCACAAAGCCAATGATCACCCCATTTAATAAAACTTATGCCCCAAAATTCGTCTTTAATTTCAAAAGTATTAATCCTTTCCATATTAAATATCCAAATAACCACCCTTAAAGGTTATGATCACATTATCAACAGAATCAACTTGCCCAAATCCACATTAGCAAAGTGGTATATAGCCTTAAGCTCACGATAATCATAGTCGATCGTTAACAAAAAATAATTAAAAATACATTAGGTTTTAAAACATTTTGATACCCCTTCCAAAGCTCTAGATCCATGAAATATCCAGAGCATAGTTTCTCAAAGATTTATTTTCCTTGATAAAGAATTATTTTCCTCAATATACTTCAATGTGGTATTTATATATTTGAAAAAGAAATAGATTTAGTTATATTAAAAAAAAAAAAAAAAAAAGGAATGCCTATGCTCAACACAAGCTCCATGTCTAGTCTCTCCATGATGGTGAGTGAACTTTGGGTTTATTTTTTGTTCAAATATTTTTCCCCTTTTTTCATGAATTGTAAAGGGTGCCCCTTTAGATTTTCACTTTTCTAATCAATTTAGGAATTTTAACGTGGAAGAATTCAGTTTTCACTAGCTTTCCCTTTCTCTCTCTTTTCTCCTTTTTTTCTCTCAACCCCTCTCTCCCCTTTTCTCGCGATTTTTCATAAGACTTTTTTTTCCACTACCCATGGAATTAAATTTCGAGGAAAGGCCTTGAAATCGAATTCACGGAAACAATTTCAATTTTCATGTTTATTTTCTGTTCAATCATGGAGACCCTCAATTCAATATTGGCGTCAGAGAAAAATTTGTAAAATCTTTTCTTTATTTAACGGGAAAGAAAATCTCTCCATAATGGTGAGAGATGTTTGGGGTATTTTTTTTTCTTTAGAAAATGACTTTTAAGGCCTAATTTTTCACTAAATAGACTATTTAGATATCGTAGTTGATGTAATGGCTAATTTGTGCATACTTTTATGACTGACAAGAACTATTTTATTAACTCAGGTTAACTCATAAAGTTATAGAACATATTTACCCTTCCTAAACAAATAAAAAAAACCTAATTTATACTTTTATGACCAACAAAGACTTTCTTTTATTAATAATTCTATTTCTTTGTTATTATTTTTTTTTAACCCTTAACCCCTCCCACCCCACGCCGATGTAGGTATCGATGTTAATTATTCAAATAATAAACAACAAATTATAAGTTTTTTAAGTTTTCATTGAATGACAAGTTAATCAAATTATTATGTTAAGGTTTGGTAAACTTTTCCTAATGTAGTTAATGATGATTATAAATTTGGTTGTAATTAATTGATAAAATCAATTTGATTAACTTGTCATAAATTTTTACATTCTAATGGAATTATAATCAAGGATTGTGATTTCGTTTTTTGAGTTAATTTCGGTATCCTGATTTTAAGAAATATTTTGAGAAATATTTCTGTGTAAAGAAAAACGTAAAAAAATTTCAAGGATAAATCAAATATATATAATTAATTTCGAGGGTATATTGAATATGTTAAAAATAAGATGCAAGTAAATAATTGTATTGAACATATTAAATGAAAACAAAATACCTATAATTAGAAAAATAACGTTAGTTTTAAAAATCAATGTATAAGTTGAGGAAATATTAATTAGGAAACTCTGGGGTGGTTTAAAAAATCAATAAATAATTAGAAAAAAAACTCAAATTTTAAGAAGAAAATCCCGAAATGTTTCGAAAAAGTTCTTGAAAAATGTAATTTTTAGTAGTTGTCTTTTGTACTTTTACGAAAAAAGAAATTTATGAAAAACCCCGAAATATATGAAAACAATCCTTGAAATTTTTCGAATAAATGTAATTTTTCTTTCGTCTTTTTCCTTTTTGTATTTTAAAAAAATGAAAATTTTGACAAAATTTCGTGTAATTTTGCGAAATCACAATCCTTGTTGTTGCCACATTTACAACTTCTCTATTGATTTTTTATTTTTTTTTAGCATCAATGGTCCTAAGTATTGAAGGAAGAAAAGAAACTTGACACAAAGAATATTTAAAAAAAAATCATTAATAAAAGAGTTATTGTTGGTTATAAAAGTATAAAATTATGTTTTCTATATTTTTGAGATGGATAAATATGTCAGATAATTTTATAAGTTAACATGGGTTAATGAAATAGTCTTTGTTGGTAATAAAAGTATAAAGTAGGTACAAATTAGCCATTACATCAACTATAGTATATAAATTGTCTATTTTGTGAAAAAATAGGTCCTAAAAGTCATTTTCCGTTTGTTTTCCCCCTTTTTCATGAATTTTAATGGGTGCATTACTGTAGGCTAAGAGAGTGGCACATGTTATATGATGTACTCCCCTTATATATATATATATATAAGAAATTCAACCCGAATATGAATTTTGGATTTTGCTTTCCTCTACTTGCATAGTGAATTCTTAGGGTGTGTTTGGTTGCATGGAATCATATGCCATGGGAATCCATGAAGGGACCCCTACATTTTAGGCTTAATTGATATATCACTCCACATCTACCATTGAGGGTCACGGGTCCACATGTGGAAAAAAGCGAAACGGTTTCGGTCCCAAGTGGGGATTAGAAACTAACTGAAGGGATATGGCAAAAGGGAAGAGGGTAATCCACTCCGTGGGGATCAGAATGCGATCGAGCTTAGCTTTGATGCCATTTTGATCTTTTCTTTTGTTGTTCCAATTGAATTTCAACCCATTAAGCGGAAAGTCGAGCAATTCATGCAATTGAATGAAGTCCCGTAACAATTTCATTTGAGCTGGGGTTGATTTGCGACCTCCCATTTTGTCCTCAAGATTGAGGATTACATTAAGATCGCCCATGATAATAGTGGGATTGTGGTGTGAATCAAGTGTTTGAGACAATAGGTTCCAGAAAAGGGGGCGTAAAGCTGAGTTTGGTTCACCATATGCATAAATAATAGACCAAGCAGTAGAAGAGTAGTAGTTATCAATAGTGCAGGAAATAAAGTTTTTACTTGAAGAATTAATAACAAGAGAAATACCTTCTTTCCATAATAAAGCTAATCTTCCTGAAAGTCCCTGTGCAGGTACTGTGATACGGTGTTTGAATCCAAGTCGACGGTGAAGAAAATCCATTCAGGTAGAAGTAGCTTTAGTCTCAGAAATAAAAAGTATCTTGGCTTTGTATTTACGAGATAGGGCCTTCAGGTTTTGGATTGCACCCGGAGACCTTATACCCCTAGCGTTCCAGGCAATAATCATGATCCTGGTGGCGACCGTTTTTCGGAGGTCGCCGCTTCCGCAGGTGGTGCTCAAGGGGCGGTGGATGAGTGAGTCGAGAAGTCTAATGTGGCTATAGTTCGAGCTGGGGCCAATGACTATACTGTGGTCCTACTATGACCACGTAGAATGGGCATTCTTGGAGAAGGAATAGGAGATGAGTCATCTTCTGAATTTTTATTCAACACTGGAGTACGAAGGACCACCTCGGAGTTGTGGCGCTTAGCTTCTGGCAAGGAGTTCACTGTCTGAATATCAACCCATTTTCGTTTCCCTTTTTTTCTTGACCAACTTGGTTGTTTAACTGAGCTGTAGCATTTTGTTTAGCCTTGCCTTTGTGTTGCTTTTCATGGGACAAATTCAAATTCGCACATGTGCGCATGGCCCAATTGGCATTTTCTTTATCTTTTACAAGCTTCATTTGTTTTTCATTAAATCTAGCTTCCTCTGGAGTTTTGTGTAAAACTGGTGGCCCAAACTGAAGATCTTGCAAGGTCATGATTCCTCGATAAGCAGGGAAGGGAATCGTATGGAGCATACCCGAGGTCAAGTCAGCCGTCGTTGTCTTTGGATGGAGAAAATGCGCCTCGCTAGTGAAAGTCTCTAGTAAATCTGGTAGAGTGGGCGAAAGGCACTGCTCTAGTGGACATGAAGTCGGTGGAAGACCGATTAGTTGGGATCCATATTGATTTAGAGACTTTTTTGGTAACGGCTCAAGATTTAAGTCTGGATGATGCATCAGAAGGGGTGTCATCGTCGGAGCAGCAAATGGTAGCCTATCGTATGTGTAAGGAGCATTAAGATCGGTGGGCTGCATTGAATGTTCAATACCGTGATCTGTCGGTTCGGAGAGATAGTCTTGGAGCTGAGGTGGCTGCTGGGATGCATTTGGGGTGTCTGTCAGGTCGCGATATGTTTGGGTTTGCTCCTTGATATTTTTCATGTAACTTATTCCTGACTGTTTCTGCAAAGATAGCAGGTATACCTGAAAGAAACTTTCGTTTCCAAAAAGGATTACTTGCTTCAGATTGCTGCATAACTTTTTTAAGGAAAATGTCCTTGTACCATCTAAAATGGCTAAGAGTAGGACATTTGTGAACCATAAGTAAATCTTTAGATTTACCTTGATATTCACTAGGATTTCCAATAAAATGTTTAAGTATGCAAGTAATCAAAGTAATTACAACATCAGGAATAAATTGTCCTTGGTAAGTTTTCATTGGCTGTCCATCATGGCCAATTTTAACTGCTTGTAATATAGTATGTTTTTCTTGTAGAGTGAGATAATTATCCCACCATCCTTTGATTAATCCACTGAAACCAGCGATGATAATTTGAGCAATGGACTTATCATCCTTGTTTTCACTGCGATGAGTGGAAGCAAGCATAACCATTTCTTGGGTTACTTCAATAAGACCGTCTTCAGATAATCCGTCTATATTCCAAATATAGAGATTACCCGTAGTAAAAGAACCAAATGTTTGCAGTGACCTTTCTTCGTACTGCATATCTGGTAAGGATGGTCTTAGATAAAAATTTCTTGTTTTAGGAAGTGGATTGCCATAAGACTTTGCTGTTTTAGCATGCTTAATGGGATTGACCTGATAGTTGATAAAATTGAGGTTATCAAGTTCGGCCATAGGATCAAAATCAACACTAATGTCAGATTCAACACTCATATCAGGATTTGACAGAGTTTGAATTCTGAGTTTAGTACCAAGTTGTAATGCCTCAAGTTTAGCATCAATTTCCTTGATAATTTGACTTGGAGTTGTGAAAACATTTTGAGAAACTGTTGTTGGTTGAAAGAAAGTTTGTTTATGAGTTTCTGCAATATGTTTTTCTTGGATTTTCTTGTCTTTAAGAGCATTTTGTAAAAGTTGATCTTGTACTAATTTATCGCCAAGTTCATGGAGAAGAATATTAGTATAATTATTCTGCTGAATAATTTTGCTTAATCCTTTTGATTGATTCTCAGAATTGGAATCTTTCAAGGGAGAAGCAACAAGATCTTGTCCCATTGTATTCAATGTGAATTCACTTAATGGAGGCAGAATTGAATTAATATTTTGATTCTCAGTAGAGGTTCATATTTTAGAAGAAACATTCAGGACATGAATATGTGGGAGATGAACATTAAAATACCAGTCTAAGAAAGGTAAATTCTCTTTCATTTCTTCACAGCATTCATAAAATTTCTTACCTAAATCTGTTCTCTGAGATTCATTGGTTTGAGCATAGAACGTTTGACGTCTTTGCTTATTAGATTCTGACATGAATTCAGTTTGAATCAATTGTTTGTTAAGATTGAAGGGTTTAGACAGGCAACATAAAGAAGGTGGAAAGTTCATTTCCGATTGAGTAGGAGATTTATGTTCTTGTTCAATCTCTTGTTCAGGAGGATTGTAAATTGGTTGAGGGATTTGCGGATATTGGGGGTTTGGTCTAATATTCGCAAGATCAAGGTGAGGTAGAGCATCAGGTGTAGTTGCTCTAGTGATGTGAGTAGGAGCAGTTCTGAAGGATGCTTCAGATCTATGTCCTGATTGAAAATCTGAAGGGTTAAGTCGTGTGACTCTTGCTTCAGAGAAACGAAGTTCGACTGATCCATCAGGAAAAGTTAACATATGATCGAGCTGACTAGAAGGAGGTTTTCTAGGAATAGCTGCTTCTTGAATCTTTCAGGATTCTGGAAGGGTTACCTGATTCCAATGAATTGTCTTTGGAACAATAACATTGGTTTTCTCCTTATTAGCTTGAAAAAGGATTGTGTATCCTTTATCAGACTCTTGTAAAGCTTTTGGGCTCAACTGAGTCTTCATAGCTTTAAAGGTGATTTTGTAAATGAGAGCTAAGGGTTCAGAACCTTCGATCATATCAAAACCAGAGGTCTGAATATTGAGGGTTAGTGTTTCAAGGATGTTTGGATCCTTGAGAGACACTGAGAAAATGGGGTAGCAGTTGAAATAAACTGGACCCGATGACAGAGTTGATTCTGCTATTCCAAGCAGAAAGTCGTGAAACCTATTGTGTCTACAATCGCGGAGTGCAATTAAGGCACAGGTATCTAACCCTGTTCTTGTAAGGGGTTTGAGTCCGATCTGGATCAACCCAATATGGATGTATTTGTAATCTTGGCTAAGTAAATAGTCAAGTGTTTGAGCTGAAAACAAATGCTTTGAAGCTAAAGATCCATTGAGAGGCACAGTCTGTTCGACTATGTCAATTAAATCTTCAGTTTTTTTAGAGAAAAAGGATTGAGATACTTCGTAAATCTTCTTGTAAGGGACTGCTGGTATAGACCAGTTTTGTAAATCTTTTTCAACTTCTGGAATTCTACATTCCATCTTGTTTTGTAAATTTGGATTGCTTGTCCTAGAACTAGAAGAACGGGAAAGTCTTGAAAACAAAGACATTTTTTCTGTTTCTTGGGGTTGTAATGGGAACACTATGCCTGGACCACCTACAGCTGGAACACCGGTATGGGACCACCTCACCCTCTCAACCTGCGCTCAACATGGCGACTTGCTTAGGGTTCAAAACGGCTGACCAACATACTTTGACTGGCTTACCAACGCTATCAACGGCTGACCAACGACACCTAGGACTCACCAACTATTCCCCCCGGAAAAAGATGAATGGCTCTGATACCAATTCTGTCATTTTCAAGAGTGAGTGAGGTGTAGTGATTGGCAAGAGTTTGTTGGGGAATGTTTGAGTGTGAATCAGTTATGAGAAAAACAAGGTTGGTGGTTTGGGAGTTAATGATTGGTGAGGGGCTTAATTGTACGAGTGAAAATGTGTTAGCATTGGGATGATTTTGAGTAGATGGAATTAAAGTCAAGGTTGTTTGTCGATGGGTGGGCGCATTAAAGTCAAGTATTGAATTGTGTTGGTGAGTTCCTTCATTGTGTTGACTAGGTGGGTGAGCAAGGATAGGCTCAGTTTGAGTCATTGAGTTATGGTGAGTGGGCTCAATCTGGACTGGGTTAATGTGAGTGAACTCAGCTGAGTCAGAGCCGAATTTAGCAGTGCCCCGATCTGGAAATGACTCGAGGTTGGGTAGACCATGAGTCAATTCAGCTCGGCGTGAGCTATCTGCAAATGGGGCGAGTGGACTTGTTGAGTGACTGCCTGTTGTAAAGAGACTGGCCTGCATTTTGCTGGCAGGTCGGTGAGAGCTATACTCCGGTTGTCGCTTGTTGAGTTATCTCCGAGAGTTGCCATGTCCCTGACTACACTGAATATTATCTTGGGAGTCATAGTTCACTGTGATCCTTGAGCTAATATTAAAGGGCAAAGCATGATTAAGCTGCATTGCTTTGAAAGGTGATGGAGGAAGAGAATTCCAAAGTTGCACATATTTTGGACATGATTGGCCAGAATCGGCCACAACAAAAACAAAATGCCGACATGTTTTCGTATACAAAATGAAGCCCGAACTGTCTGCCAATCATATTTCCAAATTCAGTGTACATGGTACTTGGTAAGGGTTCGGAAATATCTATCCATAATTTGAACTGGATATATGGAATGGTCACATCACTACACCACAAGTCCACTTTTATAGCATTTAATTATAGCGTTTTTTACACATTTGCTATGAAAAGTAAAGTTGCATTACTATTGAGTTTAAAAACCCTATCGCTATGGCGGGATTATAAAACGCTGAGCGCTCAGCCAAATATTTGAGGTAGCGCCATTTTTCTTCTCTCCCTCAAACTTAAATTTTGACAAAAATTTCAAGTTTAACATCGAAATCTCTTCTTTCATTTCGATTTCGATTCCCCTCTCAACACACCCAAATCCCATCTTTCATCTCTCTCTTCGTTTCATTTCTTCAATGGCGACTGAACAAGTTAGAACAAAGCAAGAGATAACTTCCCTCTTGTTTCCTCTCCCTCTGCTCACTATCTAATTGGAGAAGGAGAGGACAATAGGTTGAGAAATTGCTAGGTTTAGGTTAGCAACAGTGAAATTTGGGGCTCCAATTTGGTCAAGTGACATGTAGAAGAGAAACAATAATCCCTGCTGCACCCGAAGCACTCCTAGAAACAGAAGAAGCAGCAGCAGAGAAGGTCTCTGAAGTTCCCCAGTCCATTGAAGAAGAAACAGTGGTTTCCATTCTACCCTTCAATTCTATTCTGTCTTGAATTATGTTTTTATATTTACTTTATAGTTGATTCCACATGTTCTTGCATTTCGTTAAATGCATCATCTTAAATTCTGTCTCAGTTTTCATTGTGAATAACTTCGTCTCCCATTCAAGCAACATATGATTAGCCAATTTGGTGTTTGAAGCAAAATAATGTTTTTTTTTTTGTCACATTTCCTCCAATTGGTATCATAAATTCTGTCACATTTTTTCATTATTATTTGATTTTCTAAGACCACATTAAGCCCAAAGAGGTTTAAATCAACATTTCGTAGTTTTCCCTAATTTGGCTCCTTGGGTATTGAAAATATAGTTTCGATTACATTTAATCCATTGGGTATCTGCTTCATTTTATGTTCTATATATTGTTGAAATTTTGTTATCATTTTTATTGAATGCAGAAGCTTCAAGTAGTGATGAAGCCTCCTTGGATGGAGAAGAACATCGGTCTTGCACTTGACAAGATTATACCGGGTCATGGATAGAGACCTTCTCGTCGCCTTTTCTGAGTTTCGTCATTGGAAGCCTACTCAATACTAGCTATTAACTTCATCTTCATATATGATGGTACTGATTTGATTTCTCTAATAACTATAGGTTTCTAGAAAAATTACCTATAATGGGCATGAAATGCATGAATTTGTTCCGAGGAAAACTTCTGCTTATATTAGTCAGAATGATCTCCACATTGGAGAAATGACAGTGAGGGAAACCTTGGCTTTCTCTGCTAGATGTCAAGGTGTCGGGACTCAATATGGTAAGTCAAGAATGATCTATACATGTTGGATTACCTGTATTAAAGCCATTCCATTCCATTCTCATTCGAATTTCTTACTATATAAAGTATCACTGTCTATGTTTGTCTGTGTCTGTCTGTGTGTGGCTCTTCCTTAGAACACCAATCATTTCAAGTTTGATAGTTGTCGTATATTATCTAAGCATATTAAAAACAGAACAATGTACTATGTGTTTCCCAAAGAAAAAGACAGTGAAATGTTTTGAGTGTCAAAACCCAACAAAGTATGTCCACGGATGGTTATCGGTAACAAAATACAACTAAATCAACAGTGTGAATTACAAAAACCTTCTTTTCAGCATTAACTACTTTTATTAATTTTATTTTTTATGATGATATCTCTCATCAAGTTGTAGATGTCAGTGTAGATGAGACAGGCACAAGGTGAGATGAGACAAAGCAGCGTGTTTCATCTTGAAGGCACATTTTCTAACCTTTTTCTTTTGGTAAAAATGTAAATTGTAGTTATCTATTACTTTCGTTCATTTGTTGTATTTTTCCCTAGTACATTCGTAAGTTTAGACTCTTGAGTAAATGCGTTCAAATTTCAAAATCTCTACTTCTCAAGTACTCACGCTTCAAATGGAAAGTGCATTTCTTTCTGTTCCTGTTGTTTTCACTCTTTCCCTCCTTAGTCTTCTTTTTTTGTGCATCTTAGTCTCTCCATGTTCAAATGTTATGAAACTTGCAAGTGTTTTCATGTTTCTTAGATACTAGAGAATCAGCTCTGCCACTTTCTCTGATTAATAAATAGCAGTTACTTATTATGTAAGCTTATATGTTTAATGAAATATCCATTTCTTCCAAAAATGACATATCTAGAAAGAATTATCGATTTTGAATGAATGAAGTTGCATTTATTTCCCAGATGCTTATTTTGAATAAAGATATGACTTTTCTTTTGCTTTTGTGCCGCTTGTTCTGGGTTTTGTTGTGATATGCCTTTTCTCATTCAGGAAGTTACATCTTCTGCTTGCATGGTAGATAATACATGTATGATATTTTTTCTCAAATTAAAATTTTCATTCAATTGTAGTTCATTTTTTCTATGTGCTGAATATTGATAACTCATTTTGTGTACTATATACAGTCATAGAATGAAATTGCCTTGTGTAAGGACTCATTTTTGCATATAGACTTGTTTATGTATATGAAACCCTTTCCATTTGTCTGGATACTTTTGGATTAGTACTGTGTTCAGTTTGAGCTGTCATGCTCAGATGTCTTACATTCATAAGTTGTCATGTAATTTCATGCAAAGCAGCCCAATATTGGATACTGAAGTTAAATATGAATAGTTTGTTATTTTACATGGAAATTATGTGGGGTGTCTGGTCAATGAATTTTTATTAACCTAAAATAGTTGCAACTTACAAAATGGAGTGTCCCTGTTACTCGAACATTTTGCTCTATTTCAATGCATGTGCCTTGTTTTCACATTTTTTGCTCTATTTCAAATGCTCTGAGCTGTCAGAAATTGTAGGTCATGTTGTCGAGTTCAAGTACATACTGTTCCAAGATCTTTGTGTCTTAACTTCACCTAGCTTTTGAGTGTCTCATTAGGCATCTTTTTCAAGCAGTGCTGATCAGTATGGAAGCTGGTTCATTCAGCAAAAACTTGAGACAGCCACATCGGAAGAGAAAATCATGGTTTTCCAAGAGATCACGCCTGATGCTTTTATATTGATGACCGATGTCTTTGGAAATTATGTAATCTAGAAGGTATTTGTACTTTAATAATCCATCAGTTTTGAAACTGATTTTATGTTCATTCTGCTTGTTTACGCATGGCATAACAATTGGAGTTCTCCTTCAGTGTTTTGAGCATGGAACCGTGTCGCAGAGAAGGGAATTAGCAGACCAACTGAATGGGCATGTATTGGCGCTACTTCCATCAAAAGATGACATGGCTACTCAAGAATATGCACTACCTTACAGCAAAGCTGATGCAAATTCAAAGGTCAGTCCTGTTTTCTGTGAACCCTATGCTCCAAACATGTTTTATTTTTATATAGCAAAATATTCCCATCAAAACTTCTAAACCAGATTGCTAGTTCCATCTCAAAGTTTGAATTCATTGTTAATTTGGGTTTTTTTTTTCTTCCTTCATTGGATGTTTACTCTACTTTTTTATGGCAAGTGGCAGCGTGTGCAGGGCAGGGCTCACCCTGCTCAGTGGTGTGGAGATGGTGTAGTGAACATGTTTGCATTCTGTAGTTTGTGCCTGGAACAACTTTCAAGTCCTGTGGTTATAGAGGTTCTACATGCAGTTCTTGGGGGTATTATAAGGGATTGATGCAGCAATGTGAGTTTTTGTGTGAGAGGTGAGCCGATGACTCTGCCGTTACGTGCTGCATGTTGCTGCAGTGAGGTTCTTTGCAAATTATAGTAGGGGAACATAGTATTGTTTATGCTCTGTTTTTGTGGATGTTGTAACATGGACTGATGTTTGGTTCATGCAGCTATTTGGCATGATAATCTTGATACTTGGAGCAACTTTTATACTATTTCTTGGAGCATCTTCATTGTTAGTCTATCATTGGTAAGAATTTATTGATTAGCTGGTTTTAGGAATATTTTAGATGTGGTCTACTTGTCAATGAGATGGAATATTTGCATACTCTGCCCCAAAGAATGCTCTGCCCCATGCTCTCAAAGTGACAATGATTCCTTTAGGGAGGGAATTTTTTTTTTTTTTTTTTTTACCATTCTGTATGGAGTGTACGTTGTGAGGGGCATTGATTTCTTTTTTCTCCCTGTTACTGTTGTATTTTAGAAGCTATGACATTATAAAGTTGTGGCTTTTAGCATATGTACAAAAACAAGAATGATCTCTTTTGGAGTTCCATTTAATGATGCTTACCATTTGTTTATTGATGTTTTCTTTACATGTAAATGTTTATGGAAAATGATTTATAACCTAGTAAAACTTTGGAATTTTTTGTGCTTAAAATAGTTTGCTATGTTTCAGAATGTTGGGTTGATATTACTGTTCATCTTTTAGTGGAAGGGATCAGGTACTACCAAGTCAAGAAGAAGCTGAGAGACTTTATCATGTTTTGCCAACTTGTCAAATCTGCAACTTCAGAGATAGTGGTCACTCTCTTTTCCTGGTATGCAGAATTTTTGTTTCTTGCAGTTTCAGCTGTAGTATGCTTCTGTGTTTTGGTTCTACATGCTCATGAAAAAAAAACCTAGTAAGAATTTTCTTCCTAAACTAGCATTCATAAAGTTTCCATATTTGGTTGATAGTTTTTTGACACTAACTATATTTAAATGCATCAAGCAGGTTACATGTATTTCCTCATCTTATTTTCTTCTTTTTCTTGTTAAACATTTGTACTTTCATATTGAACTTGGTAAATCACTGCTTGAGTCATCTTATTAACCTCCAAAGTTTGAATTTTCTTCATAAATAGATGGGGATTTGATTAAAATTTTGGTCATAGATTCATGGCTCTCTTAAAAACATTGTTCAATAGGGTAAACTAGTTGCGTCGGTTTATTCGGAACAAAAAAATATTCGGTTTATTCGGAACAAGGTTGCGTCGTTGCTCAGTTTTTATCCTAAATGATGCACTTTTTTTTTAATGCTAAACTGCATTTAAAGCTATTTTCTTTATATTTCACTTGATTCTGATTGGGTTATGCAGCAGCAATCTGCAGTTTACTGCCTCACTCGAGCTGGCGTCCTTACTGTTTCCAACGAATTTGAGAGGAGTGATGGACATGAAGCGACTTTTTTTCTCCCCGAGCTCAACAAGTTGTCAACTGAGACCAAATATAGCAAACTCACCATCTTATTGCTTAGCTGTGGTATGAATTATTACTATGAGATCATTACGAGGTTCACTTTTGGTCTTTGCTGAACCTGGACACCTGATTTTCATGCAGGGGGGAGAATTTTTTTTTTGGTCTTTGCTGAACCTGCCATATCTACTGTTGATGACCTGAACTATCCAGAAAAAACAGATACATACTACATTGTAAACGTCCCATACATATTTTCATCATGTTGGAAGGTTAGCACTGCTATTCTTGAAATTTAATTAGTTTCCTAGTATCATTGTTTGAGTTTCTGGACACTTTTAGAACATCCATATTTTCATCAATTAGTTTGTTGTTAATTTCTTGTCTTCACTTAACATTTTACCTAATAAATCAGGCATACATCTAAATAGCAATGGACAAATTGGAGCTGAATTTTTGTTGAAGAATGACAAGGTTATAAAGGAGAGCTTGAAGTCTAAAACAGAAGACTCAATTATGGAGAAGTATGGTAATGCAACTCCTGATGAAGAACTTCTAAGAGAGCTTCTTCTAGGACAGGTAAGGCGGTTGCCAATCTAATAGGGCTTATTGGTAGAAGTATTTCTCCAAATTTCATATGCTTCCGTTTTCATATTTTAAGACAAATGTTTTTGTTGGTATTTGCAGGTGAGTGCATTATTGCCCAGAAAGAAGTATGAAGAAGATGTTTACATTAATAACCACACAACTATTTGGGGTTCATGGTGGAAAGATAATCAGTGGGTTACAAGTTCTGCAAGCAAACAATTAGGAATAGCTACTGTACAGGTGCAGCTGGAATTGGGGTTACAAGTGCTGCAAGCAAACAACTGTTTTTGTTGTTAGTGATCCTATTTGGATTCTATAATGTCAATGTCCACCAATAGTACAATATATATGATGATTCGAATGTTTATAATTTTGAGTTGATAGCAAAAAAATTATAATTTTGTTGTTAGTGATCCTATTTGGATTCTATAATGCGAATGTTTATACTTTTGAGTTGAAAATAATTAACAGTTGATAGAAAAGAAAAAAAAAAAAAAAAAAATTTGCTATGTATACTTACCATAGCGTTTATGGTAGACTCTACTATAGCATTTTAGAAACGCTATAAAAGGATCTACCATAGCGTTTTAAAAACGCTATAAAAGGATCTACCATAGCGTTTTTAAAACGCTATAAAAGCCAAACTTTCTATAGCGGTTTAAAACCGCTATAATAGACCCAGGGTCTATTATAGCGTCGGCAGACATAGCGTTTACTAAAACGCTATGGTATCCTACCATAGCGTTTTTGAACCGCTATTAAAGGGCTTTTTTTTTGTAGTGCATCCTCCACCGATGGCATATCCACTTGCATGAATTCCCCGAAGCTATCCGCCAACAATTTGACATCAGTAAGAGAGATTTTGCGACTCGAAAACTCATGGAACTGAACCCACATTGGGATCTTGTTGAAATCGATTTTCAGATAATTTCTTTGCCAGTCTTTGATCGAAATGAGTTTGCAGAACATGGACCAGTGGGCTATTGTGAGTGGCTCTATATTTATCCTCTGTGGTTTGAAGTTGGAGGAGGCAATAAGTGTTTCGAGTGTCTCTGTATTGATCAAGTTTTTGAATATGGAAATCTTGAGAAAAATTCCATATAGAGGACATTTTAGTGGCAATCATCTCATGGCGGAATCTAGGAAAATGGTGGTATTTCGCGATTGCTCGCATCTCACGGCTATCATCATCTTGCTCATAATTAGCAACAAAGGCGGGGGAGGGGATGGAGATATGGATGGACAGTTGTTGTTTTAAGTTGTTGTTCGGGCATGGATGAAGAAAATCCAGGGGCAGACGAGGAGTTAGGAGAAGGTGGAATGAGATTTTGCATGGTTGTGGGAGTGGCTAGTGGGTCCGTGTGAGGGTGAAGAGTGTTTAGAGTTGCAAAGAGAGTTGAAGTGTAGTGGGTTGCATGGATGGAGTAGAAATATTGAGAGTAGGGGGTTTGAGGGGTTTAGGAGGTAAGTTATGAAAAGTTTGTAAGGGATTGAATGTGATGTGACGACATATAGGTGGATTTGAGGGATCTCTGGAAATTGGGTCTACGGGAGTTGTTGATAGAGTTAGATTTGGTGAGCGTGGTGGCGATAAGTTGAGAAATGGATCGTGCTAACGCCGAAGACTTGCAAAAAAGCACAGAAAAACGAACTACACACAAACTTGTTAAGGAAAAAAACAGGGGACGTCAAATCTGGATTGAAAGAGATGATGAGATCAAAAAAAAAAAAAAAAAAACTTGGGGATCAATGGGTGAGGTAATAAGGAAGAAACAAAAAAGGTTGAAGAATCTAAAATAACATTAGCAAATGAGTAAGAAAAATAGGGATCTGAGTTTGGTATCAAATGAAGCTCAGACAATTCCCTATTGGTGGGTAGTAGTGAGTTTTTTTTATCATTCCCTGGCTCTTCTTCATTAAGCGCATCTTCAACTCATTTTCTTTGTCTATGTCATACTGGAAGTTGGGTTCAAGTTTCGTTTCTGTACGTCTCCTCTACTACTTCCTAATCCCAACATAAGCCATTAGAATAGAATGCTAAACTTGTGGATGCTATATATTGTTAAATTTCATAAATGAGATTGGAATGTTGGTTTTCAAACTCGCTGTTGTTTTCCTTTCCTACCTTGTAACAGCTAACAACTAACAACACATAAAATCTTTTTTCCAAGCAATAATTCTAGCTGGCCTGGGAGGTGCGCCTGGGTGGCTGCCTGGACGCTCCCTGGCACGCGTTCGGGACCCTCCCAGGCACGTGCATGATGAAAGGCGGGATTACATTGTGCCAAAATTTTTCCCCAAATTTTCGAGGGAACCCTAACTCTTTCAAAACCAAAATTGAAACCGAAAATTTGGGGAAAACATTAGAAGAATCGACAACATTTTGAGAGAGAAGAAGAATCGATCGAGAGAGTAGAAGAAGAAGAAGAAGAAGAGGAAGAAGAAGAAGAAGAAGAACTTGTTGAATCTTCTCGAATCAGCGACCCATCTCACTTAGAAACCATAGAAGGTAAGTGCCAAACTTGATTCTAGCTTGATTTCTTCTTGTGGGGTTCTAGATCTAGGGTTCCTGACAAATTTTTTTTTCTTTTTTTCTTTTTTTGTATGTGAGTTATAAGAGCATTGGCTTATAGATCTAGGGTTTGAAATAATGAGGGCATATAATGTTCATCAATTTAATAATTTAACCAAACCAATTAACAAAGAAAAACTAATGATTCCAAGTAGGTACACAGCCAAACATTGTGTTATTGTGTTCACTAACTATTCATGCTCACAAACATTGTGTTATTGTGTTATTGAGGGCATGGTTTCAGATGCATTGGCTGTAGTTTTTATTTATTGTTCTTATTTACATTTATTAGAATCACTTTCTAGGCATGACTTTCAGTTCTTCAACACACAAAGACTGAATCAGATTTATGAGAAAGAAGTGTGCTATCTCATGGTTCGTGTTCATTTTAAATAAATTTTGTTCCCTTTTGGATTTGCTTATATGTTAATACGGTTAACTTATCTACCATTTATTTTCAGCAAACACATAAAAAGAATCAAATGCAGGACACCATTGAGGATGGGGATGAATCTGATTGTATTTACATGTTTAATTTTGAATCCTTGTTTCTTCTGTTACTACCTTGTAATGTTTCATTCTACACTACTAATACCTAACTATTAATTTTGCAGATGTAAAACATCCCTTGACAGCAGAAGAGCAGGATGAGAAAAAGAAGCTATTGGAAGAGGTGTGTGGATTTTTTGGTGGTTAAAGTGTGCGTCAGCTACAAATCATGTCCAAATCCTTAATTTTTTTTCTATGTTACAGGGGTTTTCAACATGGACTAAAAGAGATTTCAATGTACAATGAAGAGTGTGATCGTGGTTGGAACTGAAGATTCAGTATGGTCAGAATAAAGGAAAGCTGTACAATGAAGAGTGTGATCGTTTCATGGTTTGCTTCTGGAGATCTTTTTGGGTTACTTATTCAGTTACTTGTACAATAACTTGTGTCAGATGCCACTTCTAACCATTGTTATTGTTGTTTGCAAATTTTAAGTTATGCATGATGCATGAAGCAGGAGATTGATCTAAAAATATAAATACCCACACAATCTCATAGATTGAAAGTGTTTAACACCATCATTGGCAATGAGCCATTCAGTGGCCTCCATCCATACTGGCTTCACTGGTGTAACCTCAACCCTGACCCATGTTTCAAAGAATTGGCCATGCGATATGTCACGATTTTTATCAGATTTTTCCAGGAAGATATGAGTTATCAGGGATTTTTCTGAACAAGACAAATATGATTTGAAATGGCTTAGACAAATGATTATCAGGGATTTACCAACTGCAGTTACATTTTATTTATGAATTGAGATATTTCCTTTTGTTTAATACTTTGGAACTGTCCCCTTCACACTTTGTTTTATGCTTGTTTCCAGAACTCAACACCCTCAAAACGGGGTTCAACGAGAGGCCCTGCTGACAGTTTTCCTTCAACTTCAAAGAAGCGAAAGCAGTTGCTGATGGATGACTATCTAAGCTCTGTAAGTTCTTGGTTCTTTGCTTCCTCTTCTAGCCATGTTTGTGATTTGGAAATTTCACTTTCAAATTTCGTGAATTGTGTGGGGATATTTGTTAATCACAATGTAGTTAGTGTTGATGCTGATCTTATTTGTTGCTGCAGGGGAGGAAGAAGTAACATCTATGAAGCTGGTTAAGTCTGCATTTATACTTTTTGAGATGTGACAAGCTTTTAGCCCGCAATGATGGGACATGCAACCATTACTAGAGAGGCAATGAAGAAATGAAGCAATGAAGTGGAGCAGCAGCTGAAGAAAGTTGAAGCTGCTCAAAGGCGTAGAATGCAAGTGGAGAAAGCAGCTCGCGAGTCTGAGGTTTGTCCCTTTTATAACAGTCTGATGGTTTGTCCCTTTTAACTATGAAGGAGATTTTGGAATTCACAAAAGGTTTTTTTGTTCGAATAACTTGCCAATGCCATGGGATGAGCTTTTAAGTAGGTTTTTGTTTAATGGTTTTTTTGAAAGGAAAATTTTCATGGTTTATTAGTCTAGAGTTGCACATGCAACTCGATCCCTTTAGTACTGCAAATAGTTCTTAAACTCGTACTAATGGAGGTTGTTCATGTTTAATTGTTCTTTGGAAGATCGTTAGCATCATTTATAAGCTTAATCATATTAAGGTGGCAGAAATCTATAAATTCATATGCCTCTATCGAGTGTTAAGTAGATGTAGTTTTTTTTTAGTAATATAAGTTCAATGATTCATACTGAAATACTGGAAGCAAATAGTCTTCCCTGCGAGGCTATGTAGTTTATAGCACCATACAAGACATTTTTACTCCATGATGATGTTTTCTTTTTTATGCACTGAAGGGACATGCAACCATTACTAGAGAGGCAATGAAGAAATGAAGCAATGAAGCAATTTGTATCCTTCCAATTTCTGCAGCTTGATGAGATGCTTGCAAAGCAGGGAGCCAAAATTAACATGGCAGGATCCTGTTTAAACAGGAAGGAACATCATTACTATCTGTTTTAGAAATTGATTCACATTTCAATTTGTGAATATGATTGTATTGTATTGTCAGGAAACTGTATTGTAGTACTATCTGTTTTAGAAACTGTTTTAGAACCTGTTTAAACAGCTTGAGAGTTTCTTTACTTTACATTTGCAATGTCAGGAAAATGATTGTATTGTATTGAAAGAATATGTTTGTAACAAGGAAAAATGATTGTATTGTATCTAAAATTCAGCAACATTTTTTCAGCAACATCAATTTGAGAACTCCTGTGTTTATGCTGTGTTGTATTGAAAGAATATTGTATCTAAAAGGTGCCATGTATTGAAAGAATTCCTGTGTTTCAGCAACATTGTATTGTATTGAAAGAAAGAATATTGTATCTAAAAGGTGCCATGTAGTGTCAGCAACAGCAGTGTCAAAGTTCATCCAAAAACTCATTAGAAAATTCAGCAAACTATCTGACAGAAAATTATCAGCAAATTAAACAGAATGTAACAACAAATTTTCACTACGTTCATCAAATTGTCAAGCATCTATCTGACAGAAAATTCACAATTTAAACAAGAGAAATTCTCCGACAGAATTCACAATTGAAACAAGAGAAATTCTCTGACAGAAAATTCACAATTGAAACAAGAGAAATTATGAACTTAGATAAATAGCACGGATATGGAAAAACATAAAAGAAAGCAATAGGTGAATATGAACTTAGAGATATATTTATTCACGCCAAAAATTATATTACAGATATCCATAGTTCGACAAAACTGGACCTTAATTTATTCACACCTTACAGACTGATAATACAAGGATGGAACTGCTAGCTTTCACTTCACTCTCAGACAGACAAGCACATCTGGATACAAGCCAGATACAAGCCGACACTAATATGATCAATACGGGCGATCATGCTGTCTCCGAGAGCAGAGAGATCTGCTGGTCTTGAGACACCCGGGTTGTTTTCCCATTTACACCGATAACAAACTTCCCACTACTTGGCTCAAACACTAACATAACATCTTCAATCATGTCTCGTGTGACGGACTCGATTGTTCAAACTCAAAGAAATGCATCACTGCATTGTAAAATTGTTCCTCTTCGAACGGCTTTGACACATAACCATCCATTCCACATTTCATACTTCTCGTGCGTCGCCTGGATCACATCAGCTGTCATGGCTAGTATTGGAGTGTGCCAGTGCTTTACATATCTCAAATTCTCACTACATGCTTCGCTTGTTTCAGTCTGCTTATTAATATCATTTTCTATGCAACGGACTTGTTGCTTATTAATATCATTTTCTATGCAACGGACCTGTCGTGTAGCTTCAAACCTGAAGAAATTGTGGAAGTTAATTGCAAGCATAATAACACACAATTGCAAAACTAGAGAAATCAAATTATAATGAACTATTCAGAACAAGTGATCTCGGTAAATAAGAGCCGAAAATTTCAGCCAAACCAAGCACAATGTTGTGTGCTATATACATGAACATTTCATGACAGAAGTGAATGTCCACGCAGTTTTGCTGCTTTCCGTAGATTTTGTTGAAAATATTTATCATAGCACTGCATAGATATCAGATAATAAAAAAACAAGCAGCTTAGTTTTTCATTGTATGTTTTAGTGTTCCACGATTAAGATCCTTGTTCTACAGTGGGCAAGTGTGTGGATTCTGCAGGATGAAAGTTCTCCTGCCATTCTTCAAAATTAGGAGCTTGTGACAATTTACAAAAATAGAACTCACCAGATTAAAAACTAAAAGAAATCAATGTTCAAACTAAGATGCCAAGGTGTCAAAAGGCTATTGCTATTAGAGTAGAGTGGTCCTCTAGAATTTTAGCTTCACAGTCAGTTCACAAGATTATCTGGATATGGTCGAGAAATTTTATTTGGATATGGGGGTGTTTGTGATAATAGATACATCGCACAACTATGCTCCACCAAAAATTTAGTTTTGATTGTAGAGATACCTATACAGTTAATTTTTGGAAATCAAAGACATGTTTAGTGACATACCTGGAAGTGGAAGGAGGTATGTAAGAAGAGGGAGCTATTCGACAACGAAGCCTTAAGCTGTCTGCATCAAAGACTCCAACTGCACCATCACCGAATCCAGCATACACCAACGTACCATCACATGAATAAATTGCGCTTGAAATAGGTGCACAGAGTGCTTCTTTTGGTGACCACTGCAAAGACAACTCGACCAGTTTGGCCAACAATCAAACTCAGATAAAGCCATATCATGGTAGCATACTAGTATGGTCCTAAAATACAATACAACAACAATTTTATGTTTTGCAACACCTAACATCAACGGAATCTCATATTTCTGCAACTACTTATCAACTTTATTGTTGACATTTGACAATTGAAACCACATAAAAACAATGATGTCATATTCCATAACACTCTCGTTTCATCCTCGGTGTGTCTTATTCAAGAACTCTAATTTCATCTTTTCTTTTTTTGAACAAAAAACTTCCATCGTTCCCTGAGCTCTCCTTTCACACTCTTCACATTGTTCGGAGTATTATAGATCCTAATAACTTATATGCCCAATAATGATGTTTGTATTCTTCTTCCGTCAATAATTACATCAATAATTACAGTGTTAAAACCTTTATGAATCTTGAGCAGTCATCAACTACTTATACCAAGTAATATATGCACTTTACTCATTATTTATATATTTTATCTATTTTTTATTTATTTTTTACTTCTAGAGATAAACCAAAAGGACCCATGGTGAATGAAAGATCAAATTACAACTGAAGCACCCTATCCCACTCATACTCACATATATAGAATGATGTGTCTTGAAGAATACCTCATGTCCAAAATGTAGTATTAGTTTTTTTACAATTAAATCTTACCTAGAATTTATCTTGCATTTCTCTCTACCTTTTTTTGTCTTCTGTTTTGGATCAATAAAACAGAGCAATATCATTAAAATGGAAAAGAGCATACTGTCCAAGAAGGTCACAAGGCAATGGAAAAGAGTAATATCATTTTTTTCTCCATGAAACCCACACCACAGCATTACCATAATTTTTACAAACAACTTGTAGTATTGTTTCAAGTTTACAAAAGCATTGCTACTAATTAATGAAAAAGAAAGATTGGCCGAAATCCACAACCAAAAAGAAGAAAGTAGAATCAGGTGAATCCATAATAATGTCTACTCACCGAGCGTACACATTCGAGCTTGCTGTCATAGACAGAAATTTGGCTTTCATGAGAAACTAACAGATGAATCTGGTCATTATGGAACTGGACCGTAGTTTCACCAGTCATCGGAGTTGATCGTCCTGCTGGTGCTTGTATGAACCTTGCTTTCCTTTTTTCCCATCCATCAATACTCCACACACACAGCTGCAGTTCAGTCCATCACAAGTCATGAATTCTTTTGAAATGAAATTTACAAATTTTGCAAAGAATCTAATGAAATTTACAAATTTTACAAATTTGAATTCTTCAAATCAACCAGAGTTTTTTTTTTTTTTTTTGTTCCTACTTCAACAACTGTACACAGAGAAGTTCACAACAATGTTCATCGGAAACCCACATACAAAACTCACATACAAAAAAAAAAAAAAAGTTTGTCAGGAACCTTAGATCTAGAACCCCACAAGAAGAAATCAAGTTTGGCACTTACCTTCTCTGGTTTGCACGTGAATGGTTCGCTGATTCTCTCGATTCTTCTCTCGGTGGAGTCGACGATGGAGAGGGAGGGTATGGAGCTTCTTCTTCGATGGGGAGGGAGGGTGTGATGGAGCTTCTTCTTCGATGGGGAGGGAAGATGCGATGGAGGGAGGATAAACCAAGCTTTGATTTCTTCTCGGTTTTCTTCTTCAATTGGGGAGGGAGGATTTGATGAAAATCGAAATCGAATTTGGGGCTTCAATTTTTGGCTGCTGAAATTCCCTCCAAAAAACCCATTCACGTGCCAGGCAGCCTCCCAGGCGCATGCCAAGGAGCCTCCCAGGCAGCGACCCATGCGCGCCTCCCATGCCAGCTAGAATTTCTCTTTTCCAAGTCTAATTTAATTATTATTGTTAAATTCATAGTTTACTCTATAAAAAGTATGGTTTGATGCAATGTTTCAAATGTTGGGATATATATCAACTATCATGTAGGGGAAAAAAAATTTAATTGCAATATATAAATATACATAATTTTGAAAATACAAACCAAGCTGTATTTAGGATATCCAAATATTAGTTATAATGAATGGGGTAGTTACATGATCGATCTTGCTAGCCCCCTCCCTTATCACCTAAACCAAAATTGTACAACTATTGCCATCCTTACTATAATCACCAAGGTACGTTACAATATGATTGACTCTCATCATTGTTACATGGATTATTTTTTTGGGTGGATTTCAAATCTTCAAATCAGCTCTGGAAGCCAAAAATAATCCTTGGCCCAATAGGATAAATAAGTTCAAAGATTTGTGTTGTTCTCGAGAAGTTCGAAAATTATCCATGAAAGTCACAAAAAGTGAAAGCCCAAGTTTGGGCCCAATGCAGCACAAGTATGGGCCCAGTACAGCTCAGTAGAATACTCTTTTATCGGCAAATGAGTAGTGTTCAGCGCTGACCACCATGCTCAGCTTAGTACACAAACTTGCAAGAGAGGTGTCACTAAACAGGAAATTACAACCGCCAATAGGAGGTTACAACTATCTACGAAAGTTACAACTACCTGAGAGAAGTTACAACTACTTAAGAGAAGTTACAACCACCTTCAAGCAGATGACTCACTCATTCGCCACGTGTCTCACTAATCTGCCACGCGTCTCACCAATCTGCCACGTGTCTCACTCATCTACCAGCAATTTACTTATTTTGCCTCTATAAATAGCCAAACACAAATCCGTCTGGAGGTAACTCTTTCTTGATTCAGAATTTTCTCTTCAAATATAGAGATGTAAACATTTTTCTGATTACATTGTTATAACTTTGGCATCAGAGTTCCCGTGGCAGACACCACACCAATATCAAGAATTAACTTCTATCTTATGCAGATTACTCCACGTAATAAGCACACAATTATCTCTTATGCAGATTGCTCCGTGGAACTAAAGTTTGAAGAAGCCTATAACACCAACCTCTAAAAATCTCACAAATCAATTGTGACATTCAAAATATATTCATTTTAAAATATTGATGTGGCAACTGACATGACTTCTTTTCATTAGTTTGCATTTCAATTCTTCTAGGGAGCGAGGGTTTAGCGCGAGGGAGCCTCCCTCGCACGTGTTTTATAAAGAAAAAATAGAAACACTCTCTCTTTCTCTCACGATGTTCTCTCTCTCACGCTGTTACTTCCCCCCCCCCCTAAGAACAAAAACGCAGCAAAGGAAGAATTTCTCCCATTTGGAGCGAAAAGAAGAAAAGAACAAAACCCTAAGAACAAAGCCACTTGTGAAGAAGAAAACCCTCGCTACTCCTTCCCCTTTCTCAGATCGAATAAAACCACTGAGGTCTTCCCTTTCTCAGTCGAAGAAGAAGACATACAACCCATCTCAGATCAAAGACGAAGAAACCCACCCCATCTCATTTTCAACTCAGATCGAATACAAAGAAAACCACTGAAGAAACTCACCCCATCTCAGATCGAAGACGAAGAAAACCACTGAAGCCCTCCCGAGCCTTTTCGATCTCTCATTTTCAACTTAGATCGAAAGGGCCTTTTTCATCTCAAATCCAAGACGAACACGCCTTATCGGGGAGCATCACCTTTCCGATCTATAGTGGAGCGTCACCATTTCATCTCAGTCGAAGCGGTGTTTCTCAGATCGAAGCTCCTCTTTCATCTCAGATCGAAGACGAAACAGTTTTTTAAGTCAAAAATTGCATCCCATTTCATCTCAGTCGAAGTAGTTTTGTCAATGTGTTTTATTTGATAAGAAAGTTTGACAGATTGGTGGAGCATATGGTAGGTTATATGAAACCATATCTCTGTAGATTATACTTGTTTTGAGAAATTGATTTTGTTTGAATTCAGTTTGAAAGTTGCATACGAAAATATAGGGCACAAACATAGTTATGAGATTATTATGAAATTTATTGAAATGTATAGAACAAGTTAGTTATTGATGAAAGAAGAAAGATATGTTGCTATTCAATACAGAGATGATTCTTCAAGGGCTTTTTGTTGTTGTAGCTTATAGGATGAACTATCCGGCTGTTGCTGCGGTTGTTGCACCTGCAAAGTTGGAACAAACACTGGTGCATCCACATTGAACTTGAACGAAACATCAACCTGATCCGCGGACGATGAAGACTCTTCCTTTACTAGTTTTCCTGATAATTCCTTCTCTGCTGCCTCTGCTTGTGCCATTATTGTTTCTTTGATTTTGTTGTATTGAATTTTCTTTACACCTCTAGTATGTTTCTCTCTTTGTATTTCTGATCTCTATTATGTAAAAGAAGAGTAGTAGGAGAGTTTGAATAGTTTGTACCTATATTTGAGATAGAATTCCACATTTCCCGCACACTTTATATTTTTAGAGCCTCATTCAAATTTTCATGACTAATCGCATTTGCAGTTGTGTTAGTTTTCTCTTTGTGTCAGTATAGCAGCAAATGGATTACTTATTGTCATTTGGTATGAAACAAAATGTTCTTAAATGGTTCCACCATGATCCTTGGGTTCCCGGTAACAACATATCGTTTTAGGTAACACAGATCTTGACACAATTTCAATGTCATTTATTTTCAAACCACTGAAGGCAATGAAAATGAAGATCTTTATAGCAAAATGCTCGGATAAAAATATGTATGTAAAGTATACAAATGGAACTGATGCAAGAAGGACTAGTCCTCTTAACAAGCTTCTAGTCTCAATGGCAACCAACATGAAATAAGAAAAGGGGGTCAATCTCCCTTCTGATGAGCAATTCAAAATGGGGTTGAACCGTCTGTTGCCCTTGAGCACATGGCACTACAATTACAATACATTTTATTATTGTTTTTAAATTATTTTTGTTTGTCGTGACAAATATTTTCAATACAACAGTATATTCACTTTAGCTTGGGGATTCTTAGAAGGTTGATCTACTACTAAAGTACATGGAACATACATGGAGATTTATTTTAGACAACAAGGCAATTCTATATCACATTGAAATCACACACAAAGTTATTTGAGACAACAAGTCAAAAAACCATACACAATAACCATAACATTACTACCAATACACATCTCTGAACATATTTAATTTCTTCAAATTCTCTCCACAAGTACATTATAAAACAAAATTAAATCTCACGTATGACTCAAAAGCTTAAAAAAGATAAGTACATAAATCAATATAATTACCACTAACATACTATTGATCAAGTCCCTTGTAAAAGCCCAAGGATCGTTGACTTGGGTTTCATCTTTTTGATGATGAGTTTCATCGCCACGACCCTTGAGAGCATTGTTTTGTTGGTTGGGTTTCACATCTTCATTGTCGTTTTTTCTTGACTGGTGCTCTATTCTCGCCTCGTGCTCTATTCTCACTTCTTTTGATTGCACCCACAGGCTGTAATTTTCATAAGCTTATTCAGCTGATGAGAAACCCTTGTACATGCTCCCCTTGTACCCGTCTACTTGTAATAGATAACCTGGCCAAGTCATATAAACTCCAGGTACACGGCCACGATAGACAACATAGGCTTTGTATTCCATTACTGCGTTAAGACAAAAAAATAACATTAGATTGAATAATTTCATATAAACTCATTTACCATTTTAAAATGAGGTAAAGAAAATACATAATTTTGGCATCCAAAATCTTAGTCCATTATTTGGGAGTAAATTAAATCGACACTTTCACACAAACCACATTATTTGACACAAACACATAATGCTGCATTCAGATAGTAGAGTACTCAATCCAAATCCCCATTATTTTCTTTATTTGTTTGTAGAGTTCTTGATTTTGAACCTCTCCTGATCCTGCTCCCAACCTCAATTTTTTTGGCTTGTGTTTAACAACTCTACCTAGGGACAAGCCAATTTTGCAATATAAAATTTTCAAGATGAATATACTTAACATGAACCTTACTAAGGGAAAAAAGGACTGTTAGAAAGGATTTCAATCCCTTTGGAATTGAAGTTTTGACTGTTAGGAAAACCATTTCGGTGAAGATGAGAAGGGGATTTTAGATACAGTTGAGTTACCTTTGTCTGAGGTGAAATGGAATTAAATTTTGGAGCGGAAATGAAGCTATGAGATCTTCGACTGAGATGAAATGGGATGCAATTTTGGATTGAAAACACTGCTTCGTCTTCGATCTGAGATGAAAGGGGAGCTTCGATCTGAGAAACACTGCTTCGACTGAGATGAAATGGTGACGCTCAACTATAGATTAGAAAGGTGATGCTCCCCGATAAGGCGTGTTCATCTTGGATCTGAGATGAGAAAGCCCCTTTCGATCTGAGTAGAAAATGAGAGATTAAAAAAGGCTCAGGAGGGCTTCAATGGTTTTCTTCGTCTTCGATCTAAGATGGGGTGGGTTTCTTCAGTGGTTTTCTTCGTCTTCGATTTGAGTTGAAAATGAGATGGGGTGGGTTTCTTCGTCTTCGATCTAAGATGGGTTGTATGTCTTCTTCTTCGACTAATAAAGGGGAAGAAAGGGAGGGCCTTAGTGGTTTTCTTCGATCTGAGAAAGGGGAGGGAGGAGCGAGGGTTTTCTTCAGTGGTTTTTTTCTTAGGGTTTTGTTCTTTTCTTCTTTTTGATCCAAATGGGAGAAACCCTCCCTTTGCTACGTTTTTTTCTTTTGGGGGGGGGGGGGGGGGGGGGGGGGGGGAGTAGGGCTGAACAAAAAACCGATCAAATCGATCAAACCGACCGAACCGATTGGTTCGGTTTAAATTCGGTTCGGATCGGTTTCGGTTTAAAAAAATGCAAAACCGAAGTGGTCGGTTCGGTTTTTGGTTTCTATGTGATTTTAACCGACCAAACCGAACCGAACCGAATATTTAAATATATTATATTATTTATATATAAAAATAAAATATATTTTATATATAAATAATATAATATGTTTAAATATTCGGTTCGGTTCGGTTTTATTTCGGTTTTGGTTCGATTTTAGTCGGTTCGGTTCGGTTACGGTTTGCATAAATTAGAATCGGTTCGGTTTCGGATCGGTTTTGTTAATGGTCGGTTCGGTTTCGGTTTGAAAATTTTAAAACCGACCTAAGTCGGTTCGGTTCACGGTTTAGGTGAAAAACCGAACCGTCGGTTCGGTTTTCAGCCCTAGGGGGGAGGGAGAAAGTAACGGCGTGAGAGAGAACGCCGTGAGAGAAAGAGGGAGTGTTTCTGTTTTTTCTTTATAAAACACGTGCAAGGGAGGCTCTCTTGCTCCTCCCTCGCGCTAAATGAGCTAAATGAGACGACCCTACCTCAACTGCCACGTCAGATAAATCAGACACTCATTATTAACCAATCATTTTTAGATCATCATCATATCATATAATATTCTCGGACTCGGGTCAAATTGCTGGAATTTCAAAAAAGAATTTGATTGAGAGCATTTAATAACTAAGCTATTATATATTATCCAAAAAAAAAAAAAAACTAAGTTGTAATATTAGGTTAAAAAATGCTAGGAAACCAGATTTTTGCAACCAGGGTGACGTGGCGTGTTCTCAAAAGAATGATGAAATCTCCAAAAAGTTTGTGTATCTCAATGTTGTAAAAAATGTCCTCCGCCGATGTCACATCATCCTGATTGCAAAACATGGTTGCAAAACCCGATTCCCTAGCCTCACTCTAGTAGGTCTATATTCATTGGAGGAGCGTGTTACTTGTGTCAAAGACCCCACCAAACAAACAATGTGAGACAAAATCTCGTAGTTGACATTTTTTTTCTTCCAAAGTGGCCGTCTATTGGTTCACTTTCCCAAACATATGGAACCAAATACGATAGATTTAGTTTCAAATTCTCAGTTCCTTCCACTCCATTTTTTTTTATGCCAAATCATAATTCATTCATTTAAACCAAGCAGCTTGTGGAAGTCTAATACATAATCTATGTTAACTACTACGACAGTGCCACTACTACTGGTACTACCTAATGAACTATTACTAATATATAACTTCAGCAAGATTCAAATTAACTAAGTTCAAAAACTGACTCGAGACTACTAAAGGAAAAACAAGAATATTCTTGTAGTTTGCAGTTTGAGAAATTGCATGAGCTAAGAGATTCTGTTGTGATCATTGTGGAAGCTACAAACTATTACGTTGGGTCTAGTTACAATCTGCAAGTTCTGGCAGAAAATGAGTTCTCTCCATTCTAAATGTTTTGTTTCTTCTAGGAAAACTTTCACTACCTGCAGCAAGTCCCCAAGTATTGCAATATTTTGTTTTCCTCTTAATCTGCACCATCCTATCCCCTCTGCTACTGCAATTGCTTCTGCCACAAAAGCTGAAAACAATTGCATATCAATCTTGCCTCTACTAGCAGATAAGGTCATTCCAGCTGCATAAAAACTATAGAGCCGATTGTTCCTTTATGCTTGACCCTGTCAAATGAATCTGTGGGATCTATTACAAAATCTCCATTAATCATTTCATTCAATTATGATAAATTTGGTGCATAGGGGTAGTCAAATCTCTGAACTTGTGGTTGGTTCCATAGATTAGCTACTGAATTTGCTTGTTTAGCTATTCTCCCTACATGAAAATTTTTCGTGCCGAGTATAAGCTCATTTCGAGCTCTCCAAATAATGTGTAAGACTGCTGCTACTCTAATAAAAACTAATGGGGTTGTGGCATCTCATTATATATTTAGTTTTACATTGAATTCTAAGGCTTCTTTCTCATTGGATACACTAGTTTATCTCCATCTTATATGTACGTTAGATTAACACTAAACATGGTAGGAGAAGGTGCACGATTTGCTCGAAATTCTTGTTGCCTAAAATTCCAAGCAAATCAACATTTTTTTCTATTTTATTATTATTATTATTATTTTTCTTATGTTTGTTCCCTTCTTATCAATTACTTGCAAAATTCTAAGAAAAATACAAGTAAAGTGGTTTGTAGGGGTTATCGTTATACTCGCTAAGTTAAAAGAACTCAAGGAAAACACTTTAGAAGATCAACAAAAATTAAGAATTGGTGGAAAGAATGGAAATAAGATTTGAAGAATATAAGATGATTTTTTTAAACAAACTTTGATTCAAAATTGAGGATGAAAATATTAAACAAATTTATCAATTAAAAGAAAGATATTAAGGATTGGAGAATCCACCTCTTAGCTTTGTAGAGATTAATTTAACACATTTTTATAAATATTTTTTTGAACATTTGCATAAATTCCTTTAATTTTTAATTAAAGACCAATGCTCAAAAGAGAATTTATTTTTCTAAGATAAAATTTTACTTACCTCTTTCGATGATAAAAAAAAAAAAAAACTCTTTAACCATCATTAATCCACTCCTATTTCGATGACGATTTTTCAATGAATTGTTATAATTTACAAAGAAATGAAGAACTATGAAAAACAAATATAATTCTTGTTTTCAAGTTCATATCTTCATTTTGCATAATCCTTCATTGTTCATCTTTCGATTTGAAAACTTTGATTTATTGATTGAATATAGTGTTAATATAAATTATACAAGTTTTTTTTTTTTTTTGTTAAAAAAATCTCTACATCACTCAAGTAGGTTTCATCTCCTCTTCCTGACAAGAGATGTTTAGCCTACCATTGTCATTGTGATGAAATAATCTAATAATGGAACCAGAAAGGTAGATGAGGAAGTAAACTAATTAATTTAAAAAATAATTAATGCATAAAACAAAATACAAAATTTAACTTTTATTAAATTTCAAAATTAAAAACTTACATGTAACTTGAACGAAGTTCCAACGAAAGAAAGAAAACTATTCTAAGCTAAATGTATAGAATAAAGCTAGATGTCTTGGATCTCTTTTTGATGTCCATTCTCCAAGAGTTTGAAAGCCTATTTATAATGTTTTTCCCCAAGCTAGAAATGGGAAAAACTCTACAAATCCCTTTATTATACTCCAAATCATATCATATAAAATAATGGGAGTCATAATTAGAATAGATACATCAAGATAGTCCTAAATGGAGGTAGATACATGAGACAAAACTCAAGGAAATTAAATATTCTTTGATTTGATTCTTGGAATTTGCCTTGGGTTGATGCTTTATTTTCTTTATGATTGCATGCTCCACAATTGAAGTTTTATCTTGAAATTTGCCACATGTCTCTATTAAATGTTGACTTCCATAATATTGGTCTTGAAATGAGATTCTTGATTCACATGTGCTACAAACGTGCCCAAATACCTCGAATTTTGTACATTTCATTAATTTCATAATTTCTCTAATTGCTTCTGGTCATACAAATTTATCGTAGAATTGTCTCAAAATTTGCACATTTCACAATTTCCTACCAAAATTATGACAATAATCAAATTCGAGACAAATAGAGACATTTAATTGATTTTAAGCACAATTATAGGCTAATAAAAAGGTAAATGAGGTGTAAAAAATCAATGTTTTGGGTGCTTATCACACCACCCACAAACAACCTTTTGCTAGTCCTTGAGCAAAGAGGCGAACAAAGATAAGTTCACAAAACCCCCATTTTTTATTGTTCCTAAACTTCAAAATTAACTCAAGGCCACTTTCAGTGGTATGACTCGATTGCATTTACAATGTGCAACAACGCCTTGAACCTCTAGCATGACACTAAATGAGGAGTTTTAGCCTCCTGAGGGTTATCTAGGATGAACACCCATAAACATAGGGTTTTTTTTTTTGAAAAAAATAAATAAAATAAAATTGGTGTTTACCCTATTTTTCTCATAGAATATCATTGAAATTCAATCACATTGAAGACAAGAGACACATATAGTTAGTTACTAAAATGCACATTACGACTGAGCAACTTTGGAACAAGGTGTGTATGTGTGAATAGCCAGCAACATGTAATTTTTCCTGTCAAAGTAAGGTACATTCTAATCCACCTTTGGCATAGTCGTCTTGACTTCAAAACTCAGTTTATCTCTCTGAAATAAAAGCTCTGAGATTGGTTAAATATTTTCTCTCTTCCAAGTAAGGAAAAGAGTGAGTGTGAAATTCAAACGTTTCACATGCACGTAAGAATAAATGGACATGAAAAAATAATAATAGTCTCATGGAAGGAATGTTGATCATTTGCAAGAATGTCGAGTTACCCACCATAGCGCCTTCTCATTTATTCTCCACTTTTTACATTACCTTACCATAGGGTTAATTGTGACTTCTCTAAGGAAAAATAAATCTGGCTGGAATTTTTTTTTTTTTTCAATGAGGAAGAGTCGGGTATATGGTAAGTAAAAAAATGTTTCTGAAAATGTAGGGTCTTCAAGTAGCTTAATAGGGAACTCATCGATCACTTCCTTTTATTTTCCTTTCTTCTTTAGAACTTTTTGTATTTGTTTTCTTCCTCATAACCCAACATCATTTTTTTTAAGTACATTGGACCTTGGATTTTCACTTTGCACTTGTCCCCCTTTTCTTCATAAACTTCCCAACACTTTTTTCACAAAACATAAATTAGTAATGGGTTGTTGTCGTTGTTGTTGTTTTTTTTTGTATAATAAACAAACAGGAATGCTCACATTGGTTTTAGATAGAATGGTTAGTGTGGGAGCAGAAATTAACCTTTAGCTCAATTGGATAAAAAAAGTCCAAAGATTTGGGCCTTTCCTAAGAAACCCGAGGATTATCCACGAAAGCTACAAGTATAGAAGGCCCGAGCCCGAGACCAATACAAACTCAGTATCAGTAGAACACTATTTCCTCAGCAGAGGAGAAGTGCTCGGCGTCAACCACCATGCTTGGCTGAGCACATGGGCTTGTAGAAGAGATAAACATGAAGTTATAACCAATCATGGAAGTTACAACTGCCTGAAATAAGTTGCAACCGCTTGCAAGTAGATGACCTACTAATCTGCCACGCGTCATACTCATCAGCCACGTCTCGCTCATCAGCCACGTGTCTCACTCATCAGCCAGGAGTTAATTCTTTCAGCCTCTATAAATAGTCAAATGCAAAACCTTATGGAGGTAACACTTTCCTGACTTACAATTTTATCTTCACGTATAGAGACATTTTTCATTTTTCCTATAAACGTTATTCTAACTTTGGCATCGGAGTCCCCGTGGCAGGCACCACACCGGTGTCAAGAGTTAATTTCTACTTTGTGCAGATTACTCGACGTGATCCGACGGAAATTTGCATCCACAGTTAGCAAGATGGTTTTGAGAATGTATAGATGGACGAGATGCCTAATTTACCTTTTAAAGTTTGGTAATGGTTATAAGTCTCAAATAGACAACAAGACCTGTGTTTCTCTTAACTTGAAAAAGATTTTATCCTCAGTGATCAACCAAAAAGAAGAATAATGATATTAAACAACAAGTTAATGTGGGACCCAATAAATTTGAGTCATCATGTGACTCAGAGTTGTGTAAAAACCCTCTGAATAAATGAAAGGTCCGATATGTCACATGGCAAAAGTTTTCACTGTTGTACCTCTAGATTCTAGGGACGTTACTTATTTATTCCAAACTACATTTGTGGCCATTGTGCAAAACTATTTGTTTCTAACTGCTCAAGTGCAATGTTTACTCTAGGAATAAACTTCAAATATCTATTTGCCTTAATGTAGCGAATCAAGTAATCTAATCTCATCATAGCTAGGATACCACGTTTTTTCTTTTTCTTTTTTTTTTTAGAAAAAAGGATTTTCAAAAGAGGTATGAATTTTTATAAATCTCCCACCCCCAAACAAAAAAAAAATTGTCCCTAGTGTTAACTAAATTAAATGGAATGTGAGAAGTAAAAATTAGAACTCATTACCTCAGGTGATCTGATGAACATATGTATTGTCCCTGCAGTGAAATAGATCGAGTTGGTGAGGGTGATGTATTAAAAAAATACATCACCCCCAAACAGGCATTAGCGATATATTTTTTTAATGAATGAAAAAACTGACTAGGCTATCCCATTTGATAGCACTGATGATATTTGCATCCATAAGTTTCAACACTTCTTCATTTACAACATCCTTCAAAATGGGATTGAGACGTCGTTGGGGCTCTTTGAAGGTTTGGGTTTCATCTTCCAAATAGATACGATGCTCACAAACAGTAGGGTCAATACCCTTGATGTGATTAATACTCCAAGCAATGGCTAACTTGTGAGCTATAAAGACTCCCAACAACATGTCACTCTTCTCCTCAGTGAGATTGAGGCAATAATCACTGGATAACTCTCCTCAAGACTGAGAAATGCATATTTTAGATTATTGGACAAATGCTTAAGTTCTAATGATTGAGGAGAGTTTGTGGATGACTCATTATCTAATGACTGAACTAGGAATGAAGCTGGGGAATACAACTCTTCCTCATATTGATAAAGTGATAATGGCTCAGACTCAAGTACATGCAGTATAGTAACACTATCCAACATACTGTTGACTTCTTCAACAACTTCATCAATATCTAAGTCCATACTAAAGTGTGAAAAACATTGAAACAATGCATCATCTACTGATGGTTGAGTCATAGACTCAAAAGTTTGAACCATCTGTGGGGAAGAAAATGGAAAAGGGAGTGGTGAAGGGGTAAAAAGTAGGCTAGGGTGGCTAGAAAATTTTTGGGGATGAACAAGCGTTTGTTGGGTCGTTCTGAATCTTTCATAAAGAAGAAAAGTGTGATAGAAGGATGATAGTGACAAAACGCACAGAGTGCTTATCCCTATTCAATTGCTAAGAAGGCATACACAAACAACAATTACCGCTTAACCGCACAAATGCCTAATCTAAGCAAACAACATTTTAAAAGGATGCTATCTTGTGAGTCTGTGAGGGACAAGATTGATTAAAACCAGCGGGCGCACACTATTATCTTTTATCGCCTAATTAGATAGGGTGCTAAAGGATGATCCTAAAAGCTTGTATCCAACAATAGAAAGTCCAAAATCACAAGGTCAGAACTACGTTTGCTAGGGGTGAGCATCCCATCCCGTGATCCCAATCCAATCCTGATCCCGTCCCGACCCAATCTAGAGTGGGATGGGATCGGGATGAAGATTTACAATCTCGCCCATCCCGTCCCGAACCAATTTTCTTAATATTTAATATGAAATATGTAGTATGAATCTAACTAAAACCCCCTACCTTCTTTTTTTCTCTTCTTAACTCTTGACAACAACAATGCGTGCTCCTCGCAGTTCTTTAATGACAAACCCATTGATCATTTTCGTTAACAATGTACAAAAAAATGGCTATCTTCAATAGTGATTCTAAAAAAAAGGAGTAAAAGCTAATGAAATGGGGAAATAATAATCAATGGCTTAAAGTTATATAGTTGTTTTTAGAGTTGTGTGTTTGGTAAATCCGAAATTTCAATCGTGCATGTTAAATTTTCAATCCAAAATTTAGTACATGCTCATCCCGTCCCGTCCCGAACCCGTTTGGAATGGGACGAGGTCGGGATGAGACCTATCATGTCCCGTCTTGTCCCGATCCCAAACAAACGAGATGGGATAGGGATGAGGTCCATCTTGTCCCATCCCGTCTCATGCCCACCCCTAACGCTTGCAAGAAGCCAGACTATTGCACAAGTGATAGGAGATCCCATGGTCTAATTAAGAACTGTACTCGTGCTACCGCTCTGTAGACAGATTAATACGAGAACGTTGTGTGTCAAATACGCACTTAGGGTGTGTGTTCCTAACCAAAAGTGTTAGTTGTGCCATGTCCTTCTGTGGTCCACAGCTTACTGGTGACTTGGCGCACCGGGTGAGTTACCCATCTGGCAACGGCCTCCCGGAGTTCATTAAATGATTAAACCCAACGTCACGTTTAGCGTTGGTCAATACAAAATTCAGCAAATTCACCTTGGTCTTGGTTGTCCTACGAACACCGTTCTAATTGGCTCTAATCTTAGTTTATTTTATTATGTGCTTTGGTTTCACACAGCTGGAGTGATGAGATGGGTGATGAAATCCCACTAGTTTCAAAAATAGGGCTAGGTCTGCCCTCTCTGTTTATAGTAATTTATTAACGTATGCAACTACACAGTTCGTTAAGATGCATAAACATAAACAAGCACAAAGCCATATCCAATCAAATTTCACTCAGCACCCAAGCTACTAACACATTGTGTCTGAAAGAGATACTTACTAACTTGTGAGCTCGAACACAAGGTCTCTACCGTGGGAGTAAAGAAAAGTGTTCTTTGAGAGCTATTCCTCATTGGCTCTCTCCCCCACAACACCACTGGTTGTCCACTACAAAAAAATTTTAGTCTATAAAAAAATAATCCGATTTTTTTCTTTAACTTTGGTAGGTGTCTAAACAAATAAACACACAATCAAGCAATTATAGATGCAAAGACAGTTTACTGGTCTTGGGCAAGAAGTCAGATATTTTTCTTCGATAAATCAATTAAAAATATTGTGTAAACCGTAAATAAATACGACTTCCTATATATTTTCATTTGATTTTTTATTTTTTATTTTATTTTTTTAGGTGCAAGTAAATTAATAGTATCCTAAAGCTAACAATCTTCCAAAAATAAAAGCAATATCCAATTATTACAAGTTGCACTCGACTTTTCGAGGCATTAAAAAATTAATAAAGTGTAAAAGTGGTCACTCGCTCACAAATTAAAAAAATATATATAGGGGAGGGAAGAAGAGGGATGGGGAAAAATTGTTCTTCATTTTGCTTTTAATGTCTTGAGCCTTCCTTTCGTCACTTGATGATGTGCAACGGCGCCATTTGATTTGCTCGAAATTATTGTCGTCTAAAATTCCAAGCAAATCAACATTTGTTTGTTCCCTTTTTATCATTTACCTGCAAAATTTTAAGAAAAATACAAGTACAACAGTTCGTAGGGGTTATCGTCCTACTCACCAAGTTAAAAGGATTAAAGGAATTAGAAGATCAACTAAAATTAAGAATTGGTTGAAAAAAGGAAATAAGATTTGGAGAATAGAAGATGATTTTTTTATTTTAAAAAAAAAACTTTGATTCAAAGTTGAAGATGAAAATTATTAAACAAATTTATCAATTAAAAGAAAGATCTTAAGGATTAGAAATCCACCTCTTAGCTTTGTAGAGATTAATTAACTCATTTTTGTAAATTATTTTTGAAAACTTGCCTAAATTCCTTTAACTTTTAAATCAAGACCAATGCTTAAAAGAGAATTCTTTTCAAAGATAGAATTTTACTTACCTCTTATAATAATAAAAGAAACTCCTTAAGCATCATTAATCCACCCATCTTTTGATGGTGATTTTTCAATGAATGGTTACAATTTTTCAATGATGGTGATTCTTGTTTCCAAGTTCATATCTTCATTTCGCATAATCCTTCGTTGTCCACCTTTCGATTTGACAATTTTGATTTATTGATTGAATCTAGGATTAATATAAATTATACATGTTTTATTTTTTTGTGTTAAAAAAAAAATCTCTACATCACTTAAGTAGGTTTCATCTCCTCTCCTGGAGATGAGAGGTTTAGCATACCATTGTCATTGTGATGAAATAATCTAAGAGTGGAACTAGAAAGATAGATGAGAAAGTAAACAAATTAAATTAAAAGTAACTTTAATTAAATTAAAATTTTATATATAACTTGAACGAAGCTCCAACGAAAGAAAGAAAACTATTCTAAGCTAGATGTATAAAATAAAGCTAGATGTCTTGGATCTCTTTTTGATGTCCTTTCTCCAAGAGTTTGAGAGCAAAAAATTCACAAAAATACTAAATCTCATGGAAAACATTGTCAAGTAGAAACTTCTCAGCATTTGAATATTTTTCATCGACCATCCTTAATACAACCCGATTATGGTCCGAGCATGCATGTCCTGTGCCTATCTTTGGATTTCAGTGTCTATTTTCAAAATCCTTGCATTCTTAGGGCTATTTTTGCCATATTATGGCAAATGGATGAGTACGAGCAAGATTGAACGGGTAGTTTGCCTGAATGTGCATGGAGCATCCGATTATGGTATGAACAAGGTCTGAGTATGCATGTCCCGTGACTATCTTTGGATTCCCGTGTCTATTTATAATATTTTTCTTCAAGCCAGAAATGGGAAAAATCCTACAAATCCCTTGATTATACTCCAAATCATATCATATAAAATAATGGGAGTCATAGTTAAGGATAGATACATCAAGATAGCCTTAAATGGAGGTAGATACATGAGACAAAACTCATGGTAATGGAATATTCTTTTATTTGATCATTGAAATATGCATTGGGTTGATGCTTTATTTTCTTTATGATTGCATGCTCCACATTTGAAGTTTTTATCTTGAAACTTGTCACATGTCTACATCAAATGTTGACTTCCATAATATTGGTCTTGAAATGAAACTCTTGATCCACATGTGCCACGAACATGCCCAAATGCCTCGATTTTTGTACATTTAATTGATTTCATAATTTCTCCAAGTGCTTCTGGTTATGCAAATTTATCGTAAAATTGTCTCGAATTTGGCACATTTCTCGATTTCCTACAAAAATTATGACAATAATCAAATTCGAGACAAATAGAGACATTTAATTGATTTTAAGCACAATTAGAGGCTAATAAGGAGGTAATGGGGCGTAAAAAACAATGTTTTGAGTGTTTATAAGTGCACTTCAAGAAAATATGAAAAATCGACTATTATTCAATGTTGCAAAGTGGACAAGTCATGCCTATTGCAATATGATGCCTTACAAGGTGTTTTCCAGTAGGGAGTATACCTTTTAACATTTTTCACATGAACATCTGCATTCTATGAGAGTGCTGGTTTTCCAAATACACCATTGATGGCCTGATCAAACCAGGACTCCAACACTATAAATAAGACATGAGGTTGGTAAGCTAAGGTACGCTACAAATTCTTTGTTTACAATATTACGCTTTCCTTAGATCCTTGTCTGACTTTAACATCGGAATGCCATCGGCCACCACACTGGTAGTCTCTGGCTCACGTGCGTTCCATGTGCAGGTGAGTAGGTTTGCAAGTCAAGGTCAAAGTAGGGAGCAAAAATCGACTGCATTAGTTTGGCGCCGTCCGTGGGGACGACAAAATTCCTAACCTTTCAATAACATCATCTCTCTTCAGGATACAAAGAGATGGTGACCACCAAATCACGCAACAATGGAGAACAATGGGACACGTCAAACGCTTAGACTGGTGTTATACTGCTGCTCTTAGCGGTTTCGGTGACACACGGACAACAAACTCACAGCCTCGCGCCAGCAACAAAAACGAAGGACCCCAAAATAGATTTGTTGTCATTTCAAATACAACAAATCGCCAAAGCAGTGGAGGCTCTCATCCAGCAGAACCCTCCACCCGCTAATGGAGATCAAGAGCAACGCAAGCCTTCATCTTCGGAAGACAACAGAGAGCAAACACTGGAGAGTCAACCCTATGCTAGTTATCATTAGACTAGAGAAGGCGACGTAGCTAACATATAACCAATTCCTTGGGCAGAGAGGCTCGCCCCACATAACCCTCTTCACAAAGGGGCACACGACTCGGACGTGCTATATCGTCTCTCTGTTCCACCGTTCGTGGATCGTATCATGAATGAGACTCTTCCAAAGAAGTTCATGCCCCCAAAGCTCGACTTCTATGACGTGACCACTGACCCATTCAATCACTTACGCCATTACTAGAATGTAATAGCACTCAAAGAAGGATCTGAGTCGGTGATGTACAAAACTTTCCCTACCAGTCTAAAGAAGTCGACGCTAATATGGTTCCACAACCTCCCACCAAAGTCGACCGCCTCATTCAAGACGTTGGCGAAAGAGTTCCTGACGCATTTTGTTGGAAGTCAACGCCTCCGAAAAGACCCACACTACATATTTTCTTTGAAGCAGAGATCCAATGAAACACTTATAGAGTATGTCATGCGCTTCAACGACGAGCTGACACTCATTGACAGTTGCAGTGACGACACAGTAGTGTCGGGTTTTACTGCGGACCTAAAAGAGGCAAAACTTTATGCCTTCCTCACTTTGGAACCCCCTTTTCATATGACAAAACTTCTTAAGGGCGCTTAGAGGTACATCACCTTATAAGATATGAGAACTATGAAGAAGAAAATAGAAGTTCAAAAGAAGCCCTCCGTTCTTGAGGACGGGAAGGAGGGAAAAAGACGATAGGATGAAGAAAGGAGCAAGCGAAAGTGAAACAAGTTAGACCTAGGCCGAGCTAGGCTAGAAAAAGCTTCCAACTACGTTGGATCCAGATCCATGACCCCTCTCAATTATAGACTATCGGACGTCCTGAATTCAATGAAAAACTGGGAAGATCGAAAGTGGCCCCCGAAGCAGCGCGGAGACCCCTCCAAACGTGACAACCACAAGTACTATTCATACCACAAGGAGGGTGGCCATGACACCAACGACTGCAAGAGTCAGAGGTACGAGATCGAGTACTAGATCCGCAGGGGCAAGCGAAAGGAATTTCTGGGTTCTGAGAAGCTACCAGAACGACCCAAGGACAGAGGGGAGACAGTCATGGAGATCAAGAAGGAGACTCCGGGCATAATCTATGTCCTTCATGGAGTTGAATCAGATGAAGACTAGTCAAACAGAGCCTGCAGATGGACTCTACGAGAGATGCAGACGCAGCCCACTGATGGGGACAAATGCGTTTATTACTTGAGGGTGCAAAACTCCATCCCCACCTTAACCTTTACAGACAAGAACCTTGAAGGCATCTGCGCACCGCACAATGACGCTCTCATCATATCGATCTCCATTGCAAGGTGGGAGGTGAAGAGAGCCCTGGTGGATACGAGAAGCTCCCTCAACGTCCTATTTTACAACACGTTCCACAGTATGGACCTCAAGGAAGAGAGCCTGACGTCCTCAGAATACCCACTAATTGGATTTAGCGGAAAGAAATGCTTCTTGATCGGTAATAAGGTTAGCATTGGTGGCAAGAGAGCCTTAATTGAGAAAATTCATGTTCTTGAACTTCATGGTCGTAGTCACACCGTCTACCTACAACCTTATCCTAGGAAGACCATGACTCTACCAGATGGAAGCAATAGTCTCCACCCTTCACCAGCGCGTTAAGTACACCGTTAACCACTAGGAAGGAACAATAGGTGGGGACCAACCAACGACACGAGGCTGCAATTATGCTGCACTAAAGCAGATAGAATGTTTTTAGATCCGGCTAGAGCCCATAAGACAGCTTGAACTGAAGCCAAATCCAGAGACTGTTGACAAGTCCTCCACTCACATGGAAACAGGATCCCCACAGCAGTGGCTCAACTCGGTAACGAGGGATATTCAAGCAGTACAAAAGCGATCCGCTCTTCAACCCAGCAAAGCGGAGAGGTCAATGCAGATGGGAGTAAGACCCCCCGACAATCCGTCAGCGTGGAAATAAACTCCCACACAAGGTTTACTCTTCAATAACCTCAGCAACATCAGCAAAGCATTGCAGTTCGTTGAAGGTATCAACGATCCAGCAAGGGCCATGCGAATCCACTTCAGGGCCAAATCGACCTTTCTTCGCCAACATTTAGTCTATTTCAGTTGTTTATTTTTTTTTCCATTGTCAATGTAGAGTTTCAGTTCTTAGAAGCTTATGTGATTTGCAATCATTTAAGAAATAAAAAAAATTATGCAAACACACTCTATTGATTATTGAAAAGATGTAACAACGAGCGCCCTGAGGCGGATACAAAAGACTACATACTACAAGCATCTGAGTCCGATGCGCCATAAAATAAAGATTCGCTTAAACAGTCCGGCTTTAGAAGACAATGAAGGTACTCAAAGTAGGCTCCACAAACTCTCTGATAAACATTATCCGTAAGCAACAACAGGACGAAGGACTGGCATGAGCAAGAGCAGGATGAAATAACACGTCAAATTCAATGCCTCTACGGACACAACCCTCAAATATGGTCCGAGGTGGTACAAAATCAGCAATCGGGGGCCTCATGAAACGCCAGCCAAAGCTACGACCAATTCACACGCTCGATCAGACGAACTTGGGACAAGTATTAGATTGAAACAGATCGAGTGCACCCTCCCGCTGAAGGGTTGAGAGGGGCATCCAGAAGTCAATGGCCTACTCCAACATGCCATGTCCAACTCCACCCCAACCCGAGATCTCAAGTTCAAGTGCAACGCGAGGCGACAGGGTTAATTGAGAAGTGATGGTGGCAACGCTCCAAAGATGACTATTGGACAGGGAACAAAGCATAAACATCGACAGGGAATCAGATCATAAACAACAAACCAACTGGGTGCTCACCAAAGTAGATGACCACGCATAACAAGTCTTATCGCGACTCATCGGCGCAAATGTCAAAACATTTGAAGACTACAACATTGGAGATCTCCCTTCAGTCTTTGGAAAATTTAAAGCATGTTCTTCAAGTAAGAGCATTACATGCGGTACGCTCTGCAGAATATAATGCCTATAAGGATGAAGAAACACCATTATATAGACATAGTGGTTCACCAAACGGCCGCCACAACATTAACTGTCAGCATTGAATTCCATATGGGAAACGAGGAGACGACGGTTCCCAAGAAAATTGTACAAGACCACGTCCGTCCAATCAATGAGGCTACATACAACCCCACCGATTTGGGGGAGTGAACGATAATCAATCATCTCGTGATCTATGTCGTACGCATTACCGTGCAACTTACGTTGTACACGTAGCACCTTGATCATACGATAAACCCTAGCTCTCACTCTACAGGCCCATGGGCTCGACCCACTATTTAAGTAGTATTCTACCACGTGTCTGACACGAGCATTAGAGACCCTAATCATTTTTGACATGCGGATTACACTTGCATAGTACTCATGTCTCTTCAAAACCTGTCTGCACGATGCATTTCGCTCGCATGCCTGCAACAGGTGGAGCCCCCACCTGGTCGAGCAAGCTTAGTCAGTTTTGGCTAATGACGACAACTTCCGATTCACCCTGACACCTAGTCTGCCCAGTGCGAATGTCGATGGTTTAGGAAGTGGAAGTCTAATCAGCGTTATCACGCCTAGTGACGACAACTTGCCAGGGACTTTTGCCCCCTTCGTGGATAACGGTTGTCGAACTCGATTAGGTAAGCCTAGCTGGTGATGACTAACAACAACTTATGTTCAAAGCCCAGACTTGTACGCCCCACTGCACGGATGTAGATGGTTTGGAAGGTGGGAGCCTAGTCAGTTCTTACTGATGTCGGCGGTTTGCCATGGGACAATTGCTCTTCTACAGACTGTGGCCGCCGAATTACTAACCCCAGACTTGTAACCCTCACAACACGGGTGTAGATGGTTTGGAAAGTGGGAGCCTAGTCAGTCCCAAACTGATTTTGATGGCTTGCCACGAGACCACTGCTTTACTACAGACCATGGTCGTCGAAAACCCCCAAATTTGTAGCTCGATGCGCACGGGTGTAAACGATTTAGAAGGTGGGAGCCTAGTCAGTCCTGAACTGATTTTGACGACTTGCCATGAGACCACTGCTCTTCTACAGACCATGGTCGCCGAATCCCCTCTACCCAAACTTATAGCCTGCTTCGCGCGGGTGTAGATAATTTGGAAAGTGGGAGCTTAGTCAGTCCCTAATTGATGTCGATGGCTTGCCACGGGATCATTGTTCTTCAACAGACTATGATCGCCAAATTCTTTCGTCCCAAACATGTAATCCATTCCACACAGGCATAGATGGCTCAGAAGGTGGGAGCCCAGTCAACCTCGATTAATGTCAACGGCTTGCCACTCGGCCACCGCTCCCCCTCAATACAACGGTCGCCGAACTAAAATCACAGCTCAGGCAACGTTTACACTCTCGCATAGGCTAGCATTCCATTATCAGCAATGGCTACTCGAGCTGACATAAAAATCATTCCGCTCACACGTAGACAAATGCTATATGGAATGCCAACCCGAGTCTACGAAACCTGACTCGGGACAAATGATATAGCTAAAAAAAATGCATGTGCTCGGCTACCGCAGTTCACTCATGCCAACAGCAGCGACCGACTATCTGGTACACAACTTAAGTCTCCAAAGGTTTACCTAGAGGATGATCCATGACCTGGGTAGCCTAGCCACTACCTAACCATCCACAAAAATCCTACTGTTGGGCTAACTGAGTGACAACGACTCTGATACCTCACAGAAGAACAAGTTAGAATCTTCTGCGACATAAAGGGTCAAATTCTCAGTAGAAGACATACCACTTGGCTTCCTGCCGACCCAACTAGACATGTGTCAAAGTAAAACGATAGGGGAGAATGGAAAGCGCGAGACAGGGAGACCAAACATAATATGGACATAAAATGTACTCAAAATAAACATGTTTTCATTAATAGTTGGAATAAAACATACAAACACACCAAGTATATTCCTCTCCAGGAAGGGGTACATAGACAAGAGAACTAAGCTCAACAGTGGAAGGAGCAGTAGCTATGTCCAGCGCACCTCAATCTGGGTATCATAATCTGGACCGCCCTCTTTTTTTGATGACGCGAAGACCACTGCTAGGTTTGTGTATGATATCTTCTTATAATACTCGAGGTCCCATTCTGGATGCTCCTCTTTCATCAACGCCAGCAACTCTAATCTCCCATGCACGACCCAACGGAATTCACTCTTGCCCTGCGCCTTGAGAAACTCTTCCTTACATGCCCTCGCTTCAACAAGCTCATGGTCTAACAGCTCCAGCTTGCCTGTCAGCGCATCGATCTAAGATTGCTCCGTAGCTAGACTACTCTTAACAGCACTGAGCTCATGTTGCTCTAATTGAAGCTGTCTTTAGCCTTCCTCGCTACTCAAGCATTGAATTCCACGTCGGCTTCTCTCTTTCATGGATTTCTCCTTAGCGAGATACTACAATTTAGAACGCATCTTGACCTCAGCTTTCTGCGCAACATCTAGATCAGAGCGAACCAGATCCAATTCTCGCTTGAATCTGTCTCTTGCGAACAACGCCTCTGCCAAATCAGACTCAAGGTCCCCCAGACAAACCCTTTGAGTCTCAGCCATTTTTGACTGTTTCAACCTTCCCTCCTCAATCTGCTTCCTCAACAGCTCAATCTCAAAAAGCGCGTCAAAGTACAACTTCTACATGTTTGAGAAGACATGCTTCATGGTGTATACCCTCTCACGAGCAGCCCCAACATAAGGTGTTTTAAACCTTTATCCATATGCCCTTTTAGTGTATCCTCATCAGTTTTCAAAACATGGTCCATCAACCAACTATGACGCCTGCTTATGTGCTTATTTGATGCATAGTCAACGTCGACCTCCTAGTGCCAAGCCTGATTGCTCATTTTCACTACATCTGGAGCAAATAAACTTATTTGCGCATCTGGATGAAGCTCTCCCGGACTTGGAATTGTGCTGACACCACCCTTCGTAATCGCCACTACACCCAGATCTTCCTCCGTAGATTTCCCTTTGTCACCAGCGTCCGACCCTTTAATGCGAGACAACCCCGCAAAATTCGAAGGAAGAGAAAGAAGTGAGTTGTCCAACGTACCCTCCATCACCCTGAAATGCAGCTTGGAACGAGATGGGGAACAATGCGATCTACAAGAAGAATGACCCACTTCACCACGACCACTATTAGATGATCTTTCAGTGGAGTGATTGGACTCTGGAACCTCAGTGGATGTTTGTCAGAAACCTCCAACGAAACGACCCCGGAGTAATCAACAGCAGTAGAAGCCGCCACATTGGCCAACTTCTCACTCAAAGCTTCAGCTTGCACGGTACTCAGATTTGACACACCTTCAATTCTCGCTAATCGAATATGGTCCCTCTCCTACTTGAATATTTCAGCCTCCGCCTTGGCAGGCTAACTAAGTTCACTCTCCGCGCACAGTGGAGTAGAACGTTTTGAAGCCGACTCAGTCCTAGCACGGGACTTCTTCGAACTCACCAAAAAAGCAAGCATCTCAGAAAGTCCTTTCGTGTCAGACAAAGCGGGAGCCTTAACTTTGGCTGCCTTCCTCTTTCTTGAAGGGGTTCCACTTTCAGACTTGACATTCGGTGTTCAGTAAAGAGTGGTGGACAAGTGCCAGTTTGCCTACAAACCATTGCGCCTGAAGTTAGCAGGACATATGACTTCCTCCATACTCACTTTCGGCAAGTCACGGAATGTCTTCATAATGTTTTACTCCCTTGAGGAAAAACAAGAAGTAGAAAAACTCCCTACAAAGAAACAAATGCAATGATCAGCATACAATCAGCGCAATGAATTCAAAAGATCAAGCTATACTTACGAAGTGGCCCGAACTCCCGCTCAAACGGACGACCCTTGTAGTTGAAATACTTCGAGTCCGAAGGAGCCAAGAAGTAATATTCTTGCCAGAACTTGAAGTCATCTGGCAACTTCCCGAAGCAGGCCGACAACGTCATCTTACAAACGATGTGATCATTCAACTGAGGAGAAGTCAATAACTGAATCACCCACACAGTCACGCAGACACCAGCATCCTTCGTTCTGATCAAAATAAGTAGGATAATCCTATACCCATTGGGTACCAATTGGGCAGGAGGGATTCCAAGGAAATCCAAGAAGCCCCAAATCTCATCAAGAACCGGAAAACGGACTCTAGTCTGAAGTATTCCACGGTGCAAACAAATGAACCCTTTTGGAGGGAGCATTGACGTTTGGTCATCTTACAGAGCATACAATGATAGGTCTTCAGGGACCCTGAACGTCTTTGTGATGTCACCAAGGCCCGACTCATAAAGCGATTTGTCTTCAAAAAACTCGAGGCCCCTGGCCAAAATTCAGTCATCAAGATGGTCTTGGTGAGCCATGACAACGATGAACAAATTTTCAATCAAAAGATGAATAGAACAGAATCTTTAAAAGCAAGAAAATGGAAGAGTTAATCTCCGCAAAAAGGAGGATCAAAATAGGGATTATTTACCCGCATCTTTTCCACTGAACTGATGCACACTTAGTTAATGAAGTGTGCGACTCATGCAAACGATTTAGACTTGATCATCATGAGCGACATATCTTTCAAGAAGTGATTTAGTGGACTGATGCGATGGCAAATTAACTCGGGGGGAAGTAGCTGATGATACACCAAAACGGTCCCTCTTCTACACCGTACACGTGTCATGATGATCTCGAGATATCATAGGCCCAAGTGTCAGCCCTACACTGATCCAACCCAAGCATTTCCAAGCCTGCACAATGCAGTCAGCCAGACAAGCCCGAAATCATTATAGTCTACTAAGCCCACGCGTATCACATTTATCCTGAATACCCGTAAGCCCTGCTAAGGCAAGTATCTTGAAGATCAGCTTCGGCCGGGCAAGACAACAATACTTTGCTTCCGACTAGGAAGCAAATATCAGAGTATATGTCTCACATGGAGACTTTTATCTATGCACAACTCTCGGAACGAGAACTATCTCCCGTGTATCTAGGAGCACAAGGCTAACAGGGAAACTACCCTTCATAGCATAACTCCTAATTAGAGAAGGATCTTCACAATGATATTCTCCCCTAAAACTAAGCCATCGATGGCCTGGTCGAACCAGGACTCCAGCACTATAAATAAGACATGAGGTTGGTAAGCTAAGGTATTTTACAAATTCTTTGTTTACAGCATTATACCTTCCTCAGATCCTTGTATGACTTTAGCATCGAAATGCTATCGACCACCACAACGGTGGTCCGTGGCTCACGTGCGTTCCTTGTGCAGGTCAAAGTCAAAGCAGGGAGCAAAAATTGACTGCATCACTAGGGTTTCGTCGTTTCAACCAAGCAAAGCCAATATGTTCCAGAGAAATAAATATTTGAAGCGAAACTCTCTTCCTCCTCTTTCGTGATGTTAATGTCTTCATCTTGACCTAGCTCTTTTAAATCTAATAAGAATGCGAGTGAGGTCTCTCTCCCGCTCAATCAATCGGTCTCCCTTTTCCCATCGTTTCGTCAGTTTGACCATTAAGACACGTATGTTCTCTTCTCGTTTCACCTAAATAAGGTTGTTCAACCGAAATCACAGCGGTTGGAGGCCTAATTTGTGTTATATTTGGTACTTTTCTTGTAGAATTTGATGGATGCAGTTAGGAGAAATAGATGGTATATTTGTTTATCCATTTGATGGATTCGGTGATCTTTCTCTCATGTTTCAGATCTATGTTGTTAACGTAGCGTTATAATGTTGATATAACGTTTAACGAAGGTGAGTCGTTACATTTTAACATTATCACGTTTTGGTAGATGGCTCTGATATAACGGCCATTATATGACCATTATTGAGATAACTTTTTTTCAATAATGTTGCTTTAACGTTTTGTTCTAATACATAAAATAAAAATTAAAAAAATCACTCATTTCATTCTTGATTGAATCATAACCCTAGACTCTGAGGAAAGAAAAAGGACTAGAGCTCGCCGTCTCAGATCGACATATAATAAGACCGCATCGGTCGACTGAGAATGAGAGAAGAAGAAAAAAAAAGGAGGGAAGAAGACGAAGAGTCGTTCGCACTCCCTGTTGCAATTTCACTTTTTGTTGCAATCTCACTCTCAGACGAAGGGAACATTTTTTTTATTAATGTTGTGATGTTTTTGAATTTAATGTTATGAACATGGTTTACTTTTTTGACTCTGTAATACATTAATACTTAGTGGTGGTATAAAAATATATTTAAAAAATATTCCGTTATATCCAGTTATAATCTATAACCCTCCTGGACCATTATGGGCCCGTTATCTGTTTTAATTGCATAGTTTCATATTAAGAACCCTAGTTCTCTTTGTTTTCAGTTTTATGCATGTTCTATGGCATCTCTTTGATTGATATAGAAATGTCTTACATCTGTTTTGATGTGAAAATTATGTATTTTTTTTATTGTTTAATGATGTGAAAATTATGTATGTTTGAGCACTAGGTGTCTGATAAAATGTTTCAGTTGTATACTCGATTGTACAAAAGCCTAGGTTATTTTGCTTCAAGTACATCTAAGTATTTGTAAATAATAGACTTAATCAATGGAATGTGCAAACATTTAAATTTATCATGGAAACTTTCTCTGACATTGCTATGTGGTCGAAAATGGTTAAATTTTGATCCAATTTAACCATCCAGTTATCCCATTTGTTTGTAATTTACCATGTATGTCTATCGTTGTAGGACTGATGTCTTGCCTAATCATAACACAAAAATCAACAAAATTGAGAATAGAAGGATAAGCACACAGAGGAGCCACTTGACATATATGATGTGAATTCAATGAAATGATTCAAACTGTAGACTTGGAAGAGAAAAAGTATGCAATAAAAGGATCCCCTCATCCTTGTCCAGGAGATCTATAGCTGCACACCCTATGCATGATCTTGAAATTGGGAAATATATGCACCCAGTCGGTTTTATTATTTGAATTCTATGCAGAAAAATATAGGGAATTAATAACTCATACATTTAACTCTGTTGTGCAGGCTCTGGGGCTCCTACATTTGTCAACTGTGTATGTATCATCTCTATTTAGTTTCTTTTATAACTTTCGATTAAGTATGTTAAACTACACCATATTCTTCCTCAGGTTGTCGAGATCACCAAGGGAAGCAAGGTCAAATATGAACTAGACAAGAAGATTGGCCTGATTAAGGTCGACCATATCTTGTACTCATCAGTTGTTTATCCTCATAACCATGGTTTCATTCCACGCACACTGTGTGAAGATAATGACCCAATGGACGTTCTCATCCTCATGCAGGTAATGCATTCACCTAATTAAGTCATAACAATGAAACTAAAACATAAATCCTACTAAACTCTAAAACTGAAGACATTGAATGTATTAGATATCCCTTTTAACTATAGTTATGTACAGGAACCTGTGGTTTCAGGTTGTTCCTTCGAGCAAGAGCAATTGGACTTATGCCCATGATCGATCAGGGAGAGAGATCATTGCAGTTTGTGCTGATGATCCAGAGTACCACCGGTATACTGACATCAAGGACTCCTCCGACATTGTCTGACTGAAATCCATTGATTCTTTGACGGCGGTATATACTTGGATCTTGTACTTTGTTTATATTATTTCTAACTTATAGCCGATCAAGTTTCCTCACAGTAACTAGTTGTATGTTCTGCCTAATGATACATTTCAGACAAGAAGAATGAGAAAAAAGAGGTTAAAGTCGATGATTTCCTGCCTTTAGCTATTGCCCATGAAGCCATCCAGTATTCCATGTAAGTCATAGTGCAACATAGATGCACCATACTGTAAAGACATCAATGTTTGATGTTTTATACGCTTCATAAATTTTCACCATGGTTTTGTGTGGTGCAGGGATCTCTACGCTCAATACATGTTGCAGAGCTTGAGGTGATAGGCCTGGAATGCATCCTATCTATGTTCAATAATCTGCTCAGTAAGCAATGGTTGAAGGGATAGGGAATACAAGGCATCCATAAGATTACTCAAATTGGTGTATGATTTTGGTGTTGTTGTCAACATTGATCATGAAGTAAATAACTACTTGAAGGTGCATATAATCAGATCCCCTTTTTCTATAAGTTAATCAATTTATCTCACCTTTACAACTGTTGTCAGCAATAGTTTTCTCTTCACTATTGATTCAACAAATAATTACCCTTTCTTATGGAACTTTTTGTCTTAATGAGCATTTCCTTTCTTTCTCATTTATGTTATGTGCAAAGTGACAAATAAAACTAAACTGATCTGTTTGTTGCTTACACGGATTTCAGGTTGTATTTTTTGTCCAAACTACAATGTATTTGTGGAAGAAATGTTCATTCCAGGAAGTGAGCTGTCACAGCATATCAGCACTGCAGGCATGGAGGCAAGTGGCACAAGCAACATGCGATTCGCACTCAATGGTTGCCTCATTATTGGGACACTGGATGGAGCTAATGTGAAATTATCAGAAAAGAAACTAGGAAGGAAAACCTTTTTTCCTTTTTGGTGCTGAAGCTGATCGTGTCCCAAGGCTGCGCAAGGAGAGAGAGAATGGACAGGTAAATACCCTAAAGTTTATTTTCTTCTTTCTAAATCTCAAATCAGAAATTCACGGGATGCCCATGAAAGGCTTCAGCTAAATGTAGTACATCTCTACAATACAGTTATTTGGTTGATGTAATCTAATTTAATTGTGAGTGCTTTGATGTTGACATTGCAGTTCAAGCTAGATCTACGATTTGAAGAGGCCAAGCAGTTTATAAGTGATGCATTTGGTACTTGCGACTACAACCCACTCCTAGATCCATTGGAAGGGGACTCTGGATATGGACGAGAGATTATTTCTTGGTTGGTTATAACTTCCCAAGCTATATGGATGCTCAGGCTAAGGTCTATGAAGCTTACAAGTAAGCAATTCGACACTGACTTTTTTCTTTTAATGTTTTTGCTGACAATAAAGTTATCATGTTTCATTTTAAAGCATCAGTATTCATATTCTTGGGGATCTCCCCTGACTATTACAAATGTCCATTATGGTCACTTTGTTTAACTTGACCAAAAACAACTCTTTGTTTGTAGATGGAGTTATCTGAAGATGACGATTTTGAATCTTTCAATTTCATCATTTGATGAAATGTACTTGCTTTATAATACAGGGACAAGAAGAAATGGTTGAAGATGTCCATATTGAGCACAGCTGGTGGTGGTGAGTTCAGTAGTGACCGCACACTTGCTCAGTATGCAAAGGAAATCTGGAACATTGAAGCATGCCCTTATAGATAGGTGTATGTAAGAGTATCTCATAAAGGTCAGTATCCATTGAATGGAATACTCAAATCACCATGGAATTATATGAAGAACACCTTAAAGTGGTTTGATTTAAATGGTTTTGATGGATGTTTATAAAGCAGAACAAGTGGTGCGGAAGGGGACGACTGAGAAAACTATAAGACCGCCACTTGGTTTATCAAATTATGTTGTAGCTCGGAGGCTTAGGACAACAAGAGATGTTCCTTCGAGGTACAAGTCTGCTAACAGTAGTTCACATTCAGTGACCACACCTATTGTACCATTACCATTACATTTTTTTTCAAACGAATACAGTTTTGAGTTTTTTTCCTACTTTTTTGGTTTTTTAATTAATTAATTTTTGTTTAAGCCTGGATAGTGGATATCAGTGGCAATTAAAGTTTAAAAATAGTATTAGAAATAGTATCTGTTATGAGCTATTTCTATCTACAAAACAATATCATGTCACAATCCATATCATCTATAAAACAATATCATGACAAAAGTGTTAAAATAATTAGGATCACCATGAATAGTATGGTTTGACAAGTGATACTCATATTTTCAGTTACACAATAAAGCAATTACAAAAGTACTATTTTGGTGTAGTGAATGCTTGTGTAATATTTTATTATGGTAAAAGCAAGCATGGTGTGTGACATATACACGCATTCATGGTTGTTTTAATGCTCCCACTACTAGCTTTTGCCAATGGTACCGGCTTGATGAAAATTTGATTTGTGGAATGAAAGTTACATGGTTTCAGTAAGAAATAAACATATCTTGACTTTGATGTCTGGGCTTCATAGATGTTCTTGTCTAACTTGACACTTTAGACTTAGAGAATTTTGTAAGGGCGGACTTGATAGTCCTGCCTGGCGGAACACGTGTTGTTGTTCGTATGTAGAAGAAGAATATCTAGTCTGACTTTGTAGTCCTAACTAGCTAAATACACTTCGTCGGCGGACTTGTTTGGCCATACAAGAAAGTTTTTAATTCAAACATTTAGTCTAACTTTGTAGTCCTGACTATTTTTATGCACTTTGTTGTCCGACTTGGTGATCGAACAAGAAGATTCTATTTAGCCGTCTAACTTAGTTGTTCTGACTAATTTAATACACTCGTTGTCCGACATGGTGATCAGACAAGAAGATTTGTAAGCAACTTTCTAGTCTAACTTCGTGTTCCTAACTAGTTCATTACACTTAGTTTGTCCAACATGGTGATCGGACCAGAAGATTTATAAATAATTTTCCAGTCTGACTCGGATGTCTTGACTAGCTTAATACATTTCGTTGTCCGACATGGTGATCGAACAAGAAGATTTATATGTCTAGTCCAACTTTGTTGTCTTGACTAGCTTAATACACTTCGTCGTCCGTCATGGTGATCGAATAAGAAGATTTATGAGCAGCTTACTGACTTACTTGTCATGCCCAGTGTAATACACTTCGTTGCTCGACATGGTGATCGGACAAGAAGATTTCTAAGTAGTTGTCTGACTTAATTTAATTCACTTCGTTGCCCAACATGGTGATTGGACAAGAAGATTTATCAGCAACTTTCTAGTTTGACTTCGTTATCCTGACTAGTTGATTACTCTTCATTTGTCTGACATGGTGATCGGACCAAAGATTTATAAATAATTTTCTAGTCTAACTCGGATGTCCTGACTAGCTTAATACATTTCATTTTCTGACATAGTGATCGGACAAGATGATTTGTATGTCTACTTCGACTATTCTATCCTTACTAGCTTAATACACTTCTTTGTCCGACACGGTGATCAAACAAGAAGATTTATGAGTAGCTGACTAACTTAGTATTCTTGCCCAGCGTAATACCTTTCGTTGTCCGACATGGTGATCGGACGAGAAGATTTCTAAGTAGTTGTCTGACGTAGTAATCTTGACTAGATTAATGTGCTTCGTTGTCCGAAATTGTGATCGGATAAGAAGATTTATATGTCTAGTCCGACTATGTTGTCCTGACTAGCTTAACAGACTTCGTTGTTCCGATATGGTGATCATACAAGAAGATTTATGTCTAGTCTGATTTTGTTGTCTTGACTAGGTAAGACTACTAGAGTGAGAGAGGGAATTTTATTGGAATGTGATAGTTTACTAATAATACCTTTTCCAAGTGTTATACATTCCATAGCCTTTTGAGTTGCCCTCACTCTAAATTTTCTAATCAGTATGTTCCCGATCTATTGATTTCACAACCATGTATGGCCCTTCCCAATTTCGGTTTAACTTCCTCGTACCTGGTTCTTTTGTGTTCAGCTCGATCTTTCTAAGTACCCAATCACCTATTCTGAATGTATGAGGTTTGACCTTTTTATTGTAGTAGTTGGCCATTTTCTGTTGGTAGGTTGCCATTTTGATTGAAGTTTTGTCCCTTTTTCTTTGAGAAGGTCTAGTCCAAAGCGCAGTGCTTCATTGTTGTCCTCTATTCGAAAGTGTTTAATTTTAAAGGTTGGCATGTCAATCTCAACTGGTACCATTGCCTCGGATCCGTAAGTTAGGGTGAATGGTGTTTCTCTGATTGTTGTCATGTAGCCTCAGAAAAATGCCTAGCAATTCAGCTACCCATAATCCTTGTCGCTTTAAGTTTTTTTGTTCACTACACCAAAAATACCCATCAGCAACGGTTTGGAACCATGGGGGTAATCTATTGCCACGACTTAGAGGCTTGGCCATTTGAGGCGTCGCCAAATCACCATTGACGGCTATAAACCGTGGCAACACATATTAGCAACGATTTTATGTTCGAGTACACTTGATGATTTTCTGCATTTAGCCACGGTTTTAAGCCGTGGCAAGCATGGCCACGGTTTTACGCCGTGGCAAGCATGAAGTACCACGGGTTTAAGCCGTGGCCATTCAAAACAAAATTCAAAAAAAAAAAAAAATCTGATTTGTTGCGAGGGTTTGAAACCGTTGCAAATTAATATAATCGAAAAAAAAATTACATTTTTTTTGCTGCTGCAGCAAAATCACAGCCCCACACCTGCAAAATCAGTCCTTACTAAGATGAATATTTTCTTCAAGTTATAGAGTATATCATAACAAAGCATCCATATAAAATCAAATCCTTAAAACAGTCAACTCAGACTACTACAAGGCAGCAACCACAACAATCTTTGCAAATGAATACTTTATTCCTAGATTGTAAACATCTTAAGTCATGAACTAGTACACTCAATATTAGAACAGGCAAAAATGAGGAAATGAAGAAAATATATGACATGGTATTGTATGAACCTGAAGAATCAAACAACAACGACAAAGTAAAGCCTTAGTTCTATACATTTACTCATGACACCCAAAATACAAGAAGCTCCAGGCACACCACACACCTGTTATTTATCCAAATCTCAAGTTTTACAACAGAATTTTACACAAAAACACAAGGACAAGACTGCATAAACACATAAAAGTTTGCCTTCAAGACGACTCTTTGCAAAAAGAGTTCACCTCCTCCAATCTATTTTTACAACCTTCTCTGAAAATAATCAACAACCTAATGTTAAACATTCAGAAATTACAAGATACTTTCATCGCTATTAAAAACTACTTCCAAGTGATGCCAAACTAATACTGCTAGTAAAGTCAAAGTCAACAAGGCTTTTAAGTGAAAGTTTCTTTAAAAGCATCGGAAGACACTGGTTCATATTAGATCATTTGCTTCATGGGTGAAAAAAAAAATTAAAATTAAAAAAAAACCTGTACCAAATATCTCAAATGGCCTGTTTTGCTTTATTGTGAAATCTCTCAACTCTTGATGTTAATAAGAAACAAAAATACATGTGAGGATATTCATCCAACAATTAAAGAATACTTTATCAACTGACTTATAAAATATTGCAAGTCAGATGAGTGTAAAGCAAAATTATGGTTTTCATAAATAAAAGAAAGCAACGATATGGCCACATGTATAGTCACACTGAATCAGTAAACCAGTAAGTGTTTTCAAGACATAATATATGATATATTGCCAACAAGGAGACTAGAATAGTCCTAATTTTTCTGTGTGATTGTTTTTGCTAAGAATCTTTTCTTTTTTGAGAGATTGTATTTGAGACATCTTATTTTTTTTCTTTAATATAAAGGTTAAGGGGTCCTTACAACCCTGCTTGCTTTTCAAACAAAAAAGGAAATAGGACATTGTTTTGAGACTTCTTACCATTCCCATCTCTAGAAGACAATAAAGACATGTCGTTCTTTATTCCACCTTTGCAAAAATTTGGACAGACTGCAGAAACACGGTGGCTTTCTGTGAGTTCCAAATTCAATAAAGATAATGAGTAAATGATAATATGAATTAGATTACCTCTAAAGTCTCTCGAATTTTATGCAGTGCAGCATCTACACGTGCATATATTGTGCTTCTCTGCAAAGAATGCAGTAATATAAGATACAAGTGTGAATGGATCTTTATCATGTGTAAAATGCAAGAAGTAGAGTTGTATGAAAATCAATAAATTGCTCCATTCTGCTATTAAAACAACATACGAGATGAAAATGAGACTAGGCTTACCAACGCAACATCTTGAAGCATTTGACTGATTTTAGAAGTATTTGAGAATGGTCCAAATGGATGACAGCCTGATGCCCAGAGCCAATTCACCACTGGTCGCTCATGAACATGCGAGGCTTTCTCATCCGGCGCACTCAAACCACCCACTGCAGAAGCCAGGCCTGCCAAGATGTTACGTTGAGCTTGAGATGGAGTTGCATACCTTCTTTCTGTTTCTGAAACATAACTGTCAAGATATAGACACATAGAGGATATAATTTAAGACTATAAGTCCAACCTTTTAAAACTGATTACATTTCAACACCATGAACTACATTTCTTTCATGAGACACGCCCTGCTTCTGCAATTTTATAAGATTGAAGATATTACACAGGTAAAACCATCCTACAATCTGCCTACACAACCAACACCCCTTCCATTTCTCTTTTAGAGGGTAAGCACCCGCAAAACATACTAAAGAACATTACACATGCAAATTGGTAAACTTTTCAAATCTTCAGTCCCTATTGACCATCTTCTTCCATCACAAAAGTCATGCTTGCTACCATTGACAATGAATTAGAGTGAACAAAAAGCAATAATAATTTTTTTTAGCCAACAACTCATAAGATGCTTTTGATAAATTAATCCAGAAAAGAGGAAAAACCCATGAGTGATGAGTGCCAAATAATTAAGATACCGCGACTTATAAATGGGAGAGAAATAAGGGTTTCTTGTAGGGGAGACAAGTTAGCAGATGGAAACAAGTCCATCCTACCCCTTTTCATGGCCTTTCTAGCATGATAAAGTACTGTAATTAAGGTAATCAAATCTCGTGTTTAAACTATCAGCTCTGAACAATGAATTTCAGAGTTGGCTTGTTGACCAGGAAAGTAACAATAAATCAAATACCAAGTAAGTTTACATTCACATCACATGATTTTTAGAGAGAGAGGAGCAGGACAACTAAACAAGATTCTTCATGTCTCCCCTACTATCAATAAGTGAGCTACTATAAGTAGATAGATCCAAGAGCCTATAGAAACCATCTTAAACTTCAACTCAAATCAAAACTAAGAGAAGAAATTTAAAGAAAATGGCTACCTCTTCAATGGCAGAAAACCGTTACCATGTTCGCTGTACTAGCATGCCATCTCGATCACATCCCAGTGCTGAAAGAATTGAGGAAGAGTTAATCAAGCTATGGAATTGGGAAACAATTTCTAAATCATCAACTTCGTCTCTACAGGCAAAGGAGATATGCAATAGTCTCTCAAGTCTGAGGGAACTTTACACCTGTGTTGAGGATCTACTTCGCCTGCCACTCACCCAACAAGATCTCGTTCAACAAGAATGTGAGGTAAGGGTGAATGAAGTGCTGGATGAATCTGTCAGATTGTTGGATATGTGTAGCACTGCAAAGGATATCTTCTTGTCAGTGAAAGAACATATGCAAAATCTTCAATCAACTCTAAGCAGAAGAAGAGCCGAAAAGTTGAGCATGGAGAAAGAAGTTCATGCTTACATGTGCTTCAGAAAGAAGGTTAAGAAAGAAGCTGCCAAGGCTATCCTTTCTTTGAAGCAAATGACCGACAAGTCTATGTTCTCTCCTCTCTTAGATAAAAGATCACCACATATCTATGGTGATTAAGTTGCTAAAAGAAGTGATTGTAATCACTATTTCCATTTTCCAATCATTCTTCGTGTTTCTATCTACTCCAAGGACCAAGACAAGAAAAAACACTTGGTCATTGTTTTCAAAAATGATGCGCAAGGGCCAAGCTGGATGTGAAGGATCACATGGTGCTTATGAGGTGGAGAATCTGGATGATACACTCTTCACCGTTTGTCAGCACAAATCAAGCAAATACAAGATGGTGACGGTGGAAATGGCAAAAGAGGAGTTGAAGGCAATAGAAGCTAGTACCATAGCATTTGATACTGAACTAGAGTGTTCGTTTAAGCACCTAATTCAAACAAGAGTGTCTATGCTTAACATCCTCACCCTTTAGAGAATAGAGATCATCAATACCTTTATCCCTTCAAGTCCTTTGGCGGCTGCATTTTAAGGATTCGCCAAAGATTTTTTGTTTCATAACATGTATGTATCTGAAAAATCAAATGTATAGAATATCAATATAATAAAATTTAAAACAAATTACCCAACTTTATACTTCTGTATTTGTTCTTGAGATGGTAATGAGCGAGAAAATCTCTCTAGTATTATTTCAGAAATCGCCTACTTCTGCATACCATAATCACATGGATAACATGAACTATTAACCAATCATGTTCCCTGTGAAAGTGTAAAATAATTAACAAAAGGATGGTACCACCAAAGTAGTCATTTGGACTTAACTTTTTCTGGTTAGACTAAAATCCTGGGGTACGATTGGTTGCAAAGTACAAGGGTAGAGATATCATAGTTTTTGTTATGCTCTAACAAAGAAGAATATGATAAAGAAGAAAAGCCTGCAAGTGCAAACTCTCTTCTTCTTTTTTTCCCTTATTTTGAAAAGGATAAATTTCATTAGTATTCTCAGAGAGATTACAAATCAGCAGCACAAACAATAAAGAGATTTTATGAAACTTACCTGAGAGGCAACCATGCAGAGCGCCAATGCCACAGAAAACCTACTTCCATAATTGTTGTTCCATAGTCCCATGCATATTCTTTAAAGATTGTGTCGTTCCTTTCCAGCCAAAAATACCAGCAAACAGGATAAAGGTTAAATGAAATTGCATCTCCAACTCTTATGTTGAGAGCATAGCTTGTCTGGAAACAATAAAGACATACCACCTCGATGAGCCAAAAAATAAGAATATCCAAGTCAAAATTGAATTTTAATCAGATGAAGATTTTATAATTTATACAACATATTTCCTTTAAGTAAAAATGAGCAATCTGTAGTTTCCTTAGGTCATTATGAACTGTTATGATTATAACAAGTGCTTCAGATGTCATTGTCCTGTCCATAAAATTACACGTAAAAAAATGGAATGACAAATCGCTCGCTTGGGATCACAGCCAATGGTGGTCTCTCTTACTGTGTGGGCTTCCATGACATAACCTTCTCCGTGCCAATACATTAAGAACACCCCATCTCCAAGGTTGAAGCATTTCTAAACAAGTCTATAAGTTGGTTCTTGTTGTATCTGAAGCACTCTGTTTTCCCTGTACCCTCTTTCTGCCAAGATTCAAATAAGAGATTTAAGTTGGCTACTCTGAATACCTCCAATAATAGGTTACTTGTTGATGATAGAATTAATTCTGAGATTTTGTCAGGGAGCAAAGACGGTAAGAGAATTAAGCACACAGTCAAACAAAGTAGGTCAACACCTAACTGACCCTTCTTTATTCCCAGTTTAGGTTGTAATGGTCACTTATCTTTACATGATGATATCTTTACCATCTCCATGGTAAATGAATAAACAACAAGAGACAGTGTTTATTTAGATAAAATAAGTGATTCTACCTAAGACATCAACATCAAAGTCATTGCAGTATAAGAATGAAAAGATGAGACATAATGATATCTTTACCATCTCCATGGTAAATGTAAATCCATATATGGGGCTTTAAATTAAATTAACAAGCCAAAGCAAATCTAATATGGCATTTGTTTATTTTATATGCTAATGCATAGCACATCAAAATAGTTTTGTCCAGAAGAATAGGCCTAGTAAAGCTATAAAAACATAAAACTACAAACTCACCTTTTTCTTGATCAAACGGGAGCATCTGTCCATAAAGGTATTTGTCTCCCCTTCGATCCTATTTCCCTGGAAAATAGTAACTTAATTGATATTTCAGATCTATACATAGTAAAGCAGGGACAGGGAGTAAGATAGCAATGGTTTAAACATAGTATAGGGAGGAGTGTGAGGGAGAATGACGTCTGCTTAATAGAAAGAATAAATAAGTTAACAATTCGGCTAATGAAGAAAAATGCTAAGATTGAAAGAGTACATCAACTGTGACATGAGGAAGCTCAATAAAGATCATGTACATCTGAATAGCTTAAAAGTTAAACAGACTTTATTCTCAAGTTATAGTGTGAACCAGCTGGATTATCAACGAAAAAAAAAGTGCACAAGAAAAGTGCAAAAGTAACATCTGTGTTCAATCAGGAGTGACCTAACAATCAAAAGCAAACCAACTAGCATCCTTTGTCAAATTTTAAAAGGTAAAGAATGTGGAAACAAAATGAGGTAGCATTACTAATAACCAAGTAAATAAAAATGGTACAGTGGAATAGAGCAAAGTTGATCTTGAAAACGATAACAAAAGAATTTAAAGCAGTAAGCTATTGTGATACAAAACTCAATACCCTAAGTCCCTGACTCCTAGTGTTCATGTTGTTGAAGAAAACAACATACTATTATACATTCTTCACTTTCCAATATACATTTATCAAAAAATTTAATTAGATTTTCTACAAAATGAAAAATAATGATCCACGAAGCAATGAGGAAATACTCTAATAAACCATTTTGTTACTACAAACGAACATTTAAATTATATGCATATAAATGATGAAGAAAATAATGACTAAGAGACATGTAAGAAAATTTAGTAGAACTAAACTACTTCTAAAGCTAATGGTTCTTAATAATATTAGTGAACCTTATTTGATATTGGACCTTGTGCCAGGTACGACTTTTCATCATGTAAATGGTGGAATCCATAAGCAACCCGGGCACCCATTCTTGTATGCAACAATTTAAAAATGAAAATTTTGCACTATAAATGATTTAAACAAAAGGAATTGTTCATAGTTTCAGTGTGGGATGTCCACCTCCATGTCCAGCCTTGCGGTCAATGCAACCAAAATAAAGCGTAGGACCTTGACAGAGATATTTGATCAAACAACTGACCTACAAGTATTTGGAGCTTTGAATAGTACTGTAAAATCAACATTTAAATAAAATCAAATCCATCCTATACTTCAAAACCTGAACTTTCATGAACTTATAACAAAATTCACGAAAACCCAACCTAAAAGAATAGTGTCTTCAATTCAACTTATGCAACTAAATTATCCCAAACGGCATACAGAATCAATTCAAAACACAGATTAATTGGCCCCTAAATCTTTTTTTTTTTCCAAAAGTTAACAAAGAGAAGGAAAATAAGAAACTGAATCGAAAAATTAGGTCTTCTTCTTCACTTAGTTGATCGAACAGAAAAAAAACTAAATCGCAGAGAAGAGGAAGAAGAAGTAAAAAAAAAAAAAAAAAGGAAAAGAAGAAACTGAACGGGGTTTTGATCATACCTGATTGATTGCTTGGATCTGGCATCTGGGTTTCTTGCCGAACCCATAGTTTCGATTCTCTCTTAGGTATTCTTCTTCGCAAACCCTTCCAGTTCTTCTTATTCCCTTCGATTTCTTCTTCTTCGCAAACACTTTGATTTCTTCTTTGCAAACCTTTTGATCGACTGAAGTGGTATGTCGATAGAAGGTCTGGGGAGTGTGAGAGGTATGTTAATCAATCAATTGGAGTGTAGAGGGCTATCAATCAACTGGTGAAGGCGGAATATGGGCTCAATCGACTGGAAGATGGGTTCGATTGACTCTGTCGATCAACTGGTGCTGAGGGTTGGAGGGTTTTGGGATGATTTGAGTTGCGATCTTTCGTCGATCTTGGTAGCAGGAGGTCAACATGGTGGGTGGGATCATCGTCTCTCTCACTCCATTAAACAAAAGGTATCCATTCACGTCTCTCTCACTCTAGAGTCTCCAACACTCGATTTGAAACGAAAATGGAGCTCCAACACCATGTAGCAGGAGGTCGACATGGTTGATGAGGTTTTACTCTCATCAACTCCAACACTCGATTTGAAACGAAAATGGAGCTCCAAACGAAAATGAAACGAAACTGTTTTGGGCAATGGCGCCAATTTTTTTTGGGCAAGACCGCGAAACTGTTTTCGCAATGGCGCCAAAGCAAATTCACAGGTGCGTTTTCTTTTTATAGCCACGGTTTTGGGCCGTGGCAAATAAACCAATAGTTTTGAGCCGTGGCCATCTCCGTGTAGCTAATCAAGCCTTTTGGTGTAGTGACGGTTTTAGGCTCTAGCCACGGTTTTGGGCCGTGGCAAATAAACTAACGATTTTGAATCGTGGCCATCTCCGTGTAGCTAATCAAGCCTTTTGGTGTAGTGGTTGATGGCCTCCAGGATTGTTTGGTTGGTTACTTTTGTTTTTCCATTAGCTTGGTGCTGAATAGTAGTGGTTGATGCTCAAGTTATCGCATAACTTCTTGAACTTTTTGCCTTTGAATTGGGACCCATTGTCGGTGTCCATTTTTCTAGGGATTCCAAATATGCATATTATGTCCTTCCATAAGAAGTGTTCAATCTGGGCTTCTCCTATTTTTGATAGTGGTTCTATTTCTACCCGCTTGGTGAAGTAGTCGACTACTACAAGGATGAACTTCTTTCCATCGGAGATTGAAAGTGGACCTACAATATCCATTCCCCATTGTGTGAATGGCCACAGAATGCTCATCGGGATCATGTTCTGCCCTAGCATGTGAGTGAATGAAGCAAATCGTTGGCACTTATCACATAACTGAACGAGTTTGTTTGCATCCTTTTGCATTGTTGGCCAATAATACCCTAATGTTAGAGTTTTGTGAGCTAGTGTTCTTCCTTCCGGATGATTCTTGCATATGCCGAAATGAATTTCCAAAAAAACATAGTCGACGTCGCTGGGTGAAAGATATCTTAGTAGTGGACTTGTGGCGGATCTCCTATACAGTCTATCATTTATCAGTGTGTATCGTGCTGCTCTATTCCACAGCTTAAGGGCCTCCACTTTGTCTGTTGGTAGAGCTCCGCTTTGTATGTAAGCCAAAATTGGAGTTATCCAATTGTCTTCGTGATCTGTTGTACATACTTCCAGTGCATTGTTCTCTAGGATCGAGCTTTCTTGTACTGTGATGAGGGGATTGTCGACCTCTTTAGTGTGTGATGTTTTTTTTGCCAGGCTATCTGTTTTGTGGTTTTCCTTTCTCGCACATCGTTGAACGGTGATTGTATTGAAGCTTTCAATCAGGTCACTTGCCTTTTGATGGTACGATTTCATTCGTGCATATTTCACTTGGAATTCGCCAGTTGATTGACCACCAATTTGAAGTCAGTGAAAACACTTGACTTCATTTATTCCGAGGTGTTTAGCCAGTTGTAGTCTAGCTATTAGTGCTTCATATTCAGCTTTGTTGTTGGAAGCATTGAAACTGAATTTGATGGTTTTTTCCAAAGTCACCCCTTTTAGTTGTACAGAGTTATTCCAGCTCCGCTCCCTTCTCATTGGATACTCCGTTGTAGCGCAGGATCCGTTCTTGAGTGTTGGGTTCGGTGGTTTCTTGCTCCTTATTATTGTTCAGCGGATGCTTGCCATTGCTTGTGAATTTGGCGACGAAGTCTGCCAGTGCTTGAGTTTTTATTGTGGTCTTAGGAGCATAGATGATGTCAAACTAAAAAAACCGATGTCAAACTGACCGAGCTCTATTGCCCACTTCATCATTCTACTAGATAACTTTGGTTTGTGTAGTACTGACCGAAGTAGATGTTCGGTCTTATGGTGATGGAGTGGGACTGGAAGTAGGGGTGCAACTTTCTGGAAGATACGACCAATGCTAGCTTCTTTAAGGTTGGATAGTTGGCTTCTACGTACACAAATCTCTTACTGACATAGTAGACTGGCTTTTGTATTTTATTTTCTTCCTGTATCAGTGTGGAGCTACTTCATGTTCTGATACTGACAATAAAAGTATAGTGTCTCGCCTGGCTTTGGCTTTGATAGTAGTTCTACACTCCCTATGTATGCCTTCAAGTTTTGGAAAGCTTGTTCACATTTCACATTCCATTTAAACATTTTGTTCCCTTTCAAAATCATGAAAAGGGTAGGCATTCATCTGATGATTTGGAAATAAACTTGTTCAGGGCTGCTACCTTACCGTTAAGGTTCTGTACACCTTTGATGTTGGAGGGCGATTGCATGTTTAGAGGCGTTTGTATTTGTTTTAGATCAGCTTTGATTCCTTTTTTATTGACCATGTACCGAGGAACTTTCCTGATTGTACTTTGAAGGTACAATTTTCTAGATTAAGTTTCATTTCGTAGTTGCGGAGCTGGGAGAAGGCTTGTTGTAGGTCCTTGATGTGATCATCTTTGTGTAGGCTTTTGACTAGACTATCATCAATGTATACCTCCATGGTCTTGCGAATACGAGCTCATAACATTTTGTTCACCAGGCATTTGTACGTAGTTCCATCGTTCTTTAATCCGAATGACATCACTTTGTAGCAATACATACCTCTTTCTGTTATAAATGATGTTTTCTCTTATCTGGTAAGTGCATTTGTATATGGTTGTAACCAGAATATGCATCCATGAAGCTAAGGTGTTAATGTCCGGAGTTAGCATCCACTATCTGATCTATACGCGAAAGTGTAAAGCTATCTTTTGGGCAAGATTTGTTAAGGTCTGCATAATCCACACATACCCTCCACTTTCCATTCTTATTTTTTACCAAAATTGCATTGGCCAGCCAGTCTAGGTAGTGGGATTCCTTGATCATCCCTATAGTCAGTAAGCGGTTCACCTCATCATTGATGGTCTAATTGGGCTCTGGGGCGACTAGCCTTCTTTTCTGTCAGACTGGTTTTTTTTATTTGGGTTGACTTGCAATTTGTGTATGATGATGAAGGGATCAATGCCCACCATGTCTTTTATTATCTAGGCGTATACATCCTGGTTGTCCTTCAGTAGTTGGATCAGTTATTTTTTCAGCTCCAAGTGAAGTTTTATCCCGATCTGAACAATTTTGCTTTCATCTGCACCGTGGAAGTGGATTGGTATTGTCTCTTCTTTTGATTAATCGGTGTTCGAATTTCCCCTTGGATTGGTTGGAACTGCATTGTCATCTGGAAGGAACCAATCCATCTGCGGTTAACCGGGCCGCTATTGTGACGACTCCCTTGCAGTGTTCAAAAATCGCTAGGCGCTGGGCGGGCGGCAAGCAGGTGCCTAAGCGGGCACCTAGGCGGTCTTAGGTTTTGTATTATAACTTTAATAATTTACAAAATTTAAGCATAATACTTTATCAATTACATCCAATTTAATGCCAATATACATATGCAAAATTTAAAACCATGAAAAATTAACAATCATGGACAAAATTTATTAAAACTCAAATGACTGAAGTTGGTCATGATAGGTACTTTGTATAAAATTGAATTTGTGGACAAATATCCAAACCTACTCTTTTATTTTTCTTCAAATTGCATGAATAACCTCAGTCATGTTTGATAAAATCTACATTAGTAAAATTGGTACCGGCATATCTTTTGAGAATTCCATTAAGTAATCATCCTTTGCTACATTTAGACATATATTGAATAAAAAAACAATTAAATAGTTTATTTCTAAAAAAGAGGAAAGAAAAATAAAATAAGAACACAACCAGCCTTATTAAAAAATAAAAAATAAAATCGCCCAGACCGCTTAGACCCCGCCTAGGCCGCCCAGACTGCCCGCCCAGCCATTAATCTGGGCGGTTTTCCACCTTCAAGCTCCTAGGCCAATTTTTAGAACACTGCTCCCTTGATTGTAATTGTTATTTGTTGGGGAGCCTTCATTACTGCATAATGGCATTCACATGGAAGTGGTTGATCACCTTTGATAACCCCAACGTCATCATCAATGTGATACTTGAGGCATTGATGCATGGTGAAGGACATTGCGCCCATCTCGTGTAGCTTGGGTCTCCCTAGAAGCATGATGTATGTTGACGGGGCGTCGACGACAAAGAAGTCAATTAACAAGACTCGTTGCTTGCCTGGTGCCCGAGTGGATAACATTGTTCACCAATAAAGCCCACCATTGGCTAATCAGTGGGTGTGAGTCCATCCTCACTGAACTGCATTTTGCGAAATGTTGTCAAGTATAAGTGGCTGGCTAAGCTACCCGTGTCAATGAGCACTCTTCTGACTTCCCATTTGGCCATTGAAACTAATATCACTAGGGCGTCATTATGGGGGAAATGAACACCTTGTGTATCTCTTTTTGAAAAAAGCAAAGTTGGGCGATCTATTCTAGCGCACTGGGCAGAACGATCTGGGTGACATATTCTTGTCCGAAAATCTCTGACAGATCATTTGACTGATTGGTTAGTCTGTTCTTGATCTTCGATTGTGCCATGCAGGATGTATATTAATCCTCTGGCATGTTCGTTTGATTCTGCAGCAGAGTCCATGGTTGTGGTAGTCATCTCTAGATCCAGTACTCAATTTCATTCTTTAGGTTGTGGTGGTTTTCAGTATCATGTCCATAGTCCTTGTGAAAAGAACAATATTTTTTTTATATCTCGTCTTGTCGGATCTCCCCTCAATTTGAGTGGTCATTTGACGTCTTCCTTGTTCGCCATGGACTTCAGGACAGTTGCCATATTCGTTTTCAAAGTAGTGTATAGTTTGCATTTCGTGTCAACTAAGTGGGTTGACCATTTGAGCCTAGCTCTGTCAGTCTACAGCTTCTCGAACTCTTATTTGCTATTTTCGGACCTACTGTTGGTCTGATGCCTTTTGGATTGACCATTGTGGTCCTCCCACGATCTATCATCTTGCCTCTCGTCTTCTCTTCTTTCCCGGTTTGTTGGGAAAAACCTTTTATCAGACTCGTTGTTCTTCTTGGCAGCCCACATCTCCTCGAGAGTAATGTATTTCTGTGCGCTTTTTAACAAGGTTGCCATACTCTTCTGAGGCTCCAGAGTTAGGAAATTGTATAGTTGTCCCCCCCTTAGGGAAGAGGTGAAGGTGGTCATAGCCGTGTCGTCACTGCATCCATCGATCATGGTTAGCTCGTTTGTAAAATGTGAATGTATTCCTTGAGAGTCTCATCAGGCTTTTTCTTGATATGAAGCAAATAATGAGGACCATTTCTTATTCGTTGACTGCCAATGAACCTTATGATGAAGGTAGTGGCCAACGCCTGGAAGGACTCTATCAATCATGGCGGAAGACTGTTAAACCATTTCACCGCCATGGATGTGAGGCTAGTTGGAAAGGTTCTACACATGATAGACTCTGTGCTTTCTTTCAGTACCATCATATGGTGAATGTGGAGCAGATGATTGGATGGGTCGGTGGTGCCATCATAAGTTTCGAACTCTGGTGGGATGAACTTCTTGGGCAGTGGGGTTTTCATGATCTTGTCGGAGAGGGTGGCATGGCAAATTCATACAACATATTCAGATCTGTGACTTCAATCCTGAATGGAATCTGGAGGAACTCCATCAGTCCGGGGCCCATCATCTTGAGGTTTTTCTTTCAAAGTTCGTTTTCCGAAGCTCTGTAGGAGCTTCTTGGCTCTCTCAAAGACGACTAGTGGAATTTTGTTGAGGCGGATCTCCGACATGCTCGACGGGTGGCACATGTTCTTGTGTGAGCTTTTTGACTATTTTTGCGAGTTGGGTCATGTGGGCCAAAGCTTATCCACACAAGGATCCATCATCATTCCTCCAATAGCAGGGGCTTGTCGAGATTTTGGTTGAGTGGTGTGGGCCACCATATCTTGCAATGGCAATTCCCTGTTTTGCACAACTGGCTCTCCCAATGCTAGATTTGGGATGTGTCTACATGGCACTATATCTTTTGTTACTGATTCGAGCTCAGGAAATTGTCAACTCTTTTCTTGTTTTCTTAAGGAAACCGTCGTTCACCATGGATGACACCAAACTAATGCATCCAAATTTATTCTCCTCAATATCTAACCTGCAAAACAAGGTAAGATTGCCAAAGACTACCTGTTTGGTGGCCGAAGGCACTCTGATGCTTAAGTCAGTTAACTGTAGGAGATAATGAACTTGGACAGAATATAGTTGTGTTGTGTTTGCATACCTCTTTCGTGAATCTCTCATTTACCTTATATAATGAAAGTAATTAACTTTGTGCGTGACTTAAGCATGCAGGGCGAGATGAAGGGGGACGCTTCTCACAATGGTCTCCTTTTTTATTGAGATGCGTCCATGGGGAAGTGATTCCCGCCACAACTTGTCTCTTTTGTAATGTCTCTCTTCTGTAAGGGAAGAGATTCATTGGGCCTTTAACTTTGGCCATGGTCCATTACTAAATCCATCTTTGGGCTTTACTGATTGGACTCCTTAACCAAAATTAGTGTGAGGTGTTTGTTCCTCGTGATGAATGATTTTTGCCACATGTAAGGCAATGATCAAAAGACTATTTGATGTATCATCACCATTCACAAATACTTATTGGAAACTAACAACATGTCGGGGACTAACAATCCGATTACTTTTTGGGAAATATATGCGTAAGACTTGGAGACAGCTCAGGATCGTAGATACTATATCTTACATGATTCTCAAAGATGAAGTTAGTTTACGTGGTAAGATGATATCATGGAAAAGAGATTGCATGTGGATTTTTGAATTTGAAGTTCATAATGAAGTTTTTATTTGCAAGGAATTTTTTTATGGAGTGACATAATTGGAATGTGTGAATGCAGTATATATTATTTATTTTATGTGACACTCAATCATTTGGATAGTAAGACATTGAGCACTTGAAGAGTCTTAGGGTGTGTTTGGTTGCATGGAATCACATGTCATGGGAATTCATGAGGGGACCACCTGAATCTAAACTAATTTGAGGTTCACTCACCAATCCACCATTAGATTTTGTGATCAACAGTGGGAATAGAAGTCCCATGAACATGAGAATCGCATGCTTTTGGGGGACCAAAAAGTGTGATTCTCATGTTCATGGGACTTTCATTTCCACCATTGATCAAAAAATCTAATGGTGGATTGGTGGTGAACCTCAAATTAGTTTAGATTTAGGTGGTCCACTCATGGATTCCCATGGCATAGGATTCCATGCAACCAAACACACCCTAAGTGAAACATTTCACGCTCTCATTGTAGTCTAGTATCCAAGAGACGAGCTAATTTACATAATATTGCATGAACTTCTAAAAACGTTAAAATGAAGTTGCCCAAATGACATGTGACATGATTTTTTCTCTAAGACAGTCAATTTCCTTAAGGAATGAATTTATCTTGTCCAAAACTCTCTGAATTGCTACATCACTTTAATCGTGTGACTTTTATTTTGGTGGTTTGTATCGTAAAAGCTGAGGACTGCTTATTTGGTTATAAAAGTTGCTCATCATTTTTTTGGATGGTAATTCTCATTTGAATTCAACTAAGTTCGAGGCATACGTAAATAAGGTTCCTGAAATTTCCCCTTCTTATTTATGTTTAGTGATAAGACATCAAACAGTCATTTTATCGCAGCTGTACATGTGGCAAGGGTCAACCTTAATCGGAAAGGTCTCAGTGTGGTCTCAAGCAGGCCCAAGTATGGTCTAGCTTAGGCTCAGCCCAGTCATTGTTTAGCCAGTAAGTCAGGTGCCCAAGCCCAGATTACGTGAGCCCAATACGGTGTGAGTCTTGGAGCTTGGCTTGGGACAACAAGATCCAAACACAGATCTTTGAGTTGTTACAAGCCCAAGATCTATTTTCAAAGCTCTTGATCCAACCAAGTAGTGGTCCCAAACAGAGCCAAATGTCGAATGAAAGTTAGTCATGGACGGGTAAGATCCTGAACGAGATCTCCTCCCTCCATCACGCCACGACGGTAAAGTCAATGAAGGAGTAAAATACTCGCTATATAAGGTGATCAAAATGGATGTGAAATGTACTCACTTGCAACCCAACCTTATAGTCTACATCCTTCCTTACTCAGTTACCTGACTTTAGCATCGGAGTGCCTTCGGCCACCGCAACAGTGGTCATTGGCTCACTGTTGTTCGCTTTACAGGTCAGGAAGGACGGATTCAAACGCATCATTTTGGCGTCATTCGTGGGGAGAATGAATAGTCTTCAATAAAACAAATACACAAGCTCTTTTGAACCAACAAAGCCTCGAGACGTGGTCACCATCATCAGATCCCAAGCTAACAACAAAAATAATGAGCTAGAAAATGCTCTAGCCGATAAAGCCCTGCCGCCAAGTCGGATCGATCCAATCAAGGAAGTCGAACAACCACATGGCCTAGCCACCGAGGTGGCCATGACTGACCCGCATAGATCAGATTTTACTCCATATGAATCATCTCACTGGGGTGGTAGAAAGGCTCACCCAAGATCAACAGTCACCATCAGATAATGGTGAAAACCCAGGGAAGGCCCTACGAGGACCGAAAAGTTGGCCAGGAGGGGAACCCAAGGGATGAATAAGCTCGCCGAAACTATGTTCCAAAAGCAGACAGGACCATGGTTGAGAACCCACTTTGACTGGGGACGACCAATCTAGATGTCCTGCATGAATTTACTTTCCCTCCATTATCTGAAAAGATCATGAATGTGCTTCTGTCGAAGAAGTTCATCCCCCCAAAGCTCGATTCTACAATGGAACATCGGATCCATCGGATCACCTACACCATTACCACCATGTGATGTCGTTGAAGGAGAGTTCATAAGTCATTCTGTGCAGGGATTTCCCTACCAGCCTAAAGAAGGCTACACTGACTTGGTGCCACAACTTTAGCCAAGATCCATTTGTTCATTTCAAGTCTTGGCAAAGGCGTTCATCACCCAATTCGTAGGGAGCCAGCAAACTAGGAAGGGACCCTACTATCTGCTCAGCCTAAAGAAGAAGCACGGTGAGACCCTCAGGGAGTATGTCACTCGTTTCAACGATGAAATGTTGATCGACGGTTGTTGCAACGACACGTCTGTTGCCGCCTTCACTTTCTGCTTCCAAGGAGGTCAATTTTAAAGCTTCCTCACTCTGGAGCCTTCGAAAGATATGGTGAACTTACTAAAAAGTGCACAAAAGTATATCATTCTCGAGGAGACGTTGGCAGCCAATAAAGGAGGTGATAATCAAGCCAAGCAATCTTTTAAGACCCAGAACATGGGAGATGAAAAAAGGCGCAAGGAAGAGGACTAATCCAAGATAAGGCGAAGCGACAGCAGGGCCAGGTCTGACAAGGTCACCAACTATGTCAATTCAAGGTACCACGCCTACACCCCACTCAACGCCAGTCCGTCTGAGGTTGTATCCACCATGAAGAGTTAAGAGGATGTCAAATGGCTCTCGAAGCTCAAGAGTGACCCCACAAAGTGTGACAAGAACAAGTATTATTCCTACCACAAGGACCACAATCACATTACTTAGGACTGTCAAAGTCTCAACAATGAGATCGAGTAATGGGTACAAAAGGGAAGGCTTCAGGAATTCATAAGTTCTGATGAGAAGCAGTCTTGAGTGAAGGAAAATGAGGAGCCTGCACCAAATGCGGAGGAAAAGATGTGGACGTTATCTATGCCTACACAGTGCATATGATGAGCTAGAATGGTCAAACCGGCCAAGGAAAATACCAGTTTGAGAACTGCAGATAGGTTTCCACTATGGAGACCGCTCTAGAACATCTGATCCCGGACCTGGCATTCACAGAGCAAGACATGCAAGGGGTCCACTCCCCGCACAATGACGTCCTGGTTATTATGATCAGGATAGTGAAATGGGGTGTGAAGAGGTCACTGGTGGATACGGGAAGCTCAGCCAACGTCCTGTTCTTAGAGGCATTTTCGGATTGAGTGGGATGACAGTTTCTCATTACGAATCTATAAAATAATAATTTCGATCAAATCACACATCGCAGTATACGTAGGATGCAGCTAAGGGAGGAAGAGTTGGAGCTGCACAAACATGCCATGATTGGCTTCAGTGGTGTATGTAGTTACCAGATCGAAAGCCTCACGGTGCCTATGGTAGCAGGGGGAGCCGGGCCTAATGAGGATCTAATGACGGAATCATTGTCGTAAACGCCCCCTCTGCATACAACGTTATTCTCGATAGGCCTTGACTCCACTAGATGGGAGCGATGGTCTCTACTCAGCACCAATGCCTCAAGTACCTAACCGATAATAAGGCATAGACTATCACAGAAGATTAGTCAACCGCAAGAGAGTGCCACTACACGATGATGAAACAATCAGGCAAGAGCCCACTAGTCGGAAAGCCTGAGTGGAGAGAGTATCATATAGAACGTTTAGAGAAGACTTAGCAATAAAGGCACTCTCTTTGAAAACGATGTCATTTCATACTCAACTCTGCATACAGGGGCAAGCCAGGTCCGACCAATGGGACCACAATGGCGCACAATAGCCGAGTCCTATTAAGGATGTCGACAACTGGCAATGTCTAAGTGACCTAGTCCGCCTACGAAACCACGGCACAGCAAAGCGGATCGAATGCAGTCTCGCGAATGGCTCACCACGCTCGAATTACCTAGTCTTCACAAGGAACCGAGATTGTGCACAACGGCCAAATCTACTCTTATTCAAGATGTTGACCGCATAAGTGACCTAGTCCGCTTAAAATAAATTCAGTCCGTATAAGGGACCGAGATGGCGCATAGCAGCCGAGTCTAGTCATATTCAAGATGTCGACAACTCGTCGCACAAGTGACCTACGCTTAACAAAAGTCTAGTCGTTCAGGCAAAGATGACTTTTCCATAACCTAACTTCTATTCAGGGTTAGGGTTTGTCATAGAAGTCTAGCCCACTCGGGCAAAAACACCTTCTCTACAGCTCAAATCCTCTTCAAGATTGAGCCAGTATACTATATAAGTCTAGCCGGTTCGGACAAAGATGACTTCCCAACAACCTAACTCCTATTTAGGATTAGGGTTCATCGTAAAAGTCTAGCCCATTCAAGCAAATATGGCTTCTCTATAACTCAACTCCTCTTCAGGATTGAGCCCATATACCACAGAAGTCTAGTCCGTTCAAACAAAAATGACTTCTCCACAACCTAACTTTTGTTCAGGATTAGGGCTCGTCACAGAAGTCAAGCCCATTTAGGCAGACACGGCTTCTCTACAACTCAACTCCTCTTCATGATTGATCCCGTATACCACAAAAGTCTATTTGGGCAAAGATGACAACCTAAATCTTATTCAGAATTAGGGCTCGTCACAAAGTCTAGCCCATTTGGGCAGAGATGGCTTCTCTACAGCTTAATTCCTCTTCAATATTTGGCCCATATACCACAAAAGTTTATTTGAACAAAGATGACTTCTCCACAACTTAACTCCTGTTCAGGATTAGGTTTCATTATAGAAATCTAGCCCATTCGGGCATAGAAGACGTTGCCTCAGCTCAACTCCTCTTTAGGATTAAGTCCACATGTGTTATATAAGTCTAGCCCGTTCCGGTAGAGACGACTACTTTACAGCTCAACTCCTCTTTAGGATTGAGTCTGTATACATGGTACAGAAACCCATTCCATTTGAAAAGAAATGATTTCTCAATGCCCTAACTTCTACACAAGGTTGGAATTCATTATGGAAGTCTAGTCATCCAAACCAAGACAACTTCTTCACAAGTTTAACTCCTCTTCGAGGTAAAATCTATGTCACGAGAATCTGATCCGCTCGGATGAAGGTGGCTACTCCGAAACTTAAGCCTTCCTTAACATTAAGTTAGTATTATTACCAAGTTAAGAAGGGGCTTCAATCTAGACTAAGCACTACTATAGACGAAAAGGGACATGACCACCTAAACCCAATCTTAAAATATTAGTGGCACATCAGTCTATTCAGCCTAATCTAAGCACATATTAAAAGTGGCGAGTATGACAGTTATAGCACAAACACAAAATAAGGAAAACAAATCATTTGCATTGATAAACTTTTCTTGTACAAAACACCGCTCAAGTGGCAAGATCAGACATAGTAGAGTCAGAAGTAGCTTCATCAACAGCAGGGTCAGTGGGAAGCTTTGGAACGTCAAGGTTGGTTGTTGTTTCCGCGACACTCGGGTCGGCTTCAGGGCCACCCTTCAAGGAAGAGAAAGCGTCATCCACCTCCTCAAAGTGAGCAAAGACCAACTTCTTGTAAGCGGAAAGGTCCCATCCCTCACGATCCTGCTCAATATAGTCCAACAACTACAGCCTTCCTGCAACTACCTTGCTGAATTGGGCAGTCTCAGTAGCCTCAAGCAACTCTTTTTCCTTGGCTTCCCATTATGTTTTTAAGCTAGCTAGCTCCTCATTCACCTTGGGCAGACCACTTTGACGATCTACCAGTCTACGATCGGCCTCAATTCGGCTTGATCGCTTAAAGTTCAGTTCTTGGTTGAGTTGGAAAACCTGCACTTGAGCAGCATCATGGAGGTCCCTCCTACGCACTGCCTCAACACGTTTAGGCGCTCTGAGTGTCAGCAGTAGATATCAGAGTAGAGGTCAGATGTTCAGTAGCCATTGTTTACTCAGCTATCGACCTATACTGACTCTTCTGAACCTCTCTCAGCTCTATCGTTAAAGTGGCTCAAGCAGCTAAAGCCTCGTTCAAATCCTCTTGAACCTTTTCAACTGAGCGTCCAAGTCTAATTTAGTAGCCAACGCCTTGCCCAATTTCTTTTAAGCCTTGCCCAACTGAACCTCCGGATTGGACTGAGCAACCGACTATTTTTCCGTCGAACCCATCTCATAAAGGGCATCCGAAAGCTACAATTGTTGTTCAACAACCAACCTTTCTAAAATATACACTTTGTCTCGCACAGACTCCACTTCAGTGCCCACCATCCTAGCATAAACCAAGTAAGCCATCCCTTGAGCAAAGGACACGTACAAGGTTATTAACAATAAGTATGGCAAAAAGTGAAACGACAATCAGACAATTGCTCACTTACCTACATCAGGTGCTTCTGCTCTTTATTGAGATGATCCCCTGCAGGTATCTCCCATAGCGGCAGGTGATCAACCAACTAGGAAAACCACTTCCGTAGGAGTCGCATGGAACCATTCCTCTATTCGACCTTCTAGTGTAACATGTGGCTACCACTAGAGCTGAGGTGGATAACACTTAGAGCATGAAAGTCGAAGTGGGCGTCAGCATAACTAACCCTAGGATCAAGGATCAGTCTCGCCCCTCTTTTTTGCAACTTCCAAGTAATGAGGAACTCAACAACTTGTTTTCCTTTGTCAACAGCAAATGGGAGGGAAGACGGGCGAACTTGAGGGTTCGGGTAGGGAGACGGCGACTCGAACGGATCATTAGCAGCGTCTATCGAGGCATGTTGTTCTACTATTTTATTTGAATCTACAAACGGATCATGAACGACACTCTCGAGGGCATACAGGTCTACCCTCGGGTCAACACCGGTAGAAACGATCGAAAGCGCATTCAATCGGTTCCACTCTCAATTTACTGGGTTCATCTATCCCGGTACAATGAAAGAGATCCTCGTCCATGACTAACATCATAGAAGAAGTAGGAGGAGGGTGCTTGGCAGACTCCTCCATAACTCCGTGAAGAGGGTTGTCAGGCTCAGTCGTCGCCTCCTCACTTACACGTTAAGGGACTATCGACCAGTAATGCTCCACAAGCTCCCTTTCTGGAGTAGACATTGAAACAACCTGGTCAACAACCCTCACTTTGACCTTTTAGGACTTGCGTGAGGGAGAGAGCTAACCTTCCGTAGCTTTTCTCTTGGGCTGACTAAGCATCCTCGCCACTTTTTTCTTCTGCATTTCGGATGTTCGGTATGTCACTCCCAAAAGAGGAGTCGATGAAAGCGAACAAATCCCGCCCGACTCTGACAGTCTCGTTGGGAAACAAATCACTCCACCTGATGTTTTCAAGATGAAGAACATCCAAAATAAGCATTGACTACAGAGGGAGAAAGTCAGCCTTCACTTTTTCCTCCTCAGGAGAAAGAATAATAGATTCATGCCCCTTTTAAAACAATTGACTAGTCAGACAACAACAGGAGCAGTATTAAAAACAAAAAAGTGAAGGGAGTACAAGAAACTTACTAGGATTCCTGAAGTTGCGGATGATCAATTGGCCACCATAAGTGAAGTACCCAGACTTAAAGGAAGCAAAAAAAAAGTGCTTCTGCCAGTTCTTCGTATCCAGAGAAGAGGGTTTACTAGCCAACAGACAACATGCTTGTTCATCCTGATAGAAGCCATTGAATGAATTAGCTTAGGCAATAGATGGAGCCCAGCATCCTTCATCCTAACTAGAATGACGATCAAAATCCTCTACCCATTGGGTGCCAACTAGGCCGGGGCAATACTCTGGTACAATAGGAATTGCCAAATGGCGTCAAGGACGGGGAAGCGCAAGCCTACTTTGAACATGGCCTTATACAAGCAGACATACCCTTCCCTTGGGGTTATCGGAGGGGTTATTTACCTTTTAGCCCCCATTAATTTAGGTGAAACCCTACTTGGGTGCCATTAATTATTTTTATTCCATCCAACCCCCATTTAAGTGTTGACCGTTAAGTCAACAACTTTCACTACTAGATTCCATTACTTCTTTGCAAATACCCGAATTACCCTCACGTGCTATTTTGTATAACCCCCATTTTAAGTGTTGATCGTTAAGTCAATAGATTTGACTACCATATTCCATTAATTCTTTGCAAATACCCAAATTACCCTCACGTATGAAGCACATGAGGTTTAATTTTCCCTCTTTTCCCCAAACAAACCCTAAAATTTTCAAGATCCAAAGCTTACCCATCGCAATCCATCAAGAGCATGGCAGCTACAATACAATCCTCTTCATATGTTAGATCTTTGGTCTTTACATCTTCACTGCGAGGATGTAATCCAGGGTCTATTAAATAAGTTTCCATCAGAAGGTTTCATTCGTCCGGACTTTTCTGATACTTTTTGTTGAACAAGTTTTGGACTTCGTAATTGTCGTTGCTTTGGTTGCTCTGGGTGAACATGATTTGGTTATGATCCATGTGGTTGTGCAGAGCACTACCTTGATTGATTGCATTTCTGTAACACCAAGAGTATGTGATGATATTGCTCAATAGACATCCTCTACTTGCAATGCAATAATTATGGATGCATTGAAGTCGAAGAAATTCGATAACAAAGAATTTTTACGATTGCATGAGGAGTATGATGTTTGTTCAATTTGTCTGGAAAAAGTATCCATTGGTGTCTACATTAGTTGTGCCCCTTGCTCCAATGTGTTCCACACATAGTGCATTGTCCCCTAGTTGAAAATTGAACACACATGTCCGTTGTATCGAGATTAAGTCTTTACAGTGTAAGTGAACATCAATTGGCAATGTAATTTAAGCATTGTCTAGTATTGTTCATTGTCAATTATCATTGTAATTTGGTCAACAAATTTAGAGGTTTCAGATTGTGAAATTTGGTAAAAAAAATGTAACAAACAACTAATAGAATTAGTTTAGAGTGGTTTGCCGAATTACAATGAAGAGCAACCTCTTTATGTCCCATGTCATTCAATGAAGATTGTAATCCAACCTCTTTAGATTGAATATAGTCGTACTGTAAGAGAAACTCTTTATCTCTTCACGGTGTTCAGCTTCTTGGGTTGCCAGTGCAAAATCAAGAATATTACAAATTTGTTTGCTCGTGCTGGTCTTATTCTTCCTCATTTTTCTGCCTTGTTTGTTCATCAAGTTTCAGAATACGTAAGTACAACGACTATGGATGCATTGCTTGCAAGGCATAACAAGGTTACCATCTAAGTGACTATGCATAACACTGCCTTGGTCAATTACAAGCTTGATCCTTCAATCTTTTGTATTTGCATGGCAAGGATGATGGATCCATTACAAACCAAGAAATTAAATTGCAAATACTTGTTGAAGGATGATGTTTGTGAAATTTGGTTGGACAAATTCCCTACAGGAGTATACATTAGTCGTACGCAATTTGCACACTGATTCTAATGTTGTATCAGGAATTTGAGTTTCACCGGTGGAAGGATTATCGTGAGAGTTTGTAGGAGTTTCCATTTGCACTATATCTTTTGTTGTTGATTGGAGTACCTCTTTAGATTGAATGTAGGAGTTTGTACGCAATATACATGGTTGTTTAGAGATAGACTCTGGCAAATCTAGATTCTATTCTTAGCTTCTCCTCAACTTTCATATATTTCCTTCTGCAACTGGTTGATGACATGGTAGCCTTTTGTTTTGAGCTGACTAAAATCTTCAATAGGTTTAGACAAATGTAGAATAAAACTCAATGTTTGCCAGCCTAAAATGAATAAACACTCTATTCAATTAACCCAAAACAGATTCAAAGGGAATCCTTACAGCTCCAAACAAATGGATGGAAGCAATAAAATATGCAAAAGCGGAACGATTCTTCCTTCACCCATCCTGTTCTGAAGAAACTACCAACTCTGATATTCTTTTTTAAGGAAATTGACGTTCCCCACAGATGACGCCAAACTGATGCGTCCAAATTTGTTCTCCTCGAGATCTGACATATAAAACAAGGTTAGATTGCCAAATACCACCTATTTGGTGGCCGAAAACACTCTAACACTTAAGTCAGTTAACTGAGAAAGAAAGTAAACTTGGACAAAGTATAGTTGTGAAATATCTTCATATACGGTGCTTCTTCTCCCTCATTTACCTTATATAATGAGAGTAATTAACTGTGTGTGTGACTAAAGCATGCATGGCGCAACAAAGGGCGACGTTTCTCACAACGGTTTCCTCTTTTATTGAGATATTTTCTTGGAGGAGAGATTGTCGCCATGATTTGTCTCCTTCGTAACATCTTTCTCCTCTAAGGGAAGAGGTTTGTTGGGCCTAAGATTTGGGCATTTAACCTTGGTCAAGTCATGGTGACAATCACTAAATAACTTCAGGCTTTAGTGACTCGACCCGTTATCCATATGTTCCTTGTGATTTGTGTCATGTGTACGGTCGTGATCGAAGGACTATTTGATGTATCATCAATTAGCACTCCATATTTTTTTTATCATGTACTAACCCCCCCCCCCCCCCCCCCCCTCCCCCCACCATCCCCACTTTTGCCCTCAATCAGTTTAGAAGTGCAAGCCTAAACTTTAGGATTAGACTTGGTCAAATTTTAAATCAGAGTGAGTTTTCCCCCAAACTTTGAATTCGCCAAAACATGACGTTCAGGTTTTTCATTTAAATGTGATTAAGATGCCTGACTCATTTCCTTTTTTGGACTGATTGGTTCATCTCATTGGTTTAAAAAATATTGAAAACTAACAATGTGAAATTCATTAAAGGTTTTTCAATAGTAAAATATATATTTAATTTTTTTGGCGCTTGTAATGATCATTGGTTTGTTGAAATTTGAGTTCTTTGATAGAATATGGCTTGAGAAACCTTTTTTATTCATTTGAAAAAAATTAAAATACTTACGGCAAGAAATGCAATAGACGTTTTCTATTAATAAAAAATATATTTTTAAATTTAAGGGTTTGTATATTCTAAAATGCATTTCAACGATACCAAGTTTGCCAAAATCCGACAACTACGTTGATAAATATGATACTTTAAAAAAAATTATATCTCAAATAGGAAATGAATCTCAATCTTCAACACATTTCTCTACTTTCAATCCTTACTATATATTATGTCAAATATTTAGTTTATCTCAGTCAGCAATGAATAGTAAATCACCAGTCTGAATTGTAATATAGACTAACATATTGTCTTGCGGTTGGCATTTCACATGCATTTTTTTACTGCTAATTATCATGCATTGGACACCCTCACCACCAGCACCACCATTGCCCTCTATCAATTACATAAAAAAAATTCAAAATTTTAAATTTAAACTAATTTCTTTTAGATGCAAGCCTATTTTACGGTAAATATACTAATTTTTTAAAGTTAAACTCAATTAAAATTAGAATCGATTGAATGTTCGGGGTCTTTGTTTGAATGTTCATTAAAATGTCCTTCCGTTTCTTTGAAAAAATATTATACTTATGCATGAAAATATTAAAAATACTTACATGTTTTAATAATAAAATACGTAATTTAAAATTTTAAGTATTTGTATTGATCATTGGTTTTGCTAGAAAGATCTTCAAATTAAACTTCAATGATACAAATATTTAGTTTGTCCATCAGCAATAAATAGTAAAACAATACTATGAATTGTAATATAGACTAACATTATTGCTCGTGCGGTTGGCACTTTACATACATTTTTTTGTTGCTAATTATCATGCATTGGACACCCTCACCACCATTGCCTTCAATCAATTCCATTAAAAAATTTAATTTTTTAGAATGTAAACTATTTTTTCTTAGGTGTAAGCATATTTTACGGTAAAGTACTAATTTTTTTTAAAGTCAAACTCAGTTAAAATTAGAATCGATTGAATGTTCATTAAAATGTTTCGCCGTTTCTGTAAAAAATATTATACTTAGGCATGAAAATATTAAAAATACCTACATGTTTTAATAATAAAATACATAATTTGAAATTTTAAGTGTTTGTATTGATCATTGATTATGTTAGAAAGATCCTCAAAATTACATTTCAATGGTACCAAGTTTACAAAAATCTGACAGCTACGTTGATAGTTATGATAATTTTCATTTTAAAAAATAAAATACAATACTTTCTCTCACCGCCACATGTAAATTCCACCAATTTTTTCATTTTCTTTACTCTTCTACATGTTTTTATAATTACAAACATGTCATTTTAGGAAATGAATCTCAACCTTCAACATCTTTCCCGTACAATTTGAAGTTTGTCCTAGTCAGTGATGAACAATAAAACACTTCTTTGATTTTAATATAGACTAGCATAGTATCTGTGGCGTTGGCACTATAGAAAGTTAGTTGTGTCATTAGGTCAATTCTAGAAAATTGTAAATATTTGAAAGAAAAAAAAAAGCACTCATTTAAAAACATGTGTCTGAAGATACCTGTATCATTTTTTAATAAATATTAAAAATACTTACCAAATGACATGTATTGGACGTGTTTTTTTTTTTTCGAAAAATGAATACGGCGTGATCTTTAAAAATGCATCTCAATGATGCCAAGTCTTTTTTGGAATTCAAGTTTTTTTTTTTTGGTATTCCTATTGATAATTGGTTTCATTAGAAAGATCTTCAAAAATGCATTTCAACGTTGCCAAGTTTTCCGAAATCCTAAAACTAAGTAGATAGTTATGATAATTTTTGTTTTGGGTAAATGAATTACAAAAATTTTATGCTCCGCCCAATGTCCATTCCACAAAAAAATTTCACCTTTTTGTTCATTTTCTTTGTTTTTAAACATGCATCTTATTTACGAATTCTGCCATTATAGAAAAATAATATCTACCCTCAACATCTTCCTTAACTTTCAATTATAGTCATCTTTTATCTCCAATTCCCCATGCCGTTAGCACTCCACATTTTTTATTATTTTGCTAAATATCATGTATTGAACACCCCCTCCCCTCCACACTATCCCCACTTTCGCCCTTAATCAGTTTTGAACTGCAAGCCTAACCTTTAGGATTAGACTAAGTTAAAATTTGAATCAATTAGGGAAAAAATATTTAAATACCTAATTTAGAATTTGTCAAAACATGAAGTTCAAAGTTTTTATTTAAGTGAACATTAAGATGCCCGACTCATTTCCTTTTTTTTCTTGGAATGATCAGTTTGTTTCATTGCTGTGAAAAATACTAACAATGTGAAATGCATTACATGTTTCTAATAGTAAAAAAAAAAAAAATTATATATATATATATTTTAAATACTTGTATCGATCAATGGTTTGTTGGAATTCGAGTTCTTTGATTGAATATGGCATGAGAAACCATTTTCATTCATTTGAAAAAATTGAACATACTCACGACATGAAATGTATTAATGGTTTTAATGATAATTTTTTTTTTAAATTTAAGTGTTTGTATAAATCACTGGTATTTTTGGAAAGATATTCAAAAATGATTTCAACGATATCAAGTTTACCAAAATCCTACAACTACGTTGATAGTTATTATAATTTTCATTTTGAGAAAAATAACACAATATTTTCTCTCTCCGCCACATGTACATTCCACCAAAACAATTCACAATTTTTTTCATTTTCTTTGCCCTTCTACATGGTTTTATGTACAAACTTGTCATCGTAGGAAATGAATCTCAACCCTCAACGCATTTTCCAACTTTTAATCCTAGCCATCTCTTATCTCCAATCATTAGTTTGTCCCGGTCAGCAATGAATAGTAAAACATCATATCGATAGATATTTGATTAAATTTTAAACCCCAAATAATCACTTGGAATTAGACCGTGACTATATTTGCTTATAAGTAATGCACTTTTCACACTTTTATTGGAAATAACTTTAGTTTCAAAAGAATTTACTAGGATTGACATTCATTTTAAAAAGAATGGAGCAACTCAGTCCAACCCAAATGGACAAATATGATACCATTCAAGTTGGATATGGATGGCAAGATTTGAATTTAAGCTCGATGAGGACTGATGTCACAAGCTCAAGCTCATGATAGGGGCTGAGAGTTGTAGGTGATTGCCAATATCATATAAGGGAGTTGCTACGTGTACCCGACTATTTGGCTCATTTGCACTAACTCATTGTTGCACCGACATTTTGGAATGTTTCGATTTTGTTGCACCAACCTAAAATATGTAACACCGACTTACATTTTTATCAATAAAAATCATTTGATGGTTAAATTTTCTTGTTTGTGAGCATTAGTTTGTTCTTGACGAAAAAACAAAAGTAAATCTTATCGATAAAACTAGACTAAATTCACAAATTTTTAACTTTCAAATTTGCATACATATATGAAAGATACACTAACCATCGTCACAAGTTATATAATAAGTAGCAAACACTAGGGTAGGTTGTTGATTTTGGACTTTGTACAGATGATTCTTATTGTAAGTTTTTGGATGTAGAATTCTTGGGTTTGAATGCATTTTTTTAACAGTTGCAACCACTTGCATTTCTTATAATTTATTTATTTATTGACGGTCCTAAATGAGAAAATTTCACCCAAATGGTTTCCATTTATTAAGAAAAAGTAAGTTGATGTTAATCTTGTAGGTTGGTGCAACATAGTCAAAACATCTCAAAATATCAGAGCAACAAAGAGTTGTGTAACCGAACCAAATAGTCGGACACGCGTAGCAACTCCCCATATAAATTATACTACCAAAATAGTACTCTAGAAAGATATAAACAAATTTCATGCAAAAGTTAAAATTAAAATTAACATCGAAATTGATTGAAAGTACAAAAAACCGGTGTTATATCTCTACAAACAACCAATGGGTAAGTACACAATCCAAGCACCAGACATTATTCTATAAAAAAATTCTTATAATAGGGGGTTTCAAATTAAAATTTGGTAGGTGATTACGCCCAAACAATACACGCGGTCAATTGCAGTAAAGAATGGGGTGTCGATCCCACGAGGAAAAACGATCTACAAAATAAGGTTAAGGAAGACAAACTATGCGAAACTAAAATAAATTCTAACAAATTTAAAACACGAAATTGAATTTAATTTAAAGAAAACTAAGTTTGAGAAAAGCACAAGGTTTCAAGGATCCCTCCTAGACTTCACACGCCAATTAATATTGATTCGCTATGATGACTCAACTACGTGTTTCACATCCCAAACGACGTAATCGGAAAAATAATCTTTTAATCATTAGAAAACCCTAATGTAAATGAAGTTCAGATTTCACTTTTTCTAAGAAAACACAAAGGTTTGTCATATGTGATATCTTAAACTTACGATATATCCGGAGACGATACCGTAATAAATGACGATCACATATAACCAACCTACCGGAATCAATTAATTCTTAAACATTCCACACATAAGAAAAGCGTGACTAAGCTTATATGGAGAAGTAAAAATAATCACCGGAGTACTAAAAATCTACGAAGAAATCTATGGAATCTCTGTCACTAAAATAACATACATTTCTATATTAAATAAAAGTGAGAATCATCAAACATCATTATTCATCGTGAACACTTAAAGCGAATCAATTACTAATTTAGTGCGTTACATCTAGGAGTTCACCTCTTCACCTTGCGTGGGGTTTAGTGACTCATGGTGGTGGTAGTCACAGCATCAATGGAGGAGTCCATCACTTCCTGTCCGTGCACGAATCCCGAGGAAAAGAGCTCAGATTGTCTGTGGTGGCTCTTAGTAAATTCCGGGGTGCAAATTAGCTCCAACCGTTTTTCAAATTGAAAAACGGTTTTTCCCGCGCGAAAAGTCGCTCTGCAACTTCTTCGTCTTCTCCAGCGAGACGTGCCTGATCCGCCGCTCGTCGCGAGCTCCTCGCGGCCTTCCTCGCCTCCTGAACGGTTCCTGTACCTGCAAGAAGAAAGAGAGAAGTTGAGGAAACAAGGTTCACAACCAAAACGGCGAAGGAGGACAAGAACAGGGACTCCCTGTTGCGGCTGATGTCTCGCGGGGTGGTAGCGACTCTGTCGCGGAAGTGGTGGCTCCAAAGGAGGGTGGTGACGAGGTCTCGGTGGTGGTGGAGTGAGATGGAAGAGGAAGGAGGGCGGCTGCGAGGGAGAGAAACAGGGAGGAGTTCCCTGTTTCGCGGCTTCACTGTACGCGCGGTGGTGGCAATGAACTCGGGTGATGGTTGCGGCGAGATAGAGGGAAGAGGAGGGATGCTGGACGGTGGCGAGACAGAGAGAGAGAGAGGTGGAACGATGTTGTGCGAGGTGGTGGAACAGGGAGCGAAACAGGGAGGTGCCCTGTCTCGCACGGTGTTGTGCGAGGTGGTGGTCAGTGACGGGTGTGAGGTGGTGGTCGGTTAGTGGCGAGAGAGCTCGGTCTCTGCCCAGTGGAGGTTAGTGATGGTGGCTGGAAAAGAGAGGGAGAAGAGAGAACGTGGAATAGAGAGGTCTGGAGGAGAAGGCAACAGAGAAACCTAAATAGGGTTTCCCTATTTCCTTGTTAGGCTGGGTTTAGGATTATAGCTTTCTGGGCTTGGGCTTGGGCTTGAGCTTGGGTTTGAGCTCGGTTAAAGTAAGCTGGGTTAGGCTTAGATGTGTGAACCACTCTTTTGTACCACCGCTAGAATCGACGAATCAATCATTTTCTCAAATTTGTCGCCTTAATGCACTTTTATCGTTCACACGCGCAGATTCCTACAAAAACATAAAAATTGAAATAATTAGAATAAAATATATTAATTGAAGCACTAACATATATAAATTAAGGGTTATAATTTGTAATAATTACATGTATATCAGTAGGCTTTTTTCCACTCTTTTTTTTCTCTTTTTTAAATTTATACTTTAAAATTTATCCATTACTAATATTGGTGAAATATTGCTTAATTAACTATTGAAAAAAAACCACAACTAATTGTATTAAGGAAAATGAGTACGTGAGATTATATCAAAAGTTCTAATGTTTGTTCATTTATATATATTTCATAAAAAAAATATTTCTCACAAAAGAATAAATAAACAATAGTTACTTTTACAGTTTCTTATAAAGCTCCACGTAGTATTATATACCATGTTAAAACTTATAAGGCTCCACATAGTATTATATATCTCCACTTCGACCGTGTCCAACCATACTCTACAAATAACTACAGTCGTGTATTTTTGCAGGGCCTCACTTTGAGAAAAAATTGCTTTGTCTCAGTTTAGCACTTGTGAACGCAGGCACCACATGCCCCTTGTAGTCCTTATAACACCATATGTCTCGTTCACTACTAGTTTTGCTCGATCTATCAGAGTTGAGCTTCAATGTTCTTTGATGCTCTGTAATACTCATCTAAATAAATATAAAAACTACTTAGGTATTATTTTGTGATATATTTTATAATTTTGTGTATTGTTTAAAAGATTGGTTTTGTTTGTAGTTTGCTAAACAGAATTATAAAAATTGTGTATGGGTGTTTTTAGCCAATTTAGGAAACCTAAAAATAGTATCTAATAAAAGAGTTTGCATAGGGTAAAATAGTTAACTAAATTATCTTATAAAAAAAAAAAGGGAGGAGAATACAAAATGTTTTGCTCAACAATCTACGTAGATGAAAATGGTGAAAGGAGTGAAAAGGAAGATAAGGACCTTTCTCTAATATATATGGGATCTTACAGAAAATGTGAGTTAGACTCTACTGACGACTCAACTTATGCTTTTGATTGTGCTTCTTCTATTTTCCTTCATCTCTTCCTTGTGTGTTTAAAATGTAAAGGTAGGTTCTTGATTTCATTGATGTTAGTTGTGTTTTAGGTTGTGATGATTTTATTATTTTTGGGTAGATTTTAAGAGAAAGTTGTGTGATCTTTGGGAAATATTTGTAGCCTCAATCGTGTATCTGTAGTTATTTGAAAGATGTAGGCTAAGGCGTTGTTTGTTTTAGGCAGTGAAAATGTTTGGTAAATTTGTCAAAGTGGAGGCTAGCTTTAATCAAGGAAAGAAGCCATGTGGATTATAATGGGTATCTTAGCTATGTTATATAAAAAAAAGTTTTCTTCTTGACATGGGTAGTGATTGGACTTCAAACTTAAACTTATGAAATATGGTCTTTTGTTGTTCCGTAAACAATGCAAGATGAATATGCTAATAAGAATAATACATAACAAAATATATGGATCATCACTCAAGCGTAAGGCACATTGTGTTCCTTGGTACCTTGCTAGACTTATGCCTTGAGCAAAATCTTCTTTGGGTTAGACTTATGCAATTGTCACCTTTTAGAATGTTGAATCAATCCAACTGATTTGGTATAGTAACTTATTTCAGTTAACCATGCACATGATGTTTTAGTTCTAATATTAGTAATGTTCTTTTCCTCAACTCCGAAGGAAAAAAAAATGTGAAAAGAAAAATGAAAGGAAAAATGGATTTATTAGAAAAGGAAAAAAAAAATTTGAAGAAAATATGGGGATATTGCTCCATGAAGTTTACATGATTTTAGTATACAGACTTGGTTTTATACTTTGTACTCTGTTCCAAATGAGTTCGGATGTACGTATAATGATTATAAGTTTATAACATACTTGCCATAGATTGAACTTCGGTGCAATGGCATGACCCTTGAATTGACACTCCACTTTGAACATGCGCGCATCGAGTTGCTTCGAAGGCAAGGGAGACACACTGGCGTGAGGTGTGTTTGGCACCGGGAGAGTGAGATTATCTAGGAAAAACAGCAAAAATTATGGCTATAATGGAAACATCAATTTTACCATAACGCGTAAACTGTATTAAAACTCACATAACTTTATGTTCATATTGAATTTTAAAAATTCGTTTTCCGGTTTTTAAAATAGAATTCTGAACATTTTTTGTGTAATTCATTTTTCATTAATTCTCTTGGTTTGGTCAGGAACTGCAAATTACAATGATCCCGTTGGTTTTTGACAAAATTACATCGATTTCCCCTGTTGTAATAAAAACTAAATAACTTTGCGTATACTAAGAATTTGTTTAAGTTGTTTCTAAGTTTTGTGAAATAGGTTTTTTTTCTAAACAAAATTATGGTCTTGTACAAAATATAATTTTTGAACAACTTTTGTGAAATAGGTTTTTCTAAGTTTTGGCATAGTTTTTTTTAGAAAAATGTATATTTCTATAGAGTTGTTTATTTTAAAAATTTTGGTTTGAAATCTTAAACTTTTTGTTCGAGCGTAGGTTAAACTAATTTTCTGCAGGATTGACTCACTCCTGAAAATTTTTCATTTGTTGATGTGCTTAAATTCCTAATTACTTTGTTATTATATATATATTATTGCCTTTAGGGAGGAAACTAAATGCTCATTCAACCATTGAATGAAAACTGCATGTCTTCCTTAAGGTAAAATGTTTATCTGTTGGTATTTCAATAATCGTGTATTGTGACCATGATGTGTATTTTATGGAAAGTAAGTTGTTCACACCCGTATTGAAATATTGATCCAAATTGTATTTATTTTACAAATTTGAGTGCGTTCATAATGAGCGTAGCTCAAGACACTGATCAAAGTTAGTTTGGAGCTTGGAAGCGAGCGATCATGGTTTTGTAGCGTTAGTTGTGGCCTTAACATGTTCCGCTAGTTTTTTTAGTTTTGTTTCACCCGTGTGCATGCAAGGATTGTGTTTCGTTTTTCGGTCTCCTGATTTTAAGAAATATTTTGGTGTGTAAAAAAGCAAAAAAAAATCGAGCATACATGAAATATATACAATGCATTTCGAGGATATATGAAATATGTGAAAAAATGCAAGTAAATTTTTTTTATTAAGCATATTAAATAAAGCCTAAATACCAACAAATGAAACAAATATGAAATCAATATATAATTAGAAAATAAGAAGGGCCTATTTCAAAAATTAATAATAAGCAGAAGAAATGATAATTATAAAAAAAAAACTCGAAATTTTTGACAAATTTTTGAAAAAATTGTCGAAAAAATGAAAATTTGGTCACTGAGTTTTATGTTTTTGGCGAAAAAAAACCGAATTTTACGAAAAACAAAACTCGAAAAAAATTTCGAAAACTTTTCAAAAAAAACTCTTAAAATGTAAATTTATATTTAGCCTTTTTCTTTTCGTAATTAAAAAAATGAAAATTTCTGTGAGATTTCACGAAAACTCATTCCATGCTCGTGTGTAATAAGGTGTAGGACACAATTATTTCTTTCTGTATTTGAATTCCAAGACTTTGGGTTGAATAATGTAATAAACTTAGGCATGTTTGTTTTATGATTTATTTTGATGGATTATAACATGGTTATGTTGATCTTAGTTATGAGAGGAAATTTTTGGGAAGTTAAGTTATTGTATTTATTATTTAATGTATCTATGTACCATTCTGATCGTTTATGTTGTGCCTTGGTTTTTTTGAATAATCTATCAAATTTAGTAGAAGTGGGCATGGGACGGGATGGACCTCATTCATGTCTCATCTCGTTTGTTCGAGGTCGGAACAGGATCGAGACAGGATAAACCTCATCCCGACCTTGTCCCATCCCAAACGAGTTCGGAACGGGACCGGATGAGATGAACATGGTTTAAAGGTCGTAAAAATTTGTTAAGACTTTTTATCAAAAAATAAGAGTGAGACTTTTTATTCCAAACGACTAAATATCCAAATTAACAATACAAATTCATATTATTACCGAATACCCAAATTAAAAATAACAATTCCTTTTATTATAGCAAGCATATAACAATTTTGTATCCTATTTTAGTTATATGAGACAAAAATAAACTATCATCTATATTACAATTCAGATATGTGTTTTACTATTCACTGCTGACTGGGACAAAGTCAAATCATAAGCATTGGACATTAAAGATGGTTAGGATTGAAAGTTGGGAAATGTATTGAATTTGAGGGTTGAGATTCATTTTGTACGATGGCATATTAGTAAATGTAAAACATGTAAAAAGGAAAAAATAATGAAAAACTTTTGAAAAAAGTTGGTGGAATGTACATGTAGCAAAGAGAGAAAATATTGTGTTTTCCATTTAGCAAAATGAAAATTATCATAACTACTTACATCGTTGTCGGATTTTGGAAAAGCTAGTATCGTTGAAATGCATTTTTGAAGATCTTTCCAACAAAATCAATAATCAATACAAGTTCTAAAATTTTAAATATATATATTTTATAATTAGAAAACATATAATATATTTCACGTTTTAATATTTTTCAAAGCAATGAAACAGGCTGATCATACCAGAAAAAAATGAGTCGGACGTCTTAATGCACATTTAAACAAAAACCCTAAACTACATGTTTTGGCGAAATCAAATATTGTGGGAGAATTCATTCTCAGCGTTTAAATTTTCCCCCAAGTATTCAAATTTAAATGAGTTTCACCCTAAAAATTTATAATATATTTTTACCTTAGAATATGCTTACACTTTAATACTAATTGAGAGCGAAAATGGGGATAGTGACGGAGGTGTTCAGTACAAAATATTTGGGAAAAATAAAATTATGTAAAGTGTCAACGGCACGGGCCATACTCTAGTTAACAACATAGTATCATTATTGACTAAAATGTTTAATCTTATCAATTGTTTAATAATGCAAGACAATTGGGGGAGATTCTTCTTTATGTACATATAAATGAAAATCATGTTTTTCATTCGGGTATAGTGAGAAATGTCATGATATTTTTTCCATAAATTAAATGTCCACATCTCAATAAAGCCCATTTAAAATAAAGAGTATTCTTAGTTATTATATTTTTTTTGGTTGTTGAAATAATAATTTCAAACTTTATATCAAATTGACTTTTCTTTTCGTTATATAATTAAAATATTAAAATCAATAATAATAAATGGTAAGTAAATAAATTCGGGACGGGACGACCAAGATTGAAAATCTCAATCCCGATCTCATCCCGTCCTAGATCGAGACGGGACAGAATCGGGATGGGTTTGATCAATCTCAAAAGAACCCAAAAAATCGAGACGAGACTACACTAGCCTGGGAAGGGATCGGGATCGGGACCGCGAGAGGGAATGCCCACCCCTAAAATTTAGATAGTTGAAAATCGAGGCATAACATGTTCGGTGTTCCAACCAACAAAATGTAGTTTGTCTAACCGTGTGAAGCCACAACCCCACGCATATTGCACAAACCAATAGAGTGTCTAACCTTTTTCATACAATGCAATATCAGGACATTTCTTATCTTCAGCATGCATGTCATGCGCCGATTTTCGATAAAACGAATATCCTTATATCCACGTAGGATTATCCATTTCCCCCAAATTCGGGACGTGAAATTCAATAAAAGAACAAGTTTTCAACAACTGAAACGTTTATTAAACAGTTGGAATAGACAAAAATTCTAACTAGGAAACTCTTTGGAGATGTTCGCCCCATAAGTAAACTATAATAGCATTGCCTAAAAACTTTCTAAACCTGAGCCAAAATTAATTGACATTTTCACAAAGTGATGTACCCAAGAAGCAAAAGTTCACTTGGGTCAGCAATTTAGCTGGTATGAGTAATCTCAAACTCTAAATAAAAATAAGTTTCATGCCATGATATGAAATTACATACACAATAAAATAACACCTCAAAGACTTGTAGTTCCTTAACGAGGCAATTGTGTCATTCTAATATATTCTTATCGTTCTTAAAGTAAATATTTACCTTACCTATACTTACATTGTAGAGGTTGATCATGACAAGTCTGACCATCATAACGTTAGTAAACTTGTCATTCTGCAAGGAATGGTTGGAAACAAAAGGTATATAATTTCTCAACCAATCAGTATTCATCAATTAGTACAGTTGTGTCTATAAATTATTTGTCTCAAACATATTATTCGTTTTTAATGAATTGATCACTTAGACTATACCATATTCGCACCACCTTCGTGCCAAACATAATGCATGTATGCCCCCTTCATATAAATGAGAACATCTTCGTCATCCATGTCTAAGTGGGAACACGTTACATACGGGCATGCATAACCAGATACTCCAACTATATGAGTAACATAAAAACCACTCTTGAGCTATCAATGCACATAAGTCATGTCACGTTTTTTACGGATAAATATCAAGCATCTTTTAGGCATAAAAACCACATCCTTTTCGCAAGACCAACCCGAATGTTACTTAATTTCTCTATAGGAGAGAGAAAATCATAAATAAGAAGAGGTGAGGTAGTTTTAAGTGATACAATTCAATGAGATTAAAGTTTATGAACTCAAGAATATTTGTATCGCTTATTGATATATCTCAAAATTCTCTTACAATGACACTTTGTCATTTATAAATAAATTGACCACAATATTCACCCATACTTTTGGGGAAACACAACCTTTTTGTAAACCAATTTTATATAACAGAGCGGGGATGTGTGTTTGTGTGTAACTCATACTCAAATTCTCATTATTGCACCTTACCGCATTTATACCTATATAAAAAAGAGAATGCGTATTACAAAAACAAAAAACTCATCAAACATCTAAATTAAAACAATTACAAACAACCCAATCACATGCCAAAATCCAACCTTTCAATTCCAAGAACCCTTGAAGAGAAACTTGGGAAAAACCATTAGAAATCCAAATTAAAACAAACAATTTATAAAAATTTATAAATTACGGTCTCACTCACTTCAGCTTAACTACTTAAACAAAAAAAGTATCCTCCAATGTACATCCTAACTTGATAACAATGACATAAATGAAACCCCAAAATTATGCATTGTTAATCTCTATCCCTTTTTCATAATCATTAACACTCTTTAATCCCTCCATACATATCATGATATAATATCAACCTCATTCACACCAAAATCACATTCCATATGACAAACACTAAAATATAATCAACTACTACTATCATGTTAAAACTGCACAATAAGAAAAAGTAATATCCTCTGAAAAATTAGTTAAAAAAGTAACTTACTATGAAAAAAAAAAACATAATGGAGTTGATAAAATAATAAAATTAAAAAAAAAAAAATCTATCCCTAGAAGCAACTATTTGACATCCTTGATAACAAACCATGAATGAAATCTCAAAGAGACAACTATCAGATAGTTCAAACTAACATGTGTAACCTAGAAAACAAAAAATCAACATATTTTAGAACATGCATTTAATAGCAACAAAAATTAATTGTACAACATAGCCATCATCCATCTACTTGAAATAAATAATGTTTTTGAAGCAATACATAAGACAATGGAAGACACTAAAACTAAAACAATAATTATATATATATATACACACACTCAGGGTTAGACAAACCCTGACGATTGGACTATCAAATAGCTGTTGTTGGAGAAGAATCTTCATTCCCTTGATTATTGCTCCGAAACAAACAAAAAGGTGTGTGCCACACTCACGAGGGACTGCCAGTGATATACTAGAGGAAGGTGGGGATGAAATAACAGCAATCAAAAGGGTGCAATGCAAACACTAATGGATTTAATTAAGACCAATTCATTATCCTTGAAACAATAAAATAGGTTGGGGCTATTTTTCCACAAAAAAAAAATAAGGGCGATGAGTCGGGAATTCCTAACTCGTTCAAATTCAAAGGGTCCCCCAATCTTCTTGCATTGAGTCAACATCGGTAAGATTGGAATTTTGAATAATGAGCAATTGGGTTGGGGTATATTGGGATACAAATATATAGATTGTATAGCCCAATCTGAGATCTGCGTTGCTAAGTTGGAATCCCATTCTAAGCATTTTTTCGGTTCCGGAGAATCCAGCTACAGAGGAACCAGGAAGGGAGAGCTTTCCCCCCCCCCCCCCCCCCCCCTTTTCCGCCCAACTCTTTGGTCTTAAGAATGTTGGTTTTAAGAATGAGTGATTGCCCTTCTCCGACCGTTACTGCCCAACCGGAGAGCAGACAGCTAATGTGTTCCACTTATTGAACATGCATGAGACAACCCGCACTATGGGTCTAGCTTATTGACTTATTGATACGTTGCAAAAAACTCCACTTACACCCATTTGATTTATTTTTACCAACAAAACTCTGTACTCTCAAAAACGATATATAATGATTTTAGAGGTACAGGGTTTTCTGGCCAAAGTGTATCTTGTCTTTACCACGAATTCTTTTCCTTGGTTTACCATATTTGTTATTTTTCCGATATATATATAATGATAATCATCATTACAACTCAATAATAGTAAATTTGTATTAAATTGCAAAATAGTTATCTCAACAAGTGAGTCATTCTACACAATTGTTGGGGCCCTACATTTCTCAAGTTTTGTCACACATTTGGTTATGACCCATATAAGAAACAAGACATCATAATCTGTGAGCTTCTCATGCTATAAACTCATACATTGACACTAAACACAACTACTCCTACAATTTTTGGCAAAGCTACTTATCCAAGTTTAGTGTGGTCAAAATCTTCTATTGTTTATGCATTCAAATAAATAACACCTAACAACTAGAACTAGTTTAACATTCTCTTGCTAACAAATAGGCTAATTTACTAAACCATGAAGTTCTACAACTACATCTGAGATATGGATCTTCACAAAAATGCAATCAATTGCAACCCAGCTTCTAATGAACCTACACAAAATTGGTCAGAAGTAGATAAACAAACATCCTTCAACCAAAAGGTGACACAAAATCTCAACTTTTTCATACCAATGAGGCAAAGAACAATTTGGTCCATTTTTTTAAACCCAATCAACATTTTCTAGCTTAGCGAATCTAATCCTAAACAAAATCAAATCAATTTCTACCTTCAAATATAAGAACCCACTATCGTTCCATCAACAGTAACACAAAATTAGATTGATTTTCTAATAAATCTAATGTCTTGACAGAAAAACCCTTACAGATAGCAAGAAAAAGAACATACAAACATGATGAACAAATTGTGTTTAAATCTTCAAACAGCAAGATGCGAGCAGAAAAGAAGACTGATTTCATATCAAGATACGAAAATGGAAAATGGGTTGAAATGAAAACTCACTTAATCTCCTCGCCTGGTCACAAGATCCTCAAAAAGAGACACACATTAACAAGTAAAAATACATGATGGTAACACAAAAAAATATGATTTCTTTTATAACCCTAACATGAAAACCACCATTACATATCCACTTTCAACCAAACAAAAAATAATTAAACAACCCCAGACCACAAAAAACACAAATTCAAACAAAAAAGGTTCGACAAAGTCAGTGTTTAAGCCATAATGCAAGCCAATCCGATCTAACAAAACCAAACTCCATCAAAAATAAAAATACTCATTTCAACCAACCATGAATTCTCAAATTCCACTTCATCCCAAACATGAAATTTTCAAACTTGTTTCTATATAAAATTTATCCCAAATACATAGATTTATCTAAACAAAAATATATTAAAAGAGAATGATGAAAAACATACCAATTTGATATGCACACCACGCAATCGTATACGAAAATCAACCCGCGACACAGAAAGCACGCCCTCTATTCCTCCTATCTCGATCTTTCTACTATGAAGTTGCAAAAAAACCCCATCAAATCTTGGCATTATGGGAGCAATCCCACTTGAAGAATCTCTGCAAAGTCGATTGGATTCAATGATGGAAACAGAAAGAGAAGAAGATGGATAGATCAAAAACACGCAGATGGATACGACAGATATAGGTTGGGTTGGGTTTGATTTGGTCGAAAGGAGGTGATGGTGGTGTGAACAGTAATGGTGATGGCTGAATTGAGGAAGGGCGTGAGTGAGAAAGATGAAATAGGGATTGAATGGGAGATTAACATGGATGTCAATGGAAAAGGACCTCCCTTTTCCGTTCTGTGTGTGTTCATGGCCATGGAAGATGTGAGGAAGAAAAGAACCTATTTCTCCATTTTTTTTTTTTCCACTACTCTAATAAAATGGAATAGCCCAAGTCCAAATCCTCACATGGAGTCCAAGCCCAAACTTAATATATTTGTGCCACTTATTAATTATATCTATCATCAAAGAATATATATAAACTAGGGTATTTTTCGTGCGTTGGCACGATAAAAGTTTAACATGATAAATAGAGTTTAGTCTACTTTAAATATCAAGATAAATAAATATTAAAATGTTGGGTATGGAAATCGAACCCATACGCTCTTGGTGTTTTATGTGATTCGTTAGATTTTTATATTTTGTTAAATCTCGATTGTCGCCGTCTTTTATCTCTCATCTCAAAAACCATCTTGATTTGTAATGTAGATATATATTGTTAACCCATGCATTATTTATGGACAATAAATATACACTGTGTGAGATTATTTAAACGGGAAATGACTTTTAAGGCCTATTTCTTCACAAAATAGATCATTTAGATCGCAATTGATGTAATGGCTAATTTGTGTATTCTTTTAAGACCAAGAAGGACTCTTTTATTAACCTATGTAAACTCATAAAGTTATAGGACATCTTTACCCTTAATTTCTAAACAAATAGAAAACTTAATTTTATACTTTTATGACCAGCAAGGACTATTTTTTTTTTAATAATTCTCTTTTTTTTTACCCTTAACTCTTCCAACCCCATGCCGCTAGTACATATCGCTAAGGTTTGGTACACTTTTCATAATGTAGTTAATGATGGTTAAAAATATGGTTTTAATTATTTAATAAAATCAGTTTGGTTAACTTGTCATAAATTTGATTAGAAAAGTTTACAGGCACCCATGCATTACCTTTCTTAATGATAATTAGAGATTTGGTTTTAATTATCATTGTTTTTTATTTCATAATGTAGTTAATAAAATCAATTTTTCCACTATCAAAATTTGATTTCTTATTCTTCAATGCATGGGTACCTGTAAAGTAATATATTTTATTCTCTATCGCTATTTAGTCACAAGCTATCTACCAATAAGCATGATCATAGCCTCAGAGGTAAAATGGGAACCAATATTAAATAAGATAATTCCATGTAAAGTACATAGTGACAGAGAATTGAAGCAACCATTAATTGAAACAAAAACAATTACACTTGAAACTCAGATATACCTTCACAACCAGTCAAATCAAACACATTCAAAGTGAAAAAACATTCAAGAATAAAAAAAATGCAAATATGAAAATATTAATGTAGTCATTTATAGCTAACAAAGTCACAAAATAAGTGCTCAAACTGCAAGTAAAGAACAAGATAATATAAAAACAAAAAACAAAAAAAAATTAATGACTAATGGGGTGGGAGGGGTTAAGGGTTAAAAGAAACTAAAAATAACAAAATAAAAATTAGAATCATTAATAAAAGAGTCATTGTGACACCGGGCAGAATAGAGATTATCCTTCGAGCTAGTTTAACAGACAATTCACAAGGAAGGATACAAGAGATTCGCCCAAGAACACAGAGAAAAAACTCTAATGTCAATTAAATTACTCAAATCAAAGGTCTCTCTAAAATCAGCCCACAAGTTGGGTTTTATAGCTAAAACTCGTGATTATTATAATTTTACCAAAAATAGAAAAACCCTAATAATCATGCTAAAACAAAATACGTAATAAAAGAAATAGACTGCCAACAATCTGGGCCAAATTGGGTTCAGAATCACTTCCTAAACAATAATTGAAATATTACTATAAAAGGGGAAAAAACTACTAAATTTGTGGATTCGGAAAGGAAAGCGGTGAATTTTGGCCTCGAAAATAAGTGAAACAAGTATAGCTCCTTAACCATGACGTGCGCGATGAAAAGAGCTTTCCGAATTGGGGTCGTTTGCGCGATTCTGATACTTGTAGCCAAAATACTAAAACGCACCCAAAATTGCCAAATTAAAAAAAAAAAAAGATTATGATTTCCTGCCATCCTTGCGTTGATCTGCTAATTCAAGATATCTTAGTGCTAATAACATGCTATCTGACAGCTCAGCATCATCTGATTCGGATCCTCCTGCGGGTCGCCCCGGGTTGGAAAGAAATCATCATCGAGTTCACAATAGCATCATCGTAATCTGCAAAACAAGGACTCGGGTGTTTTACATTAAAGACATCAAAAGTCCTCAAATGGCTGGGGAGGCACAATCTGTAGGCAATATCATTGATCTTCTACAAGATCTCACAGGGTCTAATCTTCTGCTCCTTAAGCTTATTATACTCTCCAACAGGAAAACGATCACGGGTTAATACTGCCCAAACAAAATCACCAACATCAAAAAGTACCTGACAACAGTGACTGTCGGCTTGAACCTTGTACTAGGAATTACTCTCATGAATGGCCAACTTCACCTGCTCATAGATACCCCGAAGATGTTCTTCCATCACATCTTCCTTGGGACACAAACGACCCACACGTGGAATAGGGGCTAAGTCGAGCACCCCGGATGGATTCTGACCATAGACAATCTCAAATGGGCTCATTCCTGTGGTTCTGTTCTTCGACCTATTATAGGCAAATTCTGCCCTAGGTAACGCCAAATCTCACTGTTTCGGTTTAGTGCATGTCAAACTCCAAAAAAAGGCTCCCCAAACTGCAGTTCACCACCTCGGTTTGTGCATCCGTCTGGGGGTGGTAGGCGCTGCTAAAATTCAAGCTCGTCCCAAGTTTCTCCCATAAACTCCACCAGAAATGACTCATGAACTTGGTGTCAGGATCTGAAGTAATGGATTGGGGAACACCATGTAAACGCACAATCTCCCTGAAATAAAGATGGGTGAACCGGGCAACATCTATTGTTTTTCTGCAAGCTACAAAATGGGCCATCTTGGAAAACTTGTCAACCACAACCAAAATAGAATCCCAGGCCCGTTGGGTACGGGGTAAGCCCAACACAAAGTCCATACTGACATCAAACTAAAAGGCCTCAGGTACAGGTAAAGGTGTGTACAGGCCCGCATTAGTGCGAACTCCTTTGAACCACTGACACACATAACAACGCTCCACATAATTAGTCACATCACTGGTCAATTTGGGCCAATAATAGGAAGAGGAGATCAAGGCCAACGTCTTATCTCGCCCAAAGTGACCCTCATTATGAAGTTCACGAATAATCTGCTGCTTTAGTGAACAATCTGGAATGCACAACTATAATCCACGAAACCGATAACCATTATGCAAAATATTGTCATATCGTTGACCATCAGTTACCTCCTAAATTATCCTCCCGAATAAAGAATCTGCAGCATACATATAAGAGAAAACCTCAAATCCTGCAACTCTAGTGCTCATGGTGGTGAGAAGTAACGTATGACGGCTAAGTGCATCTGCGACACGGTTCAGACTCCTTGCTTGGTGCCTCAGCGCAAACGTGAACTCCTGCAAGTATGCCACCCACTTTTCATGTCGTCAACTCAGCTTGTGTTGGTCATTGATGTACTTCAGGGCCTCATGATCAGTGACAAGAATGAAATCCCTCTGTAGTTAGTGACGCCAATGCTTCAGGGACTAAACTATGGCATAAAACTCCAGATCATAGGTGGAATAATTATTCTTTGATCATGATAGCTTCTCACTGAAAAAAGCTATTAGGCGCCCTTTCTGACTAAGAAAACCACCAATGCCAACCCCAGATGCATCACAATTTACCTCAAACACCTTTTCAAAATCAGGAAGAACCAAAACTGGTGCTTCTGTCATCTTCTGCTTAACCAGTTGAAAACTGGCCTCCGCCTCCTCGAACCACTGGAAAGCACATCCCTTGAGGCACTCTGTGATAGGAGCAATCAGAGTGCTGAAGTTTCTGATGAATCGACGGTAGAAGGACGCCAATCCATGAAAACTTCTGACATCGTGTAAGGTTTTTGGTTTGGGCCACTCCAAGACCGCATCTATTTTCGACTGATCTGCATGAACACCATCAGTAGACACAACAAAACCAAGAAAAGTAATAGAAGTAGTGAAGAAAGAACACTTCTTCTGATTGACGAACAGGAGCTCCATCCTCAACTTATCAAAAACAGCACGAAAGTGATCAAAATGTGTCGCCCATGTCGGACTATAAATAAGGATATCGTCGAAGTAAACTACAACGAATTTCCCGATGAAAGGTGGTAAAACCTGATGCATAAATCTCATAAATGTACTGGGCGCATTGGACAGGCCCAAAGGCATGACCATCCACTCATACAACCCATGATGCATCTTAAATGTTGTCTTCCACTCATTTCCAGGCCTTATTCTGATCTGGTGGTATCCGCTTTTAAGGTCAATTTTTTAGAAGACCTTAGATCCGGACAGCTGGTCTAACATATCATCCAGGCGGGGAATTGGAAACCTGTATTTTACTGTAATCCTATTGATTGCCCTGCTATCAACACACATACGCCAAGAGCCATCTTTTTTGGGCACTAGCAAAGCAGGTACTGCACATTGGCTCATACTCTCACGGATGTAGCCCCTCTCCAATAACTCTACCACCTCTCGCTGCAACTCTTCAGATTCCTTATAACTGAGGCAATAAGTCGGCCGATTAGGCAAACTAGACCCCGAAACAAGGTCGATCTGATGTTGCATATCCCGCATAGGCGGCAGCCCAGGAGGAACATCCTCTGGCATCAAGTCAGAAAACTCTGCCAGAAGCTGCTGCACCTCTGCTGGCAAATCTGAATTCACATTGGATGTACTATTCCCACAAGGTAGCAAAGCATAGACCACATCTCCACGATCAATCTCAACTAAAAACCTATACTTAGAAAGTAGGTTAGTACTGATGGCTACCGAGGTAGGAGTGGTTCCTTCCCGACGAGGTGCCAACACAATCTTCTTCCCTTTAATGCTAAGGGAATATGTATTTCCGCCCATCATGAATAACACTACAATCATACTGCCAAGGTCTGCTTAACAATAAATGACAAGCATCCATAGATACAACATCACTCCAAGCATTATCAAAGTATTTCCTTCCAATTGAAAAAGACACTAGGCATCGCCTATCTACTGTTACCTCACTGCCTTTATTCAACCATGATAATTTGTACGGCTTGGGATGACGATATGTCTTCAACTGCAATTTCTAGACAGCCTCTTCAGACACGACGTTCTCACAACTGTCACTGTCAATGATCATCTTGCAGACTTTATCTGCAACTGTGCAGGTCGTGTGGAAAATATTGGTTCTTAACCAATCGTCCCCTGAATCATCCTTGGGAGTCAGTAGACTCTTAGGAACGACCGGAGTCTCATGGCCATCTCCATACAGCACATCTCCATTTTCATCATCGTCATACACAGGCTCTCCAAGTTCCTCAATTTTGTCTACCACGTCTTCCTCAATCAAGAGATTGTTGCCCTTCTGAATAGTAGGCTTCCTTCACTCAGTCGCTCTATGTCCCTGTTCACCACATATGAAACATCTAATAGTAGAATTACTCTGCGGTGGTTGTTGGGTAGGACATAATTCTTGAGGGCGAACTGGCTGACTGCTTTGATCACTTCTGATCATAGGCTTCCTGTTTTGTTGTTTTTCCACAGCAGGTGCACGCTGGTAGGCTTTGAAAACGGTCCACAGTGAGTGAAGGCTGAGGAAATCCTGTACGGGTTGTCGTAATCCCCCCAAATACCGTGTCACCATCTGCTCTTCCGTCTCAGATAAGTCATTACAGGCTACCAATTGATAGAACTCCTCTGTGTAATCATCAACTGATCTCATGCCTTGCCTCAACGAATGAAGTCATTGAAACAAAGTTTGAGTGTAGCTGAAAGGAAGGAAATGACCCTTCATCTTCTTCTTCATCTTTTCCCAATCAGTGATCTTGGCCTGGCCCTTCCGTCTCAGAATAGAGATTATCCTGCAGGCTAGTTCAACAGACAATTCACAAAGAATGATACAAGAGATTCGCCCAAGAACACAGAGAAATAACTCTAATATCAATTAAATTACTCAAATCAAAGGTCTCTCTAAAATCAGCCCACAAGCCAGGCTTTATAGCTAAAACTCGTGATTATTAGAAATTTACCAAAAATAGCAAAACCCTAATAATCATGCTAAAACAAAATACGTAATAAAAGAAATAGACTGCCAGAAATCTGGCCCAAATTGGGTTCATAATCACTTCCTAAACAATAATTGAAATATTACAATAAAGGGGGGAAAACTACTAAATTTGTGGATTCAGAAAGGAAAATGGTGGATTTTGGCCTCAAAAATATGTGCAACGAGCTTAGCTCCTCGACCACGACATGCGCGTTGAAAATAGATTTCTGAATTGGGGTCGTTTGCGCAATTCTGATACTCGTAGCCAAAGTTATGGCCAAAATACTAAAACGCGCCCAAAACTGTCAAATTAGAAAAAGGATTATGATTTCCTGCCATCCTTGCGCTGATCTGCTAATTCAAGATATCTTAGTGCTAATAACGTGCTATCTGACGGCTCAGCATCATCTGACTCGGATCCTCCTGCATCACATTGTTGGTCACAAAAGTATAAAATTAGGTTTTCTATTTGTTTAGGAAGGGTAAATATGTCTTATAAGTTTATGAGTTAACATGGGTTAATGAAATAGTCCTTATTGATCATAAAAGTTGGCACAAATTAGCCATTACATCAACTACAGTATCTAAATTGTCTATTCTGTGAAAAAAGTAGGTCTTAAAAATAATTTTTCATTATTTAAATACAAATACAATATTAATCCATGTATATACATTGTACCATCATTTATAGTTAATTAACCTCTCAATTGTTTTGTCAATGTTTCTTCTATTTTGAGTTTATTTACATTATGGCTTGCTATTGTTATTTGAGTGGTTCGTAAAAAGTTTTTAAAAGGATGGGTGGTTTCGTAAATAGGACAAGGAGTACTTCAGATTTTCTTTGTCTTCGAGTCTATATATGCTCTACACATCGCAAGTAGTAGTAACTCTTTAATGTTCCCTTTAACATCGGACTGCTTCAAATTGAGCTAGCCCTCACAAGTAGTAATAAGTCAACTAAACTTTGGTCGTCGCCATCAAATTTTATGACATTCGTAACATCATCAACAAAATTGTTAAACAGCTACATGTGTGTACTAATAAATAGGATCCCCAGTGTCTAACTCAATAGTTAGAATGTAAAGATGAAGAGGTTCACAATAGTTTTTCGAGCGAAACTCTTGATCACCCAAGAACTTGAATTCTTCTGCTCTCTTCGTCTTTGTTAAACTTGGAAAATAACAAAAATAAGAAATCAATTTGCGTAAATAATGTAGTGTATTTTGCTGGTTTTTAAATTTATTGGGTTTGTAAGCAATGCAATTTTAGGAGCCTCTTAAATTAGAAACTATTGTAGTACCTATTGAATACCCATTTAAAAAAGTTTCCTAGTTGAGAAAACGTTAAGACATATTTCAACTATTAGCAGTTTAATAGAAGTAGGCTCCAACTTTGTGCACCTCAATATCTACTAAAGAACACCACCATCCATTTTTTTTACGTGCTAAAAAAAACCACCATTAAAAAAACATACACACCACCACCACCTTGCCCCGCCACCACCAACCGCACCTCTCTTCTTCTCTTTGTCTCTTCTTCTCATCTTTTTTTCTCTTCTCGTCTCTTCCTCTTCACTTCACTTATGTTTATTTTTTCTCCTATTTTCTCTGGAACAACCCCCATCTGCTGCAGGCCGCACCACCCCTTTTTGCCCTCGCCTTCTTCTCTCTTCCTCTTTTTCCCATCTCCATCTCCAATAAGATCCAAATTAAGTTGAAGATCAAAGCCTATGATTTCAATCATTCCTCCACAAACAAGGCTCGAAACGATCACTGAAATGTCTTATCAACCACAACACTTCTTCTTTCTTCATCTTTTTAGTTTTTTCTCCTTCGCCCTCAAGTGAATTCATGCGAGTGAGGAACCCCCACTCGCATAGACCTTTGCGCGTGAGAGTTCACCACTCATAGAAACATGCTCGAGGGCAAAGGAGAAAACAAATATAGAGGATAAGAGAAGCGATGAGAAGAGGAACTAAAAGGAGAAAAAAAAAAAGGGAAGAATAGATGAGAGATTTCACTCAATAGATGGTTCCAAAAGAAAGGTGGTGGTGTCCTTCAGAAAGTGGGAGTGATGTCCTTCGATAGAAATGATGGTGTCAAAAATTCGAATCCAAAAAATCCAGAGAGTGCAAGGAATAAATTAACTGCATCATCAATTACAAACCTTCTATGAAACCAAGTTTTGGGTTATCACTGAAAGAAATTTAAAAATAAAAATGTGGGGCAAAACTTATGGGATTATCTATATCTACACCAACGAATAGTTTACTTTCTAAAAACTTATAGTTTATCACTTGGTAAACTTTTTTTATTGGTTAATCCGTCTATGCAATTAGTCTTGAGATCGTGAAAGAATAAGGCAACAGCTGGCATTATGATCAGGAATAGCTTGGGTAATTGTTTAGTGGCTAAACAAGTGGTTTTTGGTGACGGTTCAAACAACTTTGCGGAGGTCCGAGTAGTCATCGAGGGGCTTCTTCTGTGCAAAAAACTGGAGCTTAGAAAGGTTACTTTGCAAACGGACTCAAAACTAGTGTGGGGTATGTTTTATGAGGTATTTAAAATTTCGTGGCTCTTGGGGAGCGTTTGGCGGGAGATCATGATTTTGACTTCTCACATGGATTTTAGTTGTGTTCATATTTTCAGGGAAGCTAATGCGGTGGCTGATGCACTTGTGGATTGCGCTCAAAAGGAGGGAGTTAGTAAGGGATACAAAGCAGTTGATCTCCCTCCCAAGATTAGAGGTTTGGTTCACCTAGACAAGAACAACACTCCCTATGTCCGCCATGTAAGATGAGGCGGGTTGGGGAAGCTTTGAATGTATAATTATTTGTGAAGTTGTGGCGAGAATTTGGTAGCAAGGTGTGTTTTTTATTGTTTCATCCACTATCGTCTTTAATGGATGTAGGGGCAAGTGCGAGTAGTCGGGACCAGCAATTAAGCTGGATAGTAGGTGGCGTGGTTGGCAGAGATTGGGCCTGGCAATTTGACAGAGTTGTGGAGTTGAGCGCATTGGCATCTGGGGCAGAGTATGCAGCATCTGGGGTAGAGTACGCAAGACTGTACTCCGTTCCAGGGTTTGTTTGTGCTCTGAGAGGATTCTTTGGTTGGGTATAAGAGGTTTTCTTTCTGCAGGAATTTTGGCCTGGAGTTGCTTAGATTTGTTTGAGTTGGCCGTAGGATGTTGGTTTCTCGCAGTATGGCTCGATGCCTGGAGTGTTGGTGTTGCGCAAAACTGGGCTGCACACACACTATTTTGCACACTATGTGACAGTCAGGTTGCACTTCATGTATGTTTCTAAATTAAGTGTTGTGAGCACTTAAATTGGTTTTGTTGTTTGCTATGGTGTGTTGTTATGGAGAGGGATTGTTTTTGGTTTCTCAGAGAATTTATTTTTCTGTTTAGCCTTTTCATATGTCCACTAGTTTTTACTCAGGTAAAGTCGTAACGTACCCCCGAAAGGTGTATAAGATTTTTTATCAATTAATAAAGGTCTGGCATCCCATAGTTACCCCTCCCCACTGGAGGTTTAATTTTTTTTTTTTTTTAAATCTTGAGAACATGATAAGTTTGGTTTCATTGTTATTAATGTTGTTTTCATAGTAGTTAAAATCCTACAAATAATCTTTAATCAATGTTACTAAAAACTCAATTATTTATACTAACTAATTGAACTTATTCATGGGATCAAGATTTCACTCTCACAAATTAAATCCAGAGAACTAATAAACTAGCACTGTAGGAATAAGTTGACTGCATCATTTGTTACAAAACTTTATGAACAAAGTTGTGAGGCAAACCCTATCTTATTGTATATGAGCTGACATAAGGTATAAAATGGAATTTAAATAAAGCTAAATGGATTAGGGCTGAAAACCGAACCGACGGTTCGGTTTTTCACCTAAACCGTGAACCGAACCGACTTAGGTCGGTTTTAAAATTTTCAAACCGAAACCGAACAGACCATTAACAAAACCGATCCGAAACCGAACCGATTCTAATTTATGCAAACCGTAACCGAACCGAACCGACTAAAATCGAACCAAAACCGAAATAAAACCGAACCGAACCGAATATTTAAACATATTATATTATTTATATATAAAAATAAAATATTTTTATATATAAATAATATAATATATTTAAATATTCGGTTCGGTTCGGTTTGGTCGGTTAAAATCACATAGAAACCGAAAACCGAACCGACCACTTCGGTTTTGCATTTTTTAAAACCGAAACCGATCCGAACCGAATTTAAACCGAACCAATCGGTTCGGTTTTGATCGGTTCGGTCGGTTTGATCGGTTTGATCGGTTTTTTGTTCAGCCCTAAAATGGATTAGTAAAAGAGATTAAACTAATACGTCATTAAGAATAACAATTTAAGAAATGAAAATTTAATTACTATATTTTAAGAGTTAATTAGGTTTTGGATCTTGTGTCCTCTCCTATATTTTTCAACCACCTAGAAAAATGCAATCTCCAGTGTTGTCAGGCTAACCCATCTTCCTTGTGTCAAGTAATATTCTTCTTCGCAACTCTTTTAATAATATTTGTGATAGTAAAATACCCTCAATAGAGAGAGATTTTATCTTATACTTTTAATATGGTCAATTGAATTAAATGGGTCATGATCACATGTTATGCATCTTTAGTACAATCACTAATGAAAATTTTATCTTTTCGTGCATTTTTTTTTCTACGCGTATTTTTCTTTATTAGTTCATAAAGCATAAATTTAATAGAGTAAATTCCATTTTCCAAAAAACCTCTAACCAATGTTTTATTCTCATATCTATGTAAAGATAGATAAAGCTCATCAATCTTATTATTATTATTATTATTATTATTATTATTATTATTATTATTATTATTATTATTATTATTATTATTATTATTATTATTATTATTATTATCAATATGATGATGCACCATGTGGCTATTAAAGGCATACAATTTGTATGGTATTAGGACGAGCAATCTAGTTTTTGAAGAAAAATAGACGAGCAAGCCACCAAGTGTTGCTTTTTTCATTTCCCCTATTGTTTTAGCATTATTTTTGTAAATATTTTAATTGAAGCTTTTTAGACTATTTAAATATTTGAAAATGAAAAAGTAAATATCATATCATCGCATTCTTCGTCATCACTATCTATTGTTTTTAATCTTTTACTCCTTGGTTCTTTATTCTTCTTATGTGCATATACACACTACATCATGATCCTGAACATCGATCTTTACAACATAGGTTTCTAGTGTTATTCTTTTTCTACATGTTTAGTGATGGTTTACAGTGTTATTAACTAGTTTGTGTACAATGATGAGTGCATGGGCGGATCTACAGCTTGGGTAAGGGGGTCAATTGACCCCCATAGGTTTTTAAAAATATCTATCAAAGTATATAAAATTACAATCTTGCCCCCCGTTGAAATTTTATTTTATCCCTCTTATAAAACAACAATCACAATCACAGATCACAATTGAAGAAAACAATTGAGTTGCCGCCTCTAATCTCCGCCTCCACGCCTCGGTCCTCAACAATATCTTATTTTCCATCCCTGTGAAATAAGGTGAGTTTGTTTGATTATGGGTTCTAAATGAAATCAACAGGACAATTGGACAACAAAATCACCTTATTAAGCTTAACATCTCTTCTTACCTTGGGTCTATGTTTCCCTATTTGGCGATCCAACATGGAAACAATGAGTCAACTTTGAGCCCTAGACAAAAGAGAAAAGAGAGATGGATGAAACCGAGTTCGATCTCTCTCTCTCTAATGAATCAAAAACCTAGATAGAGATCAAAAACTCGAGGGATCAGAGAAAAATCAGAAACTCGAGAGAGATGGAGAAAGATCTCAAATAGAGATCAGACAAAGATCGGAGAGAGATCTCAGAGAGAGGTTAGAGAGATCTCAGAGAGAAATCAGAAACTCGATCTCTCTCTAATGAAACCGAGCTCGATCTCTCTTCATCAAACTTGATCTCCCTTAATCAAACTCGATCTCTCTTCATCAAACACGATTTCTCTTCATCAAACTCGATCTCCCTTCATCAAACTCGATCTCCCTGACTTTGATCTGACTCTGAGTCTGATGAAATGAAAACAAACTCGATTTTCAGAGAGAGTTTCTCTCCTCTTGTCTTTTAGCTTTAGGAACTCGACCTCTCTTCTGATGAACTTGATCTCTCTTCTGATGAACTCGATTCTGATGAACTCGATTTTCACAGAGAGTTTCTCATAGGCTCCTCTTGTCTTTTAGGAACTCAATTTTTGAAAGAGAAAAGAGAGAGATATGAAAAGATAAAATGTGAACTCTTGATTTTCACAGTCTTTTCTCTTTTCTCTTTTCAGATATCAAAGATGAAATGGGTTTGGGTATTTGATAAAAAGAGGAGACAAAGATGAAAAGACTTCAAAGAGGTTATTTTATTGCAAAGTCATTAAGGTTATTGCAATGGTTGAAAAGAGATGAAAAGACATCAAGGTTATTTTACTACAATTATTGATAAATCAAATTTATTTTTTTTAATCAAAGAGATAGATAAAAAAAATCCATTCTTTGTTAATCACCTCCATGTTTAAGTTGTGGGTATTTGTTTAATCACCCTAATATTTAGATTGGTAGGTATTTGTTAAGTTGTTTAAGTTTTGGGTGGGTTTCATATTTGTTTAAGCTTTGATGGGGTATTTCATGTTTGTTTAAGCATCTGATTTATCATCTTTATTTGTAAATGAAAACTTCATATTTGATTTTTAATTTAATTTAATTTTTTTATTTGTTTAAGCTTTGATAAAGTGGATATTTAATTTCATCTGCTGAAAAGGTCATTATCTCAAGTTCTTGGTATTTTGTGAGGTTTCTTCTCTTTCATGTGTTAATTATTGATTTACATTACAAATTTGATAATTTGAGAGTCTCTGATAGCATTTTTTAATATGAATATTGGGATTATTTGTTGTATTTGTGTAGTTAAATAGCTATGCACTTGTGCTAACGAGTAATGGATAGATACTTTAAAAGAATAAATGATGGGAGTTCTAGTTCTACTGCTCAGGCTGTCGCTGATAGGTTTGATAAAGCGCTTCCTAGTTCCAAAAGGAATTGTATTGAAATTGAGTTTGATCCAGAAACTCTTCTAACAGATCCTAGATTGCGTAAGTCACTCAAGAAGTATCATCCCAACATAAGGGATGAAATTCGAAGAACACATTTATCTATTTATTTTAAAGATTAAATTATCCATAATTTTTTTGCCCCCCTTTGTCTGCAATCTTGGATTCGCTCCTGGATGAGTGGCCAACATCCAAATATGTGCATACCTAGCAAACAAGAGAAATGGTACCACGAGATAAAGCCTCTGATATTGTTGATAAGCTCTTTTTCATATCCATATGATTCCATATTTAGTCTCTTTTATGATTTTCTCTCATTAACTTCCTTAATAAATCTTTAATCTCACTAAGTCCACCTCTTTCTTCTCTCTTCTTCAATTCTTCACCCCAAGCTAAGAAAATAAAAGATTAGTGATTCAATGAGGCTACCCTCACCGGCATTCAGTGAGGGTGCTCTTCTGAATCGTGGGATTAAATGATTTAGATTTCACCATAAAAATACAGAAATCCCACATCCTAAAATAAAGGTGGCTTGATAAAGTTATAACTCTTTAACATCTTTCACTGCCTTATGGACGGACCTCTTTTCCTATGGTTTTTTTTTTTTTTTTTTTTTTTTTTTTTTTTTTGACTGCTGTGATTCTCACCCTAATCTTCAACTTCCTTAATCTCACACAAGTCAAGTTAATAAAAATAAAAATAAAGTGTCTAATATAGAGAATTTATTAAACCAAACAATTGAATTATGGGCTTCACAATATGAAGAAGAAAATGAGGTTTTCTTCCATTAAATAAGAGAGGAACTTGTTAAACCAATCTTGAATTTTGTTACATTCACGTGTTCCTCTACCATGTACAATCAGGCTTATAATACAATTTAAGCACTGATTCTCAATAAACACATTAACACAAAGTCATGAAAGAAAGAATGTTGGATACTAGTTGTAGAAGATTAATCTATACAGGTTTTGCAGGTTTCATAGAGAAGAGTTAGATCAAAATCCAGGGGGAAGAGAAATCAATTCCCTTCATTTTAGGAAGGTGAAATTATTTTAAGAGGTATGCATCCTAACCCAATGGATGGGAGAGTGATCTCATTATTGAATCACCACTCAACAACAACAATAACAAAATCAAAAAAAATTCCCGTATTTTTTTAAATTAATTTATTAATTTTTCTTTAAAGAATTGAGGAAGAGAGACAAGTTTTATGAGCTTTGAGTTGTTTTACAAATTAGTTGGTTTTATTAAGGAAGTTAATGTGAGAAAATAAGGGTGAGAATAAATAGTAAATATTGAGATCCTATGATCTAATCCAAAGACCATGAAGATTATTACCAAACAATATCACAACACAAGCTCATCGTTTCTCAACGAACAATTCGTAGTATAGAATATAGCCTCGAGAAGTCTGATAGCCAGAACGAGTTTACCAACCCACCAGCCGGGAAAGAGGAATTATGTAGGACCAACCGAGAATGAATAAAATAGAGAGGAAAGGTTCGTTAAAATGCTCTTTCTTCAACCCTTTCCCCAGCTCAGTGAGACACCGACCAAATGGTTCAATGGCGCCCAAAGGAGTGAGATACGAATAAAAAAGAATTGAACAAATGCGGTCGATAAGAGCAAAGGGACACAGGTCGATAAGAAGCTCCAGAGCCGGAAAAATACTAATATAATACTAGTTGTCAATTTATAAGTGAAAATGTGTGTAGTTTGAATAAATAAATGTTGTACAATTGGCTCACCACCTTACAAAAAAATAATATTGTTGGGGTTCCCAGTTGGTTTGAAAATTCTATTTCCAACCAATTATGAGTTGAAAATTTCTATAAAAATAAAAAATAAAAAAATAAAATTGATTCAAAACTATTCGAAACTGAAAATGTCATTAATTTTTTTTAATACTAAAAATTTTCTAATTAAATTGGAATATCTTTGAAATATCATATAGCGGTCCAAATAATTTTGAAACTTGCAGTAAGTGTTTAAATTTGAAAGTTACCGAAGATATTCTGACTATTGCATTCCAAAGTATCCGATCGAAAATTTTGATTTATTCTAAATCTGTTAATAAATTAAGATTTTATATTATACCGTATAATAGGGGTGGGCACGAGACGGGATGGACTCGTCCCTATCCCATCCCGTTCATTCGGGATAGACCACATCACGATCTCGTCTCATCCCAAACGGGTTTGAGACGAGACGGGATCAACAGAAAGTAAAACATTTTGTTTATTTCACATTGATGTTATTATTTGTTTCCAATGTAAATAATTGTATTAGCTTTACTAGTACTTATATGAAAGGATAGATAAATGTGATTGTATATATGAATATGTTCTGTTATGCACTTTTAGCATGTGAATTTTTATAAGAAATATTTAGTAAATTGAGCCTTCTATGAATGAACATTATTTGGTACATAACTTGCATTTTATCTACAATAGAATACATGTGTTATTATTTTCATAAATAAGACAACAATAGAAAACAATTCTTATTATAATAGAATCTATGTGTTACTATTTTCATGAATAATATTAAAATTGTTAATAAAAATTATTTAAAAAATCAATTCGGGACGGGATGGGCAAGATTAAAAATCTCCATCCCGGTCTCGTCCCACTCTAGATCGAGATGGGATTGATCATCTCAAGAAGAAGAAAAAATCGGGACGGGATCGGGATCTCGGGACAAGATGCCCAATTATGTATTTGCATTGATCATACCAACAAAATAAGATCACATATACTATATTTGTGAGTTATAGTTAGATTTTTTTTCTTTTCTTTTTTCACTTTGGCCCCATTAGAAAATAAATATTAGCCCAACTTAATTGTTGCATAAAACCTACTTTAGTAGTTATAGAAATAAAACTATGTTTAAACAATATTCTTAGAATTAACCCCTTTGACATTGGCAACCATTTTTTAACTTTACATAATTTCGTCTTTGCCCTTGTACTTAAAGCTGCTAGTAGAGCAATACCGCCATGCAAATCAAACAACCACCACCATACCCATATTCGTGCCTGCAAACTTGAAATTACAATAACTTATACCAAATTTGCACCTACAAACTGAAATTTGCATCCAAATTCATGCAGTCAAATTCAAAATTGCGATAATTTATCACAAATTCGTGCCTAAAAATTGGAAATACAGCCAAAGTCATCTGGCGAACTTGAAATTGCGACAATCTTCTATATTACAATTTAAAATGGTGTTTTAAGGAATTGGAGATAAAATATGGCTAGGATTGAAAATTGGGAAATATGTTGAGGGTTGAGATTCATTTCCTATAATAGCATGTTTGTGAATATAACACAACTATAAGAGCAAAAAAATTGAAAAGTTGAGAAAAAAAATTAGTGGAATATTGACGTCGGGCATAATAGCGATTATTCTGCAGGCTAATAGCAACAGATAATTGACAGGGAATAACACAAGAAGATTACCCAAAAAACACAGAGGAAATAACTCTAATGTTTAATCAAATTACTCAAATCAAATGTCTCTCTCAAATCACCCCACAAGCCGGGCTTTATAGCTAAAACTCATTAATATTGGAATTTTACCAAAAATGGCAGCACCCCAGTAATCATGCTAAAAGTAAAGACGTAATAAAAGAAATAAACTACCACAAATCTGGCATAAATTGGGTTCAGAATCACTTCCTAAACAATAATTGAAATATTACTATAAATGGAAATAAACTGCTAAATTTGTAGATTTAGAAAGGAAAACTGTGGAATTTGGCATCAAAAAGATGTGCAACGAGTATGGATCATTGACCACGACGTGCGCGTTGAAAATAGCTTTCCGAATTGGGGTCGTTTGCGCGATTCTGATACTCGTAACCAAAGTTATGACCAAAATACTAAAACGCACCCAAAACTGCCAAATTAGAAATAGAATCTTGATTTCCTGCCATCCTTGCGCTGATCTGCAAATTCAAGATATCTTAGCGCTAATAACGTGCTATCTGACAGCTCAGCATCATTTGACTCGGATCCTCCTGCATCAGTCGCTCCGGGTTGGAAAGAACTCATCCTCGAGTTCATAATAGCATCATCGGGATTGCAAAACAAGGACTCAGGTGTTTTACATTAAAAACATCAGAAGTCCTCAAATGACTGGAGAGGCGCATTCTGTACGCATTATCATTGATCTTTGCAAGATCTCACAGGGTCCAATCTTCCGCTCCTTAAGCTTATTATACTCTCCAATAGGAAAACGATCATGGGTTAATACTGCCCAAACAAAATCACCAACATCAAAAAGTACCTGACGACGGTTACTGTCGGCTTGAACCTTGTACTTGGAATTACTCTCGTGAATGGCCAGCTTCACTTGCTCAAGGATACCCTGAAGATGTTCTGCCATCGCATCTGCCTTGGGATTCAAACGACCCACACGTGGAATAGGGGCTAAGTCGAGTACCCCGGATGGATTCTGGCCATAGACAATCTCAAATGCGCTCATTCCAGTGGTTCTGTTCTTCGACCTGTTATAGACAAATTCTGCCTGAGGTAACGCCAAATCCCACTGTTTTGGTTTAGTGCCTGCCAAACTCCTCAAAAGGTTCCCCAAACTGCGATTTACCACTTCGGTCTGTCCATCCGTCTAGGGGTGGTAGGCACTGCTAAAATTCAAATTCGTCCCCAGTTTCTCCCATAAACTCTGCCAGAAATGACTCATGAACTTGGTGTCACGATCTGAAGTAATGGATCGGGGAACACCATGTAAACGCACAATCTCCCTGAAATAAAGATGGGTGATCCGGG